>JAQPPZ010001418.1:0-600000 GCA_028583015.1 Wollemia nobilis | reverse complement strand
TCTTATAGGTAATGTTCAATGTCGTTGTTGAGGCCTCTATATACAAAATTTGTCTCATTTTGTGGGTAGCCTAGAGGGACAATAGTGCTTATGGGGAGGCAAGGTCTCCCCATGTCCTGTATGGACTCAAGTGTGGGTGTTGCCACAATGTTCTGCACTAGATACTCCTTCAGGCCCGTATTGGCCATCTCAATGGTGATCGTTGGTGGTTGAGGGGGAGGGAATGGGAGTTCTTCCTGGGTCCACTCCATGTTGGGTGAACCAGGAATCTCAAATTCCATTTGGCCGGGCACCTCTTCAGTAGAGATGGTTGAGACAAATGGTGATATCTCTTCCAAGGGCTTCTTCTCATTGTCCTTCGATGTGGCCACCATAGTTGGTGTCATTGGTGAAGGACTAAACGATGAATATGGGACCAGTTGGTTATTTTAGGGACTTCACAGTGGGGATGTATGCAAAATTAGACCCTATTTGTACGAATTCAACTAAAAATCCAAATATGTCGATGGTAGGGTCAACTGTGGCATCAACTACACTGCATTGCAATATTTGAAGGGCTATAAGTCTGTCGGGACTACATGCACTTGCCCTTCGTATGTGTACTTTAGGCATTGATGGCTATCAAAGGGACACACTTCATGTCCCTGATCCAAGGCTGGCCCAATAAAATATTGTAGGCCATATCACCTTCCAAAATGTGGCACAACGTAGGAATAGTCTTTTGTCCCACTTGGATGGGTAGTATAATTGTGCCAACCATCGAGCATATCACGTCATTGAATGCTCGAAGAGTATAGGTGGAGGCCACAATGTGAGATACTGGTAGCTTGAGGTGTTTCAATGCCGATGTTATGATTATATTGCTGGAGGAGCCAGTGTCCACCAACACCCTCTTAAATGGAATCCCATTGACCCATGCAATGACGTGCAGGGGTGGATCCGCCATATCACTAGTCATCAATTTTAGTTCGTCTTCTCTAAAGGTGATGACTGGTTTTGTACATCATTTTACATGTCCCATAAAGTTGTTGAAAGATTTTACTTTATGGGGCTATAGCTCGATGGCTTTGAGTATCTCCATTAGAGCCTCCCGATGGGGCGGTGACTATTTGATGAGCTCATAGATGGAGAGCCTAGCCAATGTGGTCCTTAAAATTTGGGTAAGTTTAGTCCGAATCATGGCCACTGGTCTAGGTGGGGGAGGTTGCGTAGGGTGCTATTGAGGTTGTGACATTGATGGAACCTCTCCTGTAGCTGTAGCGGGGGCAGCTGTGCTTGGGTACCTTCTATTTCGTGTCACTATGCTTATCATCCTTACATACCCCTGCATGGGGTAGTTTTGTGTCACCTCATTGATTCGTAGAGTCTTTGCCTGTGCATCATGGGTAGGCAGGGGGTCTTTGAAGACCTCCATCTATTAGTTTCTTGGTGCTAAGGTATTATCCACCGCTAGCATTTTGTTGTCTATTAGGTCTTGCACGAATCTTTTGAACTTCCAACACACGTAAAGATCATGTCCTTTCTGCCAGTGAAAGCTATAGTACAAGTATTCCCTATAGCCCTTGGGTTTTGGCGCGTTGGGGTCTACGGGTCAAATTTATGGCAGGTTTATCAAGTTTTCCATGAAAAAGCGGTGAAACAAGGAGTCTTTAGACTCTATGAAGGGTGTAAATTATCGCCTAGGGCGACACTTCTAATTTTGCTCTTGCCTATGATTTTCCTTCTCATTGTTGTCAAGAGGAACTACTTGATAATTAGCCTTTGGGGGTTGTGTCACCTGTGTAGGATTTGGTATGTTTATGGCAACCTGATTGACCACAGCAGGTTTTGGTTGCATGAACATAGTTTTGGAATTTTTGGGCCACTCCTTGTGTGGCTTGGCAATCTCGCCATCCTGTATCTTGATCTCCTCAATTATTCTGGCTTGCGCCAGGGATTCCTTAAGAGTGGCATATTTTTGTAGCTACAATAGAACAGAGATCAACCTTAGGAAACTCTTCGAGAACATTTGGGTTAGGTCGGCCATGGGAGGGAGGTAATGCAGCTTTGAAAGCAATGTCCTCCACCGATTTCCATAAGATACCATGGTCTCTTCCTCATACTACCTGAGGCTAGCTAGGTCGCTTAATGATGCATTCTTCTTGGTTTTGAAGGCAAAATGTTCGAGGGACGCATCTACTAGCTGGTCTAAGTTACTGATGCTATGCTTCGACTATTGGATAAACCAGTCCGAGGTAGGGACTACGAATGTGGTTATAAATGTTCTTAGAAGCAATGCATCGTTGTCCTGAATGCCAAAGCATTGGCTTAGGAATCATGTCACGTGCTCTTGGGCGTCCTCATCCCCTCTAAATATTGCCAGTTGAGGCATTTTAAAGTTTTCAGGGTATGGGGGTGCAGGCACTAAAGGATGCACAGGGTGACTACGAAGTTAGTGTAATGTGGGCTTTTGGGGCCCAAAAGTCTTGGTCTCCACAGAATCTAAACGCTCTAACAATGCTTTGTATGCATCAGAAGATTTGATATCTTCCTCCTTGGTTTGTTCTCATTATGGATTACAGGGAACTTGAGGCCTATGGAGGGGTAGCTGGATAGCGCTCCCCCTGCCTTGGTACGACATTTCAGCCCGCTCTTCTTCTTGCTCAAATTCTTCATAATCTTCTTGAGGATTTCTTAGGCATGACCTATAAACATGGGTGGGTTCCCGAGGAGGGCACCCATAATTGGCTCTGGAAGTGGTCTCCCACTCAGGTCTAGGAGGTCTTGGAGGCAACGCTTGATAAGGTCATGGAGACCTGTCTCATACCAAGGGGTTATGCCTCTCATAAAGCTCTATCTTATGTGTGCGAGGGGTTGGAATCCTCTCATGCATAGTTTTCTAGAGCAACTCATTTGTCTGATGTTGAATGTGCTCTTTGCTAAGATGGTACAGGTGCTCTAACTATTGTTGATATTACTCAAGTTGCATGATTTACGATTGGCAGGCGGTATGTTTGGCAACTACCAAGTTGATTTGTTCCATTGTCATAGGTCTAGGAGGCCTAGATGCCTCCCCTACATATCTACCTCGATCATAGTGATCTAAGATCTCTATAGGTCGCTTCCCTCTATCGAGGTTAGCAGCATTCACCCGAGGCTCTGGCCTTAGTAGGTGATCCTAATAAATAGCAGGTGCAGAGGTGCATTGCTCCCGTGTTGTGTATTTCTCTTGAGGAATATAGTGGTTTTCCTCATGCTCCATTTCATATATGTGAAAGGGACGGGCAGAGTTGGCTCGCCCTATCTGAATAGTCTTTCGCTCTGGATTTGGCCTATTGTTTTTGATAGTAATGAGGGGTAGAGGAGGTATGATATAATCATGTGGCCCCTCCTTATGGACCTGTTGTGGCTTCTCTACAACATACCCCAAAATTGGGGACCCACCTTTTTTGCATGTGTTCCAAGAAGACTGAAGTGGCCCATAGGCTAAAGATCAAGAAAAAAAAGCAAAATACCACAAGGAGGAAAAGTGTCGCAATATCGCGACATGTTGCACCATCATGGCTAAAAGAGAAAAAGTTTCACGATATCGCGACATGTTGCACCATCGCAGCCAAAATAGAAAAAGTGTCACGATATCGCGACATGTAGCACCATCGCGGCCAAAAGAGAAAAAGTGTCATGATATCGCAACATGTTGCACCATCACGGCCAAAATAGAAAAAGTGTCGTGATATCGCGACATGTTGCAGTTTCACGGCCAAAGGAGAAAAGGTGTCACGATATCACGACATGTTGCACTATCGCGGCCAAAATAGAAAAGGTGTCGCGATATCACAACATGTTGCACCGTCACGGCCAAAATAGAAAAAGTGTCATGATATCACGACATGTTGCTTGGTCACGGTCAGATGAAGAAAAAGTGTCGCGATATCGTGACATGTTGCACCATCACGACCAAAGGAGAAAAAGTGTCACGATATCACGACATGTTGCACTGTCACGGCAAAAAGAGAAAAAGTGTCCCGATATCGTGACATGTTGCGTTTTCACAGCCGTACAGGAAAAAGTGTCACGATATCGCGACATGTAGCATTTTCGCAATTCAAAGCAAAGAGAAAGAGCTAGAAAGAAAAAGTGTCACGATATCGTGACATGTCACATTTTCGCGACCAAATGAGAAAAGAAAGAACTAGAAAGAAAAGTGTCGCGATATCGCGACATGTTCCATTTTCACGGCTAAAAGCAACAAAAGTGAGCAAGGAGGCAAAGGTGTCGCGATATCACGACATGTTCCATTTTTGCCAAGGTAACGGACCTGCATAGTGACATGGACATAAGGAAAAAATCTAATGAATAAGACAAAGTGTTACATGATCATTTAAGATGGTCGTTACACATGAAGGGAAGGTGAAACGAACAGCCATCGAAATGCAGAGAAATGCCCATGTGGAGAAATGTAGCGAAGGGCCACAAAATGGAAACCAAAGCACACACATAGAAGGGAAGGTGAAACGAACAGTTAGAGAAGGTGAAATGAGCAGCCATCAAAAAACGAAGCGAACCGTCATGGAAGAAGAACAATGTTTTCATAAGTTTAAATACGCCATTCAAAGAGGCCAGAAAGGGGGTTGGAAACTACTGCAAGTAGCATTGCATGTTTGAAGGCAAGATAGCCATTCTGGACCTAGTTGGGCTGTTTTTCTTTCGTAAACTGGTTTTTCTTCTTTATGGAAATGGTCAAAAATTGCTGTGAACAGAGTTGCAGATTTGAAGGCGAGAAGGCTATTCTGGACCTATTCAAGTTGTTTTTCTTCCATAAACTGGTTTGGGAAAACCAAAGATTCTGTTATTGTAAAATGACATATTTTTAATGCAGAAGTTTTCAGAAATTTGCATCTTATGGGCAAGAAATAAGGAGATTTACTTTGCATGCTATGGATTTAATGTTTATTCTTTCATTTTTTAGATTTCTAATAAATAGATAATTTTAATGCCATTTTTTTGGGTTACATTAGGCGAGTATTTGAAATCTTAATCTTATTCCATACCCTAGGAACCATAACTTAGTCTATGGGGATTGTGCTTGTTTTTCCAGTCCAATAGGTTAGGTTGCATGCATAGAGACCTCACATATTCGGTTTTGTCGGAACATGATAGCATCATACTGAGTGCTTTTTATCTTCAGTTTTCTACATTGCATTTTCATTTTTTGCATTTTATTTTTCCCAAAAATTTTAACTTATTTTCAGGCATTTAAAAATTTTCAAAATCCAAAAAAGAAACAATGAACTGTCATTAAAGTTTCATGATGAAATAAACCAACATTGCCCCTTTGTTTACAGTTACTTGCAATCACTAAGGTGTTCCAAGCATTTAAATAAATTATCTTTATTGGAGATTACTAATACACAGTTGCAAATGCTAATACAATGGAGACCTTGGAGAAGTTGTTTGTTTGACTTCTTTGCAAGAGGGTATTTGGAACCCAAATCCTAAAGGAGAGTGTACTTTCACGACTGGATGAAAATACCACTCAATAGATTGGCACTAGAAGGAGGGCCTGAACTGGTTTATTTCAAAGTGATTTAAATGCTATAGGGATTTAAATTTTGAATATTTCATGCCCTATTGATTATTATCCTTAGCCCTCTTTTAACAATACAACCTTGTAGTGTTAAAAGGACATGCATTGCTATGCATTGTTCTAACGCTTTTTGATTGTTCATACAAGAATAATGTGTTTTGATTTGATTTAAAAAATAAAAAAATAAAATAAAATAAAATAAAAAAATTTGGTCTTGACTAACGAGGTTGTCTCCATGCAATTACTTTCATTCGATTTTAATGGATACACCTCTTGGTTAATGCTAATTTGTCAAGAATTATTTTGTCTAAAATGTATTTGTTGTCGGTATTATGCTCTTCACCTGCGCGTAATGCGATCTTGTGAATTAGAAAGCCTACAACACTAGGAGTATGCTCTTCACTTGCGCATATGCGATCTGGTGAATCAGAAACTTACATTTTTAGAATACTGCTTTGTCAAGGTTCCTTCTTTCATGACTAACAAATTGATTTTTGAAGTTATTCTTTGAACTTCATTAATTGCAAGATTTTTTGTGTGACACAGGTTTTCTTTGAGGTACTAAGAGTTTTTTTAGGTTCTTGTAGGGTTATCATCATCGATTTTGAATCAAATGGCCCAACCTCCACCACCTCCTTGGTACGGAGCCCATAACATTCCTTTGAATATTGTAGGGGATATTCACGAGATCCCTAGAAATATAGATAGATTTTTTCCCAAATACAAATTGGATGGCCCAAGGACCGCAGAAGAACATATTCAGGCCTATAGGGATGTTTTGATAAGATTGCAAGTCCAACATGAAGATGTGTCTTGTAGACTCTTCCCCATGAGCCTAGACCAAGTGGCCTACGAATGGTATATTTGCTTACCTACTAGTTCCATTACGTCATGGACGCAAATGGAGGATGCTTTTGTCAACCAATTCAGGTCACCATTATATCCCATAATAATCTATAATTAGTTCATTATGTGCAAAAGAGGCCAGGGTGATCCAATCCAAAATTTTAATCAGAGATTTTAGAAGTGCTATAATAGAGCAATTCGGAATTTTTCCATTGATCCCGCAATAACTTTGCAAATATATTTTGGGGCATTGGATCCTATGACGACAATGTTTGCAAGGCGAAATTCTCAAGTTACCACGCTTGCTCTAGCCTACAATGAAGCTATGACCATCGAACAACAAATGACACCACAGGGTTATGGGTTTTCCCAGATGCCTATGGTAGGACAATATGGTCCATATGGTCAAGCTCCTATGATGAATCAGATCATGGCACCACAAATATCAGGTATAAATGCTTTACCTTATCAACAACCATATTCATCAACACCCACTTACGCACCCAATCCAATTCTGATTCAAAGTGTGAATCCCTACGCAAATCAAGTGGCTCAAAATCCAACTCAAATTTTAAGTCAAGATATCACAAATTACGCAAATCCTATTGGAACTAGCAATAACATAGCTCAACCAAAAGAGATTTATTCAGAGGTTGAAGAACTCAAAAATATGGTTCACAAATTGAGTAATGATTTGGTTCAAAAATAGAAGTATGAATCCCATTCCCCTCACCCAAATCAAAATTTCAACAATAGAGGGAGACAGTGGAATACGAATCCAAACAATGGGGGTGTGCCTTCCCCTATTTCTAATCATATAGATACTTCTGCAGGACCAAGTCACTCTAGTTCCATTCTTAATATTTCTGATTTTGCGTGGGAAAATGAGTGTAGATTGCATAATACAAAGGCACATAATGAAAGGAATTATCCCGAAATGGCTAGGTATACCCATTGTCTCCAAGCTCAAGTGGATGATCTGGAACTTGTGCCAAATAATGGTCCACCCCAAAATCATCAAGGAGGGGACAACATTTTTGTGGTGGAAACTCTATATCGTCAAGAGAATGAGAATGAGGAAGGTGAAGATGAATGGGATGAGAAACATGTTGATGAATCAAAAGATGAAGAAGAAGTACTTAAGCATCATGACTTGAATTTGGAAGATGATTACCATGATTCATGGAAGAAAGGGGAAGAATATTATCAATATAAATCTTCTAATAAACTTGTTGTGTCAATTAATGTGCAGGATAACTCAATTGCTTCCTCGCATGAGGATACTATAAATCCTATACAATTTGAGAAAGTTTTGGAAGAGGAATTTGAATCTCATCAAATTTTGGAACCTAATAAGGATTCTACAACCATGAATCAAGAAAGAGAGTCATTTGCTCTAGATTCCTTTGGAGGAAAAGAAATTGAAAATCTTGATCCACTTACTTGTGCTACAATGATTATGCCATTTCAAAATGATGAAATTACAAAACCTGAATCATTTGGGTTTGATATCATTGATGATCCAATTAAAAATCTCACGTTATCCAAAGCAACCCATGTGATTGATCATGGAAATGTGTTAGTCAACCCACCCCTAGATAGACAAGACTTATGGTTTGAAAGGGATGGACATGTGTTCAATTGGGTACCTAAGTTTGGTGCCTTTGATAAGCAAATCATGGAGAAAGAACAAGTGCTACATGATGACGAATGTCATGAGAGAAAAGAGGAATTTTCAAATCCTCTTCAAGTAAGGTCAAATGAAAACATGCCAAAGGTAAAATATCATCTTTTTGGTTTCACCATGCAAAATTCGAATGAAGGTTTGCCTAATGAATGGTTTGATCCAAATATTATTAATGTTATGGCTTTATTTAAAATCTGAAAACTTATTTCTACACCGGGAATCAAAGTGCGAAATGGACATCTTAAAGAATAGACATAAAAGAATTGAATATCAATCATTGTCTAATAAATTTGAAAACTTGAAGCTCCACCATAGGATTATTAATGAAACTAAATCAAATTGGTATGGTGAGAGGGGCAAGTGGAGTTTTGTTTCTTTGTTTGGTTTGATCTTGTTTTTGTTGGATTCCTGCAAAACTTGGTATGCGTATCACATCATATATATTTTAAAGAATTTTAATCAGGTTTGGGATCCGAGAAAATCATAATCCAAAATTTTTGTACATTTGTATATACTTTTGGTTTTCGTGTTTTGGGTTTTGGATTGGATTTCATTTTGGTTTTAAGTTTTGTGTGTTGGTCCTTATGAATGTTGACTAAGACTAGGAGAATATGAAGCATCGTAATTGTATTGCAGAAAGCTCCACGAGTATCACAAACACGTTAAAGAGTATCGTTTGGAACTTGCGATGCATGAAGTTGTCAGTTTTATAAATTATGGCAAAGTAGGTGATATATACTCCATCCGCATTTCAAAAAGGAGCAATGCATTCATATCTCATATTACATTCAGCATTGCATATACATTTCATCTCATTTGCATCTTCATTTCATGTACAATCATTGAAAAGGTGTCGAATCCTCTTAGGGTTATTACATAAAATATATTAAAAGGATCCTTAGGTTGGAAACTGATGCTCGAACTATCTTGAACCAAGCACGTTCTACGCATATTAAAGAGAATCTTGAGCAAAATGGACAAAACCATACTTGGAAGAAAAGGTGAGGCGAAAGGAGTATTTCGTGTCTGTCCTATCATGCAACATAATCCTTAAATAGTGGTTTTTACCACTCCTTGCTTAAAGCCTAAAATTAGAGTAGTAAGGATAGGGTCTAATTCTCATCTCACTTAGGTTGAGAATTCGATTCCCCAAAGCTCTGATTTGACCTTCATGGAGTAGTAAGGATAGGGTCTAATTCTCATCTCGCTTAGGTTGAGAATTCGATTCCCCAAAGCTTCTATTTTGCCCGCTCAAGAACTTGAAATTCCAAAGCAAATATTTTTTTCATTTCTTTATTAATATTGGATTGGAAGGATCGTACTACATGTCCCTTGCAAGGATGGGTAGTCATCCCCAAGGTCCAAGAAATCAAAAGTAGAGCTAAATCCTGGATTATGGGGTTAATCTCCACCGGGGCTATAGACGCCTAGCTGGTAGTGGAGTATGCTCATGCGTGGCAACATGTCTTGTCTAAAAAACAAGACCACTAACTGCTCAAACAGATAGGCTAGCCTGACAGTTTCATCCATAACATGTTAAATCAATTTGTTCAAGATGAGGTAATGAACTCTAGATCAGAGTAGTAAGGATAGGGTTAAATTCCCATATCGCTTAGGTTGGGAATCCTATTCCCCAAAGCTCTGATTTCACTTACACTCGCACATGGGTTCAAGATGGTAGTGACACGTAACCAACTTTGGGATCTAGTAAATTAATTCAGTATACATATATTTGGTCTTAAGAGGGTTTGATAGTTTTAATATGTTTGTTCATGATACTAGAAGGTTTTAGCCTTTGCAAAGAAGGTTGTTATATCTCTAACATAGTTGTCATACGTCAAATCCTGCACAAATCATTCATAGCCTTGCATACGAATCATAAGTGAAACTGACAATGGAATGTTGATCAGTTTCAAACGATAGGGAATGAAGAACAGTGCACACACTGAGATGATGCTTAATAATTCTAATGCTTCATGTATTTCTCATCTAGTTTCATTCTTGGGATATTTTTTGATGCTTGTATTTGAGTCTGTGTTTTCAGGTTGAGTTCTCACCGAAATTCTCAGGAGCATTTCCCATCAGAGTCGCCATTTTTTGTGGTTGCTCCACAACGTACCCCAAAATTGGGGACCCACCTTTTCTGCATGTGTTCCAAGAAGACTAAAGTGGCCCATAGGCTAAAGATCAAGAAAAAAAAGCAAAATACCACAAGGAGGAAAAGTGTCGTGATATCGCGACATGTTGCACCATCGTGGCCAAAAGAGAAAAAGTGTCGCGATATCGCGACATGTTGCACCATCGCGGAAAAAATAGAAAAAGTGTAGTGATATCATGACATGTAGCACCATCGCGGCCAAAAGAGAAAAAGTGTCACGATATCGTGAAACATTGTACCATCGCGGCCAAAATAGAAAAAGTGTCGCGATATCGTGATGTGTTGCAGTTTCACGACCAAAGGAGAAAAGGTGTCGCGATATCATGACATGTTGCACCGTCACGGCCAAAATAGAAAAGGTGTCAAGATATCGCGACATGTTGCACCGTCGTGGCCAAAATAGAAAAAGTATCGCGATATCACGACATGCTTGATCGCGGTCAGATGAAGAAAAAGTGTCACGATATTGCGACATTATGCACCATCGTGGCCAAAGGAGAAAAAGTGTCGCGATATCATGACATGTTGCACCGTCGCGGACAAAAGAGAAAAAGTGTCGCGATATCATGACATGTTTTTTTGCAACCTTACAAGAAAAAGTGTCGCGATATCGCGACATGTAGGATTTTCATGATTCAAAGCAAAGAGAAAGAGCTAGAAAGAAAAAGTGTCATGATATCGCGACATGTTGCTTGGTCGCGGTCAGATGAAGAAAAAGTGTCGCGATATTGCGACATTATGCACCATCGTAGCCAAAGGAGAAAAAGTTTCGCGATATCATGACATGTTGCACCATCGCGGCCAAAAGAGAAAAAGTGTCGCGATATCGCGACATGTGTTTTTGCAGCCGTATAGGAAAAAGTGTCGCGATATCGCGACATGTAGCATTTTTGCGATTCAAAGCAAAGAGAAAGAGCTAGAAAGAAAAAGTGTCGTGATATCGTGACATGTCGCATTTTCACGACCAAATGAGAAAAGAAATAACTAGAAAGAAAAGTGTCGTGATATCGCGACATGTTCCATTTTCGTAGCTAAAAGCAACAAAAGTGAGCAAGGAGGCAAAGGTGTCGCGATATCGCGACATGTTCCAGTTTCGCCAAGGTAACGGACTTGCATAGTGATGTGGACATAAGGACAAAATCTAATGAATAAGACAAAGTGTTACATGATCATTTAAGATGGTCGTTACACACGGAGGGAAATGGATGCAAGCCCATGTGGAGAAATGTAGCGAAGGGCCACAAAATGGAAACCAAAGCACACGCATAGAAGGGAAGGTGAAACGAACAGTCAGAGAAGGTGAAATGAGTAGCCATCAGAAAATGAAGCGAACCATCATGGAAGAAGAAACAATGTTTTCAGAAGTTTAAATATGCCATTCAAAGAGACCATAAAGGGGGTTGGAAACTGCTGCAAGTAGCGTTGCAGGTTTGAAGGCAAGATAGCCATTCTGGACCTAGTTGGGCTATTTTTCTTTCGTAAACTGGTTTTTCTTCTTCATGGACATGGTCGGAAATTTCTACGAATAGAGTTGCAGATTTGAAGGTGAGAAGGCTATTCTGGACCTATTTAAGTTGTTTTTATTCCACAGACTAGTTTGGGAAAACCAAAGATTCTGCTATTGTAAAATGACATATTTTTAATGCAGAATTTTTCAGAAATTTGCATATTGTGGGCAAGAAATAAGGAGATTTACTTTGCATGCTATGGATTTAATGTTTATTCTTTCATTTTTTAGATTTTGAATAAATAGATAATGTTAATGCCATTTTTTTGGGTTACATTAGGCGAGTATTTGAAATCTGAATCTTATTTCATACCCTGGGAACCAACACTTAGTCTATGGGGATTGTGCTTGTTTTGCAAGTCCAATAGGTTAGGTTGCATGCATGGAGACCTCACATCTTCGGTTTTTTCAGAACAGGATAGCATCATACTGAGTGCATTTTATCTTTAGTTTTCTGCATTTCATTTTCATTTTTTGCATTTTATTTTTCCTAGAAATTTTAACTTATTTTCAGGCATTTAAAATTTTTCAAAATCCAAAAAAGAAACAATGAACAGTCATTAAAGTTTCATGATGAAATAAACCAACATTGCCCCTTTTTTTACAGTTACTTGCAATCAATAAGGTGTTCCAAGCATTTAAATAAATTATCTTTATTGGAGATTACTAATACACAGTTGCAAATGCTAATACAACGGAGACCTTGGAGAAGTTGTTTGTTTGAATTCTTTGCAAGAGGGGATTTGGAACCCAAATCTTAAAGGAGAGTGTACTTTCATGACTGGATGAAAATACCACTCAACAGGACCTTATGCAATTCTAGCACTTCATCGCACGGTGTCCACTCATAATAAGTGTCTAAGGGGGCCTTCCCGTCTATGTTGAGTTCCACGTGTATGTACTCGTCCTTAAAGGGTATATGTTGAATGGGAGTACCCCTCGAAGGGGTGCCTCTATAGTCTCATTCTGTAATGGCATGATGTGGACTATGTCATGGGTCAGGCCTCCAAGGTGGTATGACCCAGTCCTTGGGGCTATACCGGAGGCGACTTGTACCCCCTTGTACACTTTCTGTAGCTTCTGCCCATGATTGGGCTACGCTACGAGTGTACACCATGGTGGTGGTTTTCTAAAATATGAGTATGCTTTTATCTTCTTTACAATTTTTTATGCTACACCACACAAACGGTACCACACACACAAAGAAGTGATTATCTTGTTTATAGATTAAAGGTGTATCCTAAATCTGGTTCAATGTGTTTTGATTTTTGTTTTGAAAACCTTGTAAAGAATTTTTTTTTGTACATGCAATATGAGGGCTCTTATATATCCCAAAATGGTTGCCCCTTCAATATACCACTGCTAGGCCATTATACCGAACCTCTCAATATACCCACCCTTACGTGAGGGAAACTATTGGTATGCGAGAGCAGAATAGTACATGGAACATAGGCGGTACGAAAGGGGAATCACTCTATTTTTGACACCTACCATAGAAGACTTATCCTCATGCATTTGGAATAACCCTAGCTACACTTGGTTATCTTTCATTAGGATTTACGTCTAGCAACAGTCACGATCGAGGTTATGTATGCAAAATTCAAGCCAAGGTGGTGATGAAATCCACCGTTGGTCTTGATCAAGTGTTGGGGTTTTACGACCAACTCCTTGATGTTTATATTATCATGTGGTGTGTGGGGTTCTTTTTACTTGTGCAAAGAAAGAAAAAATGCAGTAAAATTTTCTATGCAAGCAAAGAAACAAAAAAATCATAGAAACAAAGAGAAAAATTATAGTGTTCAGACAACCTGCCTCTTCTCTGCCCACACCAGATGCCTATGAGTTTCTGCTTAGAAAATGCATAGAGAGCTAATCATCCTTGGGTGGGATGAGTAGTAGATCTATATTCATCATAGGGTGGGATGAATTCCTATTCATCCCTAGGTGACATGAATTCCAACTCTGTATTCATCATAGGGTGGCACGAGCAGTAGTCCAACGCCTAAAGGATTAACACCTGCAAGCAAAAACACCAGATTTTTTATTAGAAATTTGATCCCAATAGCAGGGGATAGGGTCCCACCATGATCACCACTAAAATCATGTCTACGAAAGCATAGGCGTACTAGGTGCGATGCAAACAAAAGCATACAAAACGCTAAGTCCTATGAATGAACAAAGAACTAAAGTGCATGAGAAGGGAAAGCGAACGAAATGAAATGAGATGTAAAGAAAAATCAAAGTGTAGTCTCTTCTATTAATTTTTCTTGTTATTAGGTTACAATACGTCTCCCCTCTTTTCAGGGGCTCGGAGCATTAGATATAGTTTTGTTACACCAACGGATGGTACGCTTCCCTTCGGGATCTTCCACGTGCCCACATTTGAAATGGGTGGGCCAAACGTCACTGCCACTTGTGTGAATGCATTTTTAGTTCCTCACTACCACTCTGGTGTCGAGATCCTATGTTCATAGAAACATCAAATGATTAATAGCACATGCGGATGGAGAGAAACATGTAATCCCCAAGGCCTCTAGTTAATGCATAAATGAAATAATTAAAATAGTGATCGAAACATATCAGAATAATATGAAACTTTAACAGAAGCATGTAAATATCATCATGAACACACTGCAAAAATAATAGTTGAGAAATAAACTCTAGATTTCTAATCGCTCCGGGGTGGGATGATTAGGACTATCATAAAATGCCTGAAAGTGACCTACAAAATTTCCCATCCAGAGGCCTCTAAAGCACTTGTGAACTTGGGGTTAGGAAAAATGGGGAATTTTGAGATGACCCAGAATGTCGGATTTGGCTGATCTGCCCCGATATCCCTGTATCTGAAGGCGCTCCTTATATGTTAGTAAAAACGTAAAACAATGAAAACTCAATCAAAACTTATCAGAATGCTTTGAAATTTGAACTGCAGCATATATTAAACACACAAAATATGATGCAAAAGAAAAAATGAATAAATCTATTGTATATTTCTAATCACTCAGGGGTGGGGCGATTAGGACAGCAACAGTGCGGGGGGCAACCGGGGGCAGGATGCCCACCATTTGGGGCTTTTTTTTGACACCAATCCACTTGGTATGGGTCCAAAACCTACTAAGGGGTTGTTTTAGAAAATTGGGTGTGGGATTGTATCCAATTATTTGGGTTTTGGGTCTGGATTGCGCTCCTAATGTTCACCCGGTGACCTCCCTTCCAAAAGAGAGATCAAGGATGTAGGAAGAGGGTGAGGGTATAATTCAGCAGAACTCCATTGCTCCAAATGCTCTTGCTCTATCCTTTTTTTGGGGTGAGAAGACTCACCATTTTATAGACCTGAAGGTCTACTTTGAATGTGCATGTAGGGGCGCCACTTTGCCATCATGCCTTGTTAGGGGAGAGAATATTCCTCCCTAATTAAGGGCTCCATGACTGCCTCTTTGAGCTTTGAAATGCTCACTTGCACTCCCATGCATTGAAGGTGGAGTTGAGTGGCGGATCTGGGCTGCCATTTGTCAAGGTTTGACTTTTTGCCTGTCAAACCTGCTATTCACCCCACCCTGGAGCGATTGCTACTAATCATCCCAGGGTGGGGCGAATAGCATTCTAATTGCCCTATGGTGGAACGAGTAAGGAGCGGGGTTCTTTAAAGTTTCAAAATTGACCTCTGACCTTCCAAAACTGCTTTAGTAGTGGTTAGGACCACTGTTTAACCTCTAGGGGCTACCCTAGGGGATGTGTATGCCAATTTGGTCAGTTCTTATCATCACATAATCGAATTGGTGTTGTTTTGGTGTCTTACTACATGTTTTCTTTCTTTGCACAGGTAAAAATAACCCCACACAACACATGATAATATAAACATCAAGGAGTTGGTTGTAAAACCCCAACACTTGATCAAGACCAATGGTGGATTTCATAAACACCATGGCTTGAATTTTGCATACATAACCCCGATCGTGACTGTTGCTAGACGTAAATCCTAAAAAAATCTTACCAAGTGTAACTAGGGTGATTCCCAGTGCATGAGGATAAGTCTTCTATTGTAGGTGTCAAAAATAGAGCGATTCCCCTCTCGTACCGCCTATGTTCCATGTACTGTTCTGCTCTCACATACCAATAGTTTCCCTCACGTAAAGGTGGGTATATTGAGAGGTTTGGTATAATGGCCTAGCAGTGGTATATTTAAGGGGATACCATTTTGGGAGATATAAGAGCCCTCATATTGCATGTACAACAAAATTTTATTTACAAGGTTTTCAAAATAAAAATCAAAACACACTGAACCAGATTTAGGATACACCTTTAATCTATAAACGAGATAATAACTTCTTTGTGTGTGTGGTCTCGTTTTTTTGGTGTAGCATAAAAAATCGTAAAGAAGATAAAAGCATATGCATCTTTTAGAAAACCACCACCATGGTGTACACCCGTAGCCAAGCCCAATCATGGGTTGAAGCTACAGAAAGTGTACAAGGGGGCACAAGTCACCTACGGTATAGCCCCAAGGACTTGGTTATACCACCTTGGCGGCCTGACCCATGACATAGTCCACATCATGCCATTATAGAACGGGACTATAGAGGCACCCCTTCGAGGGGTACTCCCATTCAACATAGACCCTTTCAGGAGGAGTACATACACGTGGCACTCAACATAGATGGGAAGGCCCCCTTAGACACTCATTATGAGTGGCCACCATGTGATGAAGTGCTAGAATAGCATAAGGTCCATAAGGAGGGGCCACATGATTATATCATCCCTCCTCTACCCCTCATTGCTATCAAAAACAATAGGCCAAATCCAAAGTGTAAGGCTCTTCAGACAGGGCGAGCCAACTCCACTCGTCCCTTTCACATATATGAAAGGGAGCATGAGGAAAACCACTATATTCCTTAAGAGAAATACACAACATGAGAGCAATGTGCCTCCGCACCTGTTGTTTATCAAGATCACCTACTAAGGCTAGAGCCTCGAGTGAATGTTGCTAACCTCGATAGAGGGAAGCGACCTATAGAGATCTCGGATCACTATGACCAAGGTAGATATGTAGGGGAGGCATCTAGGCCTCCTAGACCTATGACGGTGGAACAAATTGACTTGGCAAGATCAACAACAGTTAGAGCACCGGTACCATCTTAGAAAAGAGCACATTCAGCATCAGATGGATGAGTTTCTCTAGAAATATTTGCATGAGAGGATTCCAACCCCTTGCACACATAAGATAGAGCTTTATGAGAGGCATAACCCCTTGGTACAAGACAGGTCTCCATGACCTTATCAAGCGTTCCCTCCAAGACCTCCTAGACCTGAGTGGGAGACCACTCCAAGAGCTAATGACAGGCGCCCTCCTCGAGCACCCACCCATGTTTATAGGTCACACCTAGGAACTCCTCAAGAAGCTTCTGAGGAATTCAAGCAAGAAGAAGAGCAGGCTAAAACTCCCTACCAAGGTAGGGGGGTTGCTATCTGGCTACCCCTCCATAGGCCTCAAGTTCTCCGTAATCCACAACGAGAACAAACCAAGGAGGAAGAGATCAAATCTTTCAATGCATACAAAGCATTATTAGAGTATTTAGAGTCTATGGAGACCAAGACTTTTGGTCCCTAAAAGCCCACATTATTCCAGCTCCGCAAGCACCCTGTGCATCCTCCAGTTCCTGCACCCCCATACCCTGAACACTTTAAAATGCCTCAACTAGCAATATTTAAAGGGAATGAGGATGCCCAAGAGCACGTGACAAGATTCCTAAGCCAATGCTTTGGAATTTAGGACAACGATGCATTGCTTCTAAGAAAATTTATAATCACATTCACAGGACCTGCCTCATATTGGTTTACCCAGTTGTCGAAGCATAGCATCAGTAACCTAGACCAGTTAGTAGATGCATCCCTTGAACATTTTTCCTTCAGAACCAAGAAGAAGGCATCATTAAGCGACATAGCTAGCCTCAGGTAGTATGAGGAAGATACCATGGTAGATTATGGAAATCGGTGGAGGACGTTGCTTTCAAATTTGCCTTACCTCCCTCCCATGATCGACCTGACCCAAATGTTCTCGAAGAGTTGCCTAAGGTTGATCTCTGTGCTATTGCAACTATAGCAATATGCCACTCTCGAGGAATCCCTAGTGCAAGCCAGAATAATTGAGAAGATCAATATACAGGATGGTAATATTGCCAAGCCACGCAAGAAGGAGTGACCCAAAAATTTCAAAAATGGGTCTGTGCAACCGAAACCCACTACGGTCAATCAAGTTGCCATAAACATGCCAAACCCTACACAGGTGACACAACCCCCAAAGGCTAATTATCAGGCAATTCCTATTGACAACTATGAGAAGGAAAATCATAGGCAAGAGCAAAATTAGCAGCGTCGCCCTAGGATATAATTCACACCCTTCACATAGTCTAAAGACTCCTTGTTTGACCGCTTATCCGTGGTAAACTTGAAAAACCTGCCAAAAATTTGACTCGTAGACCTCAACGTGTGTTGGAAGTTCAAAATATTAGTGCTAGACCTAATAGACAATAAAATTCTAGTGGTGGATAATCCCGTAGCACCAAGAAACCAATAGATGGAGGTCTTCAAAGACCCCCTACCTGCCCATGATGCGCAGGAAAAGACTACAAGTCAATGAGGTAACACAAAACTACCCCATGTAGGGGTATGTAGGGATGATAAGCATAGTGACACGAAACAGAAGGTACCCAAGCATAGTTGCCCCCGTTGCAGCTACAGGAGATATTCCATCAACATCACAACCTCAACAACACCCTACGCAACCTCCCCCACCTAGACCAATGGCCATGATTCGGACTAAACTTACCCAAATTTTAAGGACCACATCGGCTAGGCTCTCCATCTATGAGCTCATCCAAAAATCACCACCCCATCGGGAGGCTCTAATGGAGATACTCAAATCCATCAAGCTATAGCCCCATGAAGCAAAATATTTTAACAACTTTGTGGGACATGTAAAATGATGTACAGAACTAGTCATCACCTTTAGAGAAGATGAATTAAAATCGGTGACTAGTGATATGGTGGATCCACCCTTGCACATCATTGCATGGGTCAACGAGATTCCATTTAAGAGGGTGTTTGTGGACACTAGCTCCACCAACAATATAATCACAACAACGACATTGAAACACCTCAAGCTACCAGCATCTCACATTGTGTCCTCCACCTATACTCTTCGAGCATTCAATGACGTGATATGCTCGACGGTTGGCACAATTGTCCTACCCATCCAAGTGGGACAAAAGACTATTCCTACGTTGTGCCACATCCTTGAATGTGAGATGGCCTACAATATTTTGTTGGTTCGGCCTTGGATCAGGGACATGAAGTGTGTCCCTTCGATAGCCCATCAATCCTAAAGTACACATATGAAGGGCAACTGCATGTAGTCCTGGTAGAATTAGAGCCCTTCAAATATTGCAATGTGGTGCAACTGATGCCACAGTCGACCCTCCCATTGACACATTTGGACTTTCAGTTGAATCCGTCTAAACAGGGTCCAATTCTGCATGCATCCCCACTTTTAAGTCCCTCAAATCACCAACATGACCCATCTTCATCATCTGGTCCTTCACCAATGACACCACCTACAGTGGCCACATTGAAGGACAATATGAAGAAGCCCTTGGAAGAGATACCACCATTGGTATCAACCATCTCTACTGAAGAGGTGCCCAACTAAATGGAATTCGAGATGCCTGGTTCACCCAACATGGAGTGGACCCAAGAAGAACTCCCATTCCCTCCCCCTCAACCACCAATGATCACCGTTGAGATGGCCAATACAAGCCTGGGGGAGTATCTAGTGCAAAAAATTGTGGCAACACCCAAACTTGAGTCCATACAGGACATGGGGAGACCTTGTCTCCCATCAGCACTATTGTCCCTCTAGGCTACCTGCAAAATCAGACAAATTTTTTATATGGGGGCCTTGACAATGGCATTGAACCTTACCTGCAAGAGGAAGAGGATGAAGAGCCCTTTGTTGAGAATGTCAACTATCTGTCCAACCCAGACTTTGCTTTGAAATACCTTGGACAATGTAATTCGCATGGATATGGGTTGGGAAGATATGAAAAAGGAGTGCACGTTCTTTGTCAACCAAGATATCAAATTCCATATGACAAATCAGGAGTAGGGTTCAACCACCCTCTTCCTCTTGACATATTAGTAGAGAACATGCAAGGCCTAGGGCTAGGCAACAAGGATGGGTTGGCACAAGATCCATATGCCAATCCTAACACAACATACACATTGGGGGATTATCTCCCATTGCTAACAACCAACCTTGTGGGCCTCAAAAATTCCTCCCCTTCGATCAAGAAAGGGGAAAGTTCAAGAAATTGCCTCCAAGAGGGATATAGACAAGGCCAAAAAGGATCTTCAGAAGACGAGTTAGAGTATGAGGTAGCACCTTGGGACCATTTCGAGTCTGATAGCAATCACTCGAAAGTGACGCCCATAGATGACTATCAGGTGAACTTCATGGCGATGTTCCCCTTGAATGCTCCAATCGAGCAATTGCCACCTCAATAGAATCAAGTCCTCCCGTAGAGAGCAAAAAAACCTCGATGGGACCAAATTAACTTGCTCAAGTAGAACGAGCCTCACATGCTACAAACTATTATCGAAGCCAATGAAGGCCTATGGATCTTCGATAGCGAGTATGAAGATGAAACTGAGATGGCATATCTCAACCATATGCAATAGTAGCAATACCCCATGGACATTGATGACATGTTTGAACAGATAAACATGGGGCCAAGGCATAGGTGGTGTTGAGTGGTGTTTTCACCCGATTGTGAAAACACACTCTCCGATAGGATTTGGGTCCTAAATCCTCTCTTGCAAAGAAATCAAACAAATAACTTCTCCAAGGTCTCCGCTATATTAGCATTTTACATCTGTGTATTAATAATCTCAAATAAAGATATTCAATTTAAATGCTTGGAACACCTTAGTGGTTGCAAGTAACTAAAAACAAGGGGCAATGTTGGTTTATTTTACTGTGAAACTTTAATGATTGTTCGTTGAACCCGAATAAAGCAAATGTGATCTGGCCCTTATATGACCACGACGTAACTTCAAAATGGAAATTGATGAAATGCCATAAAACATAAATCCTTCAATGAAATTGGAATTTTCATGAAGGGAATGTCATCATCGGCTCATGAATGAAAAATAAAACTAAAAATAAAATTCTGGCCTTGAAATGGAAATTTTCTATTTTCGGATTTTTAAAGTCTGCAACAAAACAGCAGCTGCGGTGAAATTTATACAACTCCGAAAATGAAATTTTAAATGCGTATTTGGAATCTGCAGTATAACATACGCAATGATGAAACTATTTTTGAATTTTGGAATTTTTAGTTTTTTTTTTTTATTTTTTTATTTTAATGCCTATAAATGAAAATAAAGTGCAGAAAAAATGAAAATAAAATGCGAAAGGAAAATGAAAAGTGCATTCAGTATGATGCTATCCTATTTTGACAAAACCGAAGCTAATGAGGTTTTCTGCATACAACCTAACCTATTGAACCTGCAAAACACGCACAATCCAGATAAGTTAAGTGTTGGTCTCTGGGGTTTTAACTATGATTTTTAGATTTAGACATTCGCATGAAGCAACCAAGAGAACTTGCATTAAACTTCACCTATAAGCCTAGAAATCTGAAAAGGGGAAAGATAAACATTCAATCTTGCATGCAGAAAATAACTCCTTTCTTGTCAATGAGGTGCAACTCTCTGAATTTTTTGTATTAAAAATTGGTCATTTTACAACAACAAAACTTTTTGGTTTCCCAAACCCAGTCTATGGAAGAAAACAGCCTCAAAGCATGCCCAGAATGGCCCTCTAGCCTTCAGCACTGCAACTCTACTTACAGCAATTTCCTACCTAGTCCAATGTAAAGGAAAATATCCAGACAAAGTGGAAGAAAAACACTCCAAAAGTAGGCCCAGAATGGCTTATTGCCTTCGGCTCTACAACTCTGCCCGTAGTGATTTCTGACCCCTGTACCTGTCTTCGAATTTCGCTTTTAAACCCTCTCGTGCGGTTCTCTGTTTCGCTCTGTGACCCTTCATTTCATTTCCCAGGTCTTTTCGTTTCATCTTCCCCGACTCTTCATTATTTCTGGATCTATTTCGAGCATCGAAACGTTTGATCTTCTTTGCTAACTATAACCATTCTGTAACCCTTACACCTTTATGCCACGTGTTCAGCGCTTCCCTGCATGTTCCATAATGGCCCGCCATGAATCGCGACAAAAAATAACATGTCGCGATATCGCGACATTTTTATATCTGCCACTTTGCTCCTCTACCTATATCATGAAAACAAGACATGTCGCGATATCGTGACATTTTTATGTCAACAGCCTTGTTCGCCTTCATGCACCATGAAAATGAGACATGTCGCGATATCGCGACATTTTTCTCTTTCGGGCCGCGAGGATGCAACCTATCACGAAATCGTGACACCTTTTCATTTTGCTATGTTTTGCTATACTTAGCCACGAAAACGCGACATGTCGCGATATCGCGACACTTTTTATTCCGTACTATCTCACTGCTTTGAGCCACGAAAACGTGTCCTATCGCGATATCGCGACGTTTTTCCTCTACGTTCATTTTGGCTGCTCTCGATCGCAAAAACATGACATGTCGTGATTTCGTGACACATTTCCCTTGCTTAGCTTGTCAGTCGTCGTGAATCGCGAAAATGAGACATGTCACGATTTCGCGACATTTTTCTATCTTCACCTCTGTGGCCGCCGATAGATCGCGAAAATGCAACCTGTCGCGATTTCATGACAATTTCTTTCATTTGTTCCTTCCTCACTTTTATGCCGCGAAAACCTGACATGTCGCGATATCACGACGTTTTTTTCTCTTTTCTCTTTTTTCGTCTTCAGGTCACGAAAATGCGACATGTCGCGATTTCACGACAACTTTGCATTGACTGTTCCTCTTGCTGCCTTTGACCACGATTTCATAACATGTCGCGATATCGCGACATTTTCGGTGAACACTTCTTCTTTGCTTTGACCGCGATTTCATGACAAGTCACGAAAACATGACATGTCGCGAAATCGCGACAATTTTTGTACTTGGCTCTTTTACCCATCGAACATCGCGAAAACACATGTCGCGATATCGTGACATTTTTGGCGTCTTGTTCTGTTTGACCGCTTTGACCGCGATTTCATAACATGTCACGATATCGCGACATTTTTCTAGTTTGCTTTCTCTCTCCTCTATGAACCACGAAAACATGACATGTCATGAAATCGTGACACTTTTTCATTCCACTGTACTTCGCTTGTCTGAGCCATGAAAACGTGACCTATCGCGATATCGCGACACTTTCTTTTTCTTAGCAGCAACACGTCGCGATATCGCGACACTTTCTTTTTCTTAGCCACGATAGAGCAACACGTCACGATATCGCGACACTTTATTTTTCTTAGCCGCGACAGAGCAACACGTCGCGATATCGCGACACTTTCCTTTTCTTAGCCGCGACAGAGCAACACGTCGCGATATCGCGACACTTTCTTTTTATGTTGTATTTTGCTCTTCCTTTGATTTTTTAGCATCTGGGCCTCTGCGGTCTTCTTTGAAAGCATGCAAAAAGGTGGGTCCCCAATTTTGGGGTGTGTTGTGGATTAGCCACAACAAATGGCGACTCTGCTGGGAAATGCTCCTGAGCATTTCGGTGAGAACCTAACCTGGAAATATACAAACTTAAACACAAGCGTCAGCACATAAAAACATAAACAAATGCCGATAGATCAGAAATACATGAAACATTAGAATCATTAAGTATCAGCTCGGTGTGTGCAGTGTGTTCCATTTCCTATCGTTTGAAATTGATCAACATTCCATTGTCAGTTTTACATGAATGCATATGTGAGATTGTGAATGATTTGCACAGCCTGATAAATATGCTTAGAGATATAGCAATCTGCTTTATAAAGGCTTAAACTTTCTAGTATCATACACAAACATTTAAAATTATCAAACCCTCTTAGGATCAACTATATATATAATGAATTGCTTTATTAGATCCCAAAGTTGGTTATGAGTCACTACTATCTTGAACCCATGTGCAAGTGAAAGTGAAATCAGAGTTTTGGGGAATCGGATTCCCAACCTAAGCGAGATGGGAATTTTAACCCTATCCTTACTACTCTGATCTGGAATTCATTACCTCACTTTGAGAAAAATGATTTAACCAGTTATGGATGAAATTTTCAAGCTAGTCTATCCATTTTAGCAATCAGTGGTCTTGCTTTAAACAAGACATGTTGCCACGCATGAGCACATTCCACTGTTAGTCAGGCATCTATAGCCCCGGTGGAGATTAACCCCCATAATCCATGATTTTGGCTTCATTTTTTTTTTTTTTTACTTCTTGGACCTTGGGGATGACTACCCATCCTTACAAGGGACATGTAGTACGATCCTTCCAATCCAAGATTAATGATGAAATATTTGCTTTATTTAAATTTCTTGAATCTTAGGGATGACTACCCATCCTTACAAGGGACATGTAGTACGATCCTTCCAATCCAAGATTTATGATGAAATGAAAAATAGAAGCTTTGGGGAATCGGATTCTCAACCTAAGTGAGATGAGAATTATGCCCTATCCTTACTACTCCATGTAGGTCAAATCAGAGCTTTGGGGAGTTGGATCCTCAACCTAAGTTCGATGAGGATTTAACCCTATCCTTACTACTCCGATTTTAGGCTTTAAGCTCTATGGGAGTGGTAAAAACCACTATTTTAAGGATCATGTTGCATGATAGGATAGACCTGAAATACTCCTTTCGCCTGACCTTTTCTCCCAAGTATGGTTTTGATCATTTTGTTCAAGATCCTCTTTAATGTGCATAGAACGTGCTTGGTTCAAGAGAGTTCGGGCATCAGTTCCCAACCTTAGGATTTTTTTTTTTTTATGTTATAGAATAACCCTAAGAGGATTTGACATATTTTTAATGATTTGTATTTAAAATGCATATGTAACTAAGATGGCATGTATATGTGAAAGTAATATGAATGCATTGCTCTTCCGAATTGCGAGATGGAATATTGCCATAATTCGACTACTTCATGCATCACAAATTTCAAACGATATTATTTAAACTGTATGTGTTACTTGCGGAGCTTTCTATAACACAATTCCAATGTTTCATATTCTCCTGATCTTTAGGCATACGTTGACATCTCAATTTTTTTTTTTTTATTCATTTTTTTTTTTTTTTATTATTATTATTATTATTTTTTTTTTTTTTATAAAAACCAAACATGTCCAAAGGATCAACACACAACTTTAAATCCAAATCCAAATAGCAATCCCAAAACGAAACTTGAAAACACAAACCCAAAACCAAAAAAACCAAAATCTATATACAAATGTACAATATAATACACGATGGTGCAAAGCTTGGATTATCATTTTCCTGGATCCCAAACATGATTAGAACACTTCAACAAAAATATAACGTGATACGCATGCCAAATGTTGTAGGAATCCAACAAAAACAAGACTAGACCAAACAATGCAACCCACTTCAACTTTCCTCTCTCACCCCACCAATTAAATTTAGTTCCATTAGTACTCTCATAGGTGAGCGTCAAGTTACTAAAATGATTAGACAATAAATGATATTCAATTTTATCTTGTCTATTCTCTAAAAGTATCCATTTCAAAACTCAATCCTTGATTTAGAACTAGGCTATCTTTTTCAAATATGCAATTTTGTAAGTAGGAGCCTATTTCTAAAAATTTCAAAGCCAAATCATTTTCCAAGTTTGTAGGCCAATCAAATTTGTGCAACAGTTTACAAGCATCTAGGATATTTACTAAATTAGGATCATTAAAAGTCTTTACCCTAGATTCAATTAGTAATTGTTGATGAATTTGATTTAACAATTCAAGTGCATCAACTTCTTTTTCATTCGTTAAAACAATGTTTTCAAAGGTGTGATTAGAAATCATACCTTGTTTTTCATTCACCTTTAATGACATTTCATCATAAACATCAATCAAATTCAAAATATGGTCATGCAAATTTTCACCCAAATTTTGGATGCTTGAACATAAAAGGTTAGATTCTACCTTTTGAACATTTTTATTTACCGAAATTTGATGGGGATTTGTAACTCCCTCTTTTACCTCATGGTCTTCATATTCTTCATTGATTACTTGTTCATCAAACATACCAAAATTGGGCACCCAATTGAAAACATGCCCATCCTTTTCAACCCTCCAATATTCTTGGTCAAAGTGTATGTCCAATGACTCATCTTGATGATCCTTCATTTGAGTCGTTTCCAATTGATCAATCTCTTTGTCATTTGGTTCCAATTCTTTGTTCACTATCCATGGTATCTCTTCATTTGAATCCTCAAAATCATCTTGCACACTTGTATTCGCATCTTCAATGAATTTATATTCAACATGATCGAATTTTGCAACCTTCTCAAATCTTGTGAATGTGAGATCTTCGTATGATGTATAAGTTTCAACATCCGACAGATCAAGTGAAATATGAGTTTCATCCATAGGGGTGTGAGAAAATAATGCATTATCATATATCCCCCAACCATTGTAAAAATATTCCAAAATTTGATGAGATTTGAAACCCTCTTCCAAAACATCCTCAAATTGTACCGGAGTTGTAATATCTTCCTTCGAATAGGCGATTATGTTATCCTGTATATTAATTGGCACACAACCTTCATTAGTAGTTTTGGAGTGAGTGTAGTCTTCCCACTTCTTCCAAGCATCATAATAATCATCTTCCAATATCAAGTGGTGACATTCAACTACTTCTTCAACATCTTCCAATCCGTCAATGTGTTTCTCATCAAATTCGCCTTCACCTTCCTTAGATGGTTCAATTATTTCCAAAAGTGGGTCGTTTCTTGAATTCAAATTTGTAAGGCCATCATAGTCCAAATTAGTAACCCATGATTCAATTTTATCATAATTTGGAGGGTGAAGAATTTCTTGATCGTTAATTTTACACATCTCATCAATAGTGTCTTCCAAGAACAAGTGGTGAAACTCTATCATATCTTCAAATTCATTTATTGGTTTTCTTCCGATTTCACTTTCAACCATTCCATTCAATTCTATGGTGGGTTCCGTCCTATCACATATATCAAACATTGTTGAATTTAGAACCCCTTCATCCGAATAATCGTGTATCTCTATGAATGAGATCATTTCTACATAATCCTCACTAGCGGATGTTGGCTTAGCAATTTGCACCTCCTCGTGGACTACATCTAAGGTGGTTGTAAGATTTGGATATTCAAATTCATCCCCTTGATCATTTACCTTAGATATCATTGGAGTGGAGGGTGCTATATTTGATGGTTGGTGTAGGTTGGCATCACTAACTTCAAAAGAACAGTTTCTCATGTGAACATGTTGTGCCTTTTCTTCTTCCAAAACTTGTTCTACCTTTTTCGAGATCTCATAGATTGTCTCTAGAGATAAGTCATCCACGTTTTTCTTTAAATATGTAGCAAGTGTGGGGTCTATGGCTCCCAGGTATACTTGAATAGCTTCCTCTTCCGATGTACCCAAACTTTCCCACATTTGCGAATACAATTCATGAAATCTTCCATTGAATTGACTCAAGGATTCATTATGCTCATTACGTATGGAGGTAAATTGATTTTTCAACATCTCTAAGTCAACCTGATTACCAAAATGATAGAGATAGGTTGCTTCTAGTTGTGTCCAAGAAGTCCTAACCTCCATGGGTAGTTGGCTGTACCAAAAGAATGGTTTATCATCCAAAATGTATGCAAATAACTTACAAGCCACGTCCTCATAGAAAATCTGGAATTGACATAATGTATCCTTGTAGACGTACAGTATTTGCAAGTATCCTAGTGGCACATCTTGATTAAAACATCGTAGAAACTCTAATAACAATTTAGGAATTTGATAGGGTACCACAGGTATAGACAAACCCTTATAATGATCCTCCATTATTAATACCGTTCTTTCTCTTAGAGACATCATTTCTTTTCTCAGGGATACCATTTGCTCCTCAAGTGTTGCCATTAGTGAAACTCAAAATGTAATTTTAGAACCAAATCTGTTAGTCAAAAATTACAGAAGGAATCACGGCACATCAACGTGAAGTGACTAGCAAATATCCAACCTGCAATGTATAAAAAATCAAGTTAGCATCAACTAAGAGATGTATTCATTAAAATCAAATGAAAAGTAATTGCATGAAACAACACTTCGCTAGTCGAGACCAAAATTTTCAAAATTAAATCAAATCACATTATTTCTGTATGAACAATCAGAAAAGCGTTAGAATAATATACAACATACCTGAATTGCTTAAAATAGAATAAAGTAAACCAATTCAGGTCGTCCTTTTAACAATCTGCTGAGTGTTAGAGGACTAAAGATAACAATCAATATAGCATGAGATATACAAAAATTTAAATTTAAATCACACTAAAATAAACCCGTCAGGCCCTCCTTCTAGCGCCAATCTGTTGAGTTGTGTTTTCACCCGATTGTGAAAACACACTCTCCGATAGGATTTGGGTCCTAAATCCTCTCTTGCAAAGAAATCAAACAAATAACTTCTCCAAGGTCTCCGCTATATTAGCATTTTACATTTGTGTATTAATAATCTCAAATAAAGATATTCAATTTAAATGCTTGGAACACCTTAGTGGTTGCAAGTAACTGAAAACAAGGGGCAATGTTGGTTTATTTTACTGTGAAACTTTAATGATTGTTCGTTGAACCCGAATAAAGCAAATGTGATCCGGCCCTTATATGACCACGACGTAACTTCAAAATGGAAATTGATGAAATGCCATAAAACATAAATCCTTCAATGAAATTGGAATTTTCATGAAGGGAATGTCATCATCGGCTCATGAATGAAAAATAAAACTAAAAATAAAATTTTGGCCTTGAAATGGAAATTTTCTATTTTCGGATTTTTAAAGTCTGCAACAAAACAGCAGCTGCGGTGAAATTTATACAACTCCCAAAATGAAATTTTAAATGCGTATTTGGAATCTGCAGTATAACATACGCAATGATGAAACTATTTTTGAATTTTGGAATTTTTAGTTTTTTTTTTATTTTTTATTTTTTAATGCCTGTAAATGAAAATAAAGTGCAAAAAAAATGAAAATATAATGCGAAAGGAAAAATAAAAGTGCATTCAGTATGATGCTATCCTATTTTGACAAAACCGAAGCTAATGAGGTTTTCTGCATACAACCTAACCTATTGAACCTGCAAAACATGCACAATCCAGATAAGTTAAGTGTTGGTCTCTGGGGTTTTAACTATGATTTTCAGATTTAGACATTCGCATGAAGCAACCAAGAGAACTTGCATTAAACTTCACCTATAAGCCTAGAAATCCGAAAAGGGGAAAGATAAACATTCAATCTTGCATGCAGAAAATAACTCCTTCTTTCTTGTCAATGAGGTGCAACTCTCTGAATTTTTTGTATTAAAAATTGGTCATTTTACAGCAACAAAACTTTCTGGTTTCCCAAACCCGGTCTATGGAAGAAAATAGCCTCAAAGCAGGTCCAGAATGGCCCTCTGGCCTTCAGCACTGCAATTCTGCTTACAACAATTTCCTACCTAGTCCAATGTAAAGGAAAATATCCAGACAAAGTGGAAGAAAAACACTCCAAAAGTAGGCCCAGAATGGCTTATTGCCTTCGGCTCTGCAACTCTGCCCGTAGTGGTTTTCGACCCCTATACCTGTCTTTGGATTTTGCTTTTAAACCCTCTAGTGCGGTTCTCTGTTTCACTCTGTGACCCTTCGTTTCATTTCCTAGGTCTTTTCATTTCGTCTTCCCCGACTCTTCATTATTTTTGGCTCTGTTCGAGCGTCAAAACGTTTGATCTTCTTTGCTAACTATAACCGTTTTGTAACCCTTACACCTTTATGCCACGTGTTCAGCGCTTCCCTGCATGTTCCATAACGACCCGCCATGAATCACGACAAAAAACAACATGTCACGATATCGCGATGTTTTTATATCTGCAACTTTACTCCTCTACTTGTATCGCGAAAACAAGACATGTCGTGATATCGTGACATTTTTATGTCAACAACCTTGTCCGCCTTCATGCACCGCGAAAATGAGACATGTCGCGATATCGCGACATTTTTTTCTTTCGGGCCATGAGGATGCAACCTGTCGCGAAATCGTGACACCTTTTCATTTTGTTGTGTTTTGTTGTACTTAGCCGCAAAAACGTGACATGTCACGATATCATGACACTTTTTATTCCATACTATCTTGCTGCTTTGAGCCACGAAAACGTGACCTGTCGCGATATCGCGACGTTTTTCCTCTACGTTCATTTTGGCTACTCTCGGTCACGAAAACGTGACATGTCACGATTTCGTGACACATTTCCCTTGCTTAGCTTGTCAGTCGTCGTGAATCGCAAAAATGAGACATGTCGCGATTTCACGACATTTTTCTATCTTCACCTCTATGGTCGCCGATAGATCGCGAAAACGCAACCTATCACGATTTCATGACAATTTCTTTCATTTGTTCCTTCCTCACTTTTATGTCGTGAAAACCTGACATGTCGCGATATCGCGACGTTTTTTTCTCTTTTCTCTTTTTTCGTCTCCAGGTCACGAAAATGCGACATGTCACGATTTCGTGACAACTTTGCGTTGACTTTTCCTCTTGCTGCCTTTGACCACGATTTCATAACATGTCGCGATATCATGATATTTTCGGTGAACACTTCTTTGCTTTGACCGCGATTTCATGACAAGTCGCGAAAACATGACATGTCGCGAAATCACGACAATTTCTATACTTGGCTCTTTTACCCATCGAACATCGTGAAAACACAACATGTCGCGATATCGCGACAACTTTGAGTCTTCACTTAGTTCTTTGTCTTGCATCGCGATAATGAAACACGTCGCGATATCGCGACATTTCTGGCGTCTTGTTCTGTTTGACCGCTTTGACCGCGATTTCATAACATGTCGCGATATCGCGACATTTTTCTAGTTTGCTTTCTCTCTCCTCTATGAACCGCGAAAACGTGACATGTCACGAAATCGTGACACTTTTTCATTCCACTGTACTTCACTTGTCTGAGCCACGAAAATGCGACCTATCGCGATATCGCGACACTTTCTTTTTCTTAGCAATGACAGAGCAACACGTCGTGATATCGCGACACTTTATTTTTCTTAGCCGCGATAGAGCAACACATCACAATATCGTGATACTTTCTTTTTCTTAGCCGCGATAGAGCAACACGTCGCGATATCGCGACACTTTCCTTTTCTTAGCCACGACAGAGCAACACGTCGCGATATCGTGACACTTTCTTTTTATGCTGTATTTTGCTCTTCCTTTGATTTTTTAGCATCTGGGCCACTGTGGTCTTCTTTGAAAGCATGCAAAAAAGGTGGGTCCCCAATTTTGGGGTGTGTTGTGGATCAGCCACAACAAGTGGCATTTGAACCAAGCATAGTTGGACCAAGTGCTACATCTGCCACTTTAGGCATACAAAGAGCACCTTCCACCCAGACCTTATAGAGCCATCAGTGCCAAGGGTAGACCCTATCCTTTTATCCACAAATAGGGCCAATCCATTTGTGCCAATACACACAGAGCCAGATCTGAAGCACAAAGATCACCAAGGATGTCTGAGTCACCACCCGCACGGTAATGGAGACCAAATTCACTTCATCAACATGATCTCCATTGACTTAGCCGCCCCCATTCGCAATCCAGTCGATCTAGCACAACCATTGTATCTAAAATTGATGCCATAGATTGGGATCATGCTAACTCACCACCATCCCCATAAGAGTACTAGCCTTGTGATTAGATGCTTCATTTCACCCCAAGACCAACTCAGGATATCTTCCACGTTGAAGAGGAACTCGATGTTCCAAATATAGATCTAAATTTAGCAAATGATATCCACCTGATCCCAACTCCACACCAGTTGGAGGACGGGTCCCACATGTCAGTCGAGGAGATGACTGACGTAGACATCAGCTCTGATCCAATGAATCCACAAATCATCTAGCTGGGGGTATGTCTATCCCCCAAAGAGCAAGCCGATTACATTGCCCTTCTCAAAGAGAAGGAGGTTTTTGCATGGTCCTACAAATACATGTCGGGGCTAGAGCCACAGCTAGTCACGCATAATCTAACACTTGATCTGACAGTCAAGCTAGTCAAGAAAAAACTATGTAAGATGCACCCAACAGTGGCCTTGATGGTAAAAGGAATTACAGAAGCTATTGGATGCATAATTTGTCATCTCTGTAGATTAACCACCATGGTTGTTCAACATGGTGCCCATCAAAAAGCCTAATGGGAGGATTCGCATATGCACTAATTTTTGAGATTTAAACAAAGTGAGTCCCAAGAATGATTTCCCCTTGCCTAGCATCGATGCATTGGTAGATGCTATAGCAGGCCACGAAATGATTTTCCTTTCTGATGGTTTTTTGGGATACAACCAGATTTGTATCAATCCTGATGATCAAGTCAAAATGACGTTCACGATGCCTTTGGGGACATTTTGTTATAAGGTCATGCTCTTTGGCCTTAAAAACACTGGTGCCACCTACCAACGCGCTATGAAATACATCTTCCATGATCACATGCATAAAACTTTGGAATATTATATGGATGATTCGTTGGTCAAATCTCTTTTACACCCAGATCATCTCGATGACCTAAGCAAGATCCTTGATCGCCTCATTGAACACAAAGTTAGGCTAAACCCCAAGAAGTGCGTATTTGGCATCACATCTAGGAAACTCTTGGGTTTCATAGTCTCAAAATGAGGCATCGAGGTAGATCCAAACAAAGTCAAGGAAATCCTTGAAATGCTTCCCCCAACCACGATCAAGCATCTCAAAAGCTTGCAGGGTAAGGTCACATCGATCAAGCGCTTCATAGCGTAGTTATCTGACAAGTGCCGACCCATGAATAAATTATTACACAAGGGGGTAGCATTTCACTGGGATGACGAGTGCCAGTCAGCCTTCGACGACATTAAACAATACTTGGCTTCACTGCCAGTATTGGCACCACTTAGACCAGGAGTGTCGTTCTACTTATACACTGGGTGCCATGCTAGCCCAAAAAAATGAACAACATAAAGAACAAGCTAATTACTATCTTAGCCGCACCCTAGTTAGTTATAAACTTAACTATGTATACATCGAAAAGCTATGTTTAGCAGTGGTATTTGCCACCAAAAATCTATGCCATTACATGCTCAACAATACGACGTATGTTGTGTCTAAAGAGAATCAATTACAGTACATGATGAGTCATACTTATCATAGTAGCCACATGATAAAATGGATCATGTTGTTGATGGAGTTTGACATCGTATTCATTGGACAGAAGTCCATCAAAGGTCAAGTCATCACCGATCAACTAGCTGAGGCTCCTCTTGAAGACGATCAGCCTCTGACCGTAGAGCTACCCGATGATGGGGTCTTCCATGTCTCAGAGTCACCAGATTCTGATGAGCCTGAGTCACAGGATGACATAACCCTATTTTTTTATGGTTCTAAATGTGAGCAAGGGGGTGGCACGAGAATCGTATTTTTCACACCACAAGGGGCTCCAATGCCTCTATCATTTAAACTTGATTTCTCATGCACCAATAACAATGCCAAATATGAAGCCTTGCTCATAGGTCTTCAGACATCCATCACCATGAACATCAAACACTTGAATATCTTTGGTGATTCACTATTAATTGTCAACCAAGTGAAAGAGGTATTCCAATGCAAATTAATAGTCTTGTAGGCTTACAAAGCCCTTGTGGACAAATTCCTAGAAAATCTTAAATGGTACGACATCGAGGCACTGCCTCGATCATCGAATTGTTTTGTAGACACTATGGCCTCTTTGGGGTCACTAATCCCACAAGACCCTTCTAGTGAAATGACAACCATTCAAGTCAAACCATTATCGCAATCCACGATGGAGCGTGCAAGCTCTGACCTAACGCTAGGAATCCACCTAATCCAGATTGAACCATCTCAGGATAATTTCTCTCAAATCCATGATAATATGAATCACGCCAACTTGGGGTCCTTGTTCTCCCCAACCCCTCTTAATAGCAACACCACTATTCTTACAAGTTCTTTCCCACTCAATTTTGCTAGGGATGAACTTCAAGAGGGATTTGTCGTTCATACCATTGAGGTTTCTGATTAGCAAGACTGGTACACACCCATAAGAGACTATATCAAGTTAGGTAGCCTCCCACTTGGATTGACGCATGCCACAAAAAGATCATTCAAATAGAAAGCAACAAAACATGTCTTGCTAGGAGACATTTTGTACCATCGAAGCTATGAAGGAATCCTCCTCCGTTGCTTGGACCAGAAAGAGTCCACTTGGGCGATCACCCAAGCGCATGATGGTACATGTGGTGGCCACTTTAGTGGCATGGCCATCGCAAAGTGCATTCTTTACATAGGCTATTATTGGCCATATTTAGAGCGAGATTATTGCGCGTATGTAAGGAAGTGTGTGAAATGTCAACACCATGCTAATTTGACACACGTACCTTCTCAGGCCTTGCAGTCGATCCAATCGACTTGGCCATTTTTGTAGTGGGGCTTAGATCTAATTGAAAAGATCTCCTCTACATCGTCAGGCCATCACACGTTCATCATAATGACCACAGAGTACTTCACCAAGTGGGTGGAAGCAATTCCGCTTACCTCTACGATTGGACCTCGCATTGCGGAGTTTATTTTACATAACATCATATGTCATTTTGGTATTCCATATAAGATCATCTCGATAATGGGACATCATTTAAGAACAAATACGTGCGTGCTTTGACCATAAAGTACAAAATTCAGCATAGTTTTTCAACACCCTATTATCCGCAGGCAAATGGGCAAGTAGAGGCGTAAAAAAAAATGGTAGTTGTCATCCTTAAAAATACAGTCACAAATAGTCATAAGGATTGGCATGTTTAAATCCCGCTTGCTCTGTGGGCTTATTGCACTAGCATTTGTATGCCCACTAGGGCAACTCCATTTTCGTTGGTGTATGGCTTCGAGGCAGTCATGCCTTTCAAGTTGGAAATACCATCCCTGTGCATATCAATGCAAGAGTTCATCGATGATGACACTGCACGACAGGTCCAGTTAGACCAGCTTACGTTGCTTGACGAATGACGCATCAATGCTCTCGAGAATTTACGTATCTATCAAGAGTGACTTAAGAAAGCATATAACATGAAAGTTCACCTGAGGGACTTTTAGGTTGGTGACCTGGTCTTAAAAGAGAACCAACAAAATTCTAACTTGTCACCCCATTTAAGGGACAAGTTCACGGTAAATTGGTTAGGTCCTTATGTCATTGACAGTAAAATAGGACCTGGAACATACCGACTCACCTCTCTTGAAGGAATCAAGGAACTGGAACCCTTGAAAATAATTCATTTTAGACCATTACACATTTAAAAGATCCATGTCCCACCCCAAAAAAATCTCCAAGGATTCACACAATCGCTTGGTCAATCCCAAAATGCCCCAAAGGTGCCCATAATCTTGAGGAGCACCTACTGGTCTCACCTCGGCTCCACAACTCGAGGATCCGGTCCTTGAACTCATGGTGTCCATGAAAATTTGGCAGCGCTATGCTTCACAAACTAGCACTCCTCCTCACAGCTCCAAATCGCCAGAAAAAACAATTACAAATGAGCCCAAAACCTAGTTTTGGCCCTTATATAGGCTCCTAGGCCTGTAATCGTTCCACCCTGGGATGAGTGCTCTAGTTAGTACTCATCCCACCCTGGGATGATTACAAAATTTGAATCTTTTCTACCCTAGGATGATTACAGAGCACGAAAATAAAAAACAACCAAAACTTCATCCAAAATGCACCAAAAACAACAATAAAACTGTCGAACAAAGGCACCTTTGCGCCTACGATTTTTAGCATAAAAAACTAACATTGGGGTCACAAATTGCCACTATCCTACTCCCTAAGAAGGCTACCATAGCCGGACCACTCCACGGGAGGACGGATTTTCGACAATTTCATCCCCAAAAGGCATCACAAAAAGGGTCAAAACCCACCAAAAATAGTAATAAAATTATCGAACAAAGGAGCCTTTGCGCCTGACATTCTTGGCATAAAAAATAGAGGTCGAGCACACAAATTATCAATATCCTACTCCTTAAGAAGGCTACCATAGCTGGACCGCTCCACGGGAGGATGGATTTTTGAAAATTTCCGCCCCAATAAGCGTCACAAAAAGGGGCAAAACCCACCAAAAAATAGCAATAAAATTTCTGAACAAAGGCGCCTTTGCGCCTGACATTATTGGCATCCAAAACTGATGTTGGGGTTACAAATTATCACTATCCTACTCCCTTAGAATGCTACCATAGCCATTCCACTCCACGGGATGACGGGTTTTCAACAATTTCATCCCCAATAAGCGTCACAAAAAGGGTCAAAACCACCCAAAAAAATAGCAATAAAATTGCCAAAAAAAGGTGCCTTTGCGCCTGACATTCTTGGCATACAAAACTGATGTCGGGGCCACAAATTATCAATATTCTACTCCCTAATAAGGCTACCATAGTCGGACCGCTCCATGGGAGGACGAATTTTTGACAATTTTAGCCACAATAAGCGTCACAAAAAAAAGGGTTAAAACCCACCAAAAGTAGGTCCGATTTTTGGGAAACTACACAAGCATTCAATGGAAAACAACTGAAGGCACCCTTAAAAAATTCATCTTGGGTCAAGTGAATCGTCACTTTTCTCATTTTGATAATTCCCTCATTGATTCGTCGTTTGAGGGGGTAGTCACACTTAGTCACCAATCAACAAGTACACACCCAATCAAGGAAATGAAATGCATTCAAAGAATCATTGACAAAGACAATCACGCTCCTACTTGGGGTAGCAAACAAGAAATAATCACAAGCTAATCAAACACTTGGCATTCTAGAATCATGAACTCAAGGTTCCCACATACAAAAGGTTGTGCCCTTTACCTATTCATGACTGAACAATGTCCAAGATCAAGTAACACCTCATCAAAAAAGGTTAACACTTGAATTAAGCTCCTTAGCTCGTCAGAAGCAAGGATTCAAGAATGCGTGCCCTTTCCATACTTGGGGCATCAAAATTTGGTTAGGTTACTAAGAAACCCTAATCATTTTAGTGCTTTTGTTATCTATTTTTGCTCAGCATTGCACCACACACAGCGCATCCCAAAAATGGGCATCTATAGACACCAAAATAGCACCAATCCAATTATGTGATGACAAGCATTGATCGAATTGGCATACACAGCCCCTAGGGCAGCCCCTAGAGGTTAAACAGTGGTCCTAACCACTCCCAAAGTAGTTTTGGAATGTTAGAGGTCAATTTGGCACCTTTCAAACACCCTGCTCCTTATTCGTTCCACCCTGGGATGATTAGAATGCTATTCGCCCCACCCCAGGATGATTAGCAGCAATCGCTCCAGGGTGGGGCGAATAGCAGGTTTGACTGGAAAAATGTCAAACCTTGACAAATTTTAGCCCAGATCCACCACTCAACTCCACATTTAATGCATGGGAGTGTGATTGAGCATTTTAAAGCTCAAAGAGGTAGTCATTGAGGTAGTCATGGAGCCCTTAATCAGGGAGTAATCTTCTCTCCCCTAACAAGGCATGATGACCAAGTGGCACCCCTGCATGCACATTCAAAGCAAACCTTCATGTCTATAAAATTGTGAATCTTCTCACCCCTAAAAAAGTACAAAGCAAGAGCATTTTGAGCAATGGAGTGCTGCTGAATTATACCCTCACCCCTCGTTTTGTGCTTCCTACATCCTTGATCTCTCTTTTGGAAGGGAGGTTATCGGGTGAACATTAGGAGTGCAATATAAACCCAAAACCTGAACAATTGGCCACAATACCACACCCAATTTTTTGACACAACCCCCTAGGAGGTTTTTTACCCATCCCAAGTGGATTTGTGTCAAAACCAAGCCCCAAACGGTGGGTGTCCTGCCACCGGGCGCCCCCCGCACTACTACAGTCCTAATCGCGCCACCCCGAAGTGATTAGAAATATATAGTATACTTATTCACTATTTATTTTGCATCTTGTTTTATGTCATTCCTATATGCTTCCATTCAAATTTCATGCCATTCTGATAAACAGTGTTTTCATTGTTTTACGCTTTCACTAACATACAGGGAGTGCCTTCATATACAAGGTGATCGGGGCAGAAACAGCCAAATCCGACCTTTTGGGTCATCTAAAAATACCCCATTTTTTCTAACCCCAAGTTTGTAGGTGTTTTGGAGGCCTTTGGATGGGACATTTTGGAGGTCACTTTCAGGAATTTTCTAACAGTCCTAATCGTCCCACCCCGGAGTGATTAGAAATCTACAACAATTTTCTCAACTATTATTTTTGTAGTGTGTTCATAATGATATTTAAAATATTTTTTTCAAGTTTCATCTTATTCTGATATGTTTTGATCACTATTTTAATTATTTCATGTATGCATTAATCGGAGGCCTTGGGGACAGAATGTTTCCCTCCATTCGCATGTGCTATTAATCATTTTTTATTTCTTTGAACGTAGGATCTCGATACTGGAGGGGAAGCAAGGAACTACAAATGCATTCACGCAAGCGACAATGACATTTGGCTCATCCATTTCAAATGTGAGCATGCAGAAGATCTCGAAGGGAAGCATACCATCCGTTGGTGTAACAAAACTATATCTAACGCTCCGAGACCATGAAAATGGGGGAGATGTATTGTAACCTGATCACAAGAAAAATTAATAAAAGAGGCTATACTTTAATTTTGCTTTACATCTAGTTTCATTTCGTTCACTTTCCCTTCTCATGCACTTTAGTTCTTTGTCATCTATAGACACCAAAACAACACGCATCTAATCATGTGGCTACAAGGACTGACCAAATTGGCATACATAGACCCTATGGCAGCCCCCAGAGGTTAAACAGTGGTCCTAACCACTCCCAAAGCAGTTTTTGAAGGTTAGAGGTCAATTTGGAACCTTTCAAGCACCTTGCTCCTTACTCGTTCCACCCTGGGGCGATTAGAATGCTATTCACCCCACCCTGGGACGATTAGCAATAATTACTCCAGGGTGGGGCGAATATTAGGTTTGACAAGAAAAAAATAAAACCTTGAAAAATGGCAGCCCAGATCTGCCACTTAACTCCACCTTCAATGCATGGGAGTGCGAGTGAGCATTTCAAAGCTCAAAGAGGCAGTCATAGAGGCAGTCATGGAGCCCTTAATCAAGGAGGAATCTTCTCTCCCCTAATAAGGCATGATGGAAAAGTGGTGCTCCTGCATGAACATTCAAAGCAGACCTTCAGGTCTATAAAATGGTGAGTCTTCTCACCCCAAAGAGAGGACAGAGCAGGATCATTTGGAGCAACGAAGTGCTACCGAATTATACCCTCACCCTCATTGTGCTTCCTACATCCTTGATCTCTCTTTTGGAAGGGAGGTTATCGGGTGAACATTAGGAGCACAATCTAGATCCAAAACTTGAACAATTTGCCACAATCCCACACCCAATTTGTCGAAACAACCACCTAGGATGTTTTGGACCCATCCCAAGTGGATTGGTGTCAAAACCAAGCCCCAAACGACGGGCGTCCTACCCCCGGGCACCCCTCGCACTGTTACAGTCCTAATCGTCCCACCCCAGAGTGATTAAAAATCTATATCATATTTCTTCACTATTTCATTTGCATCATTTTTTGTGTGTTTCATATATGCTACAGTTCAAATTTCAAAGCATTCTGACTTGTTTTGACTGTGTTTTCATTGTTTTATGCTTTTACTAACATACAGGGAGCGCATTCGGATACAGGGCAATCAGGGTAGAATCAGCCAGATCCAACATTCTGGGTCGTCTCAAAATGCCCCATTTTTCCTAACCCCAAGTTTGTAGTTGTTTTGGAGACATCTGTATGAGACATTTGGGAGGTCACTTTCAGGCATTTTATGACAGTCCTAATCGTCCCATCCCGGAGCGATTAGAAATCTACAGCATATTTCTCAACTTTTATTTTTGCAGTGTGTTCATGATGATGTTTACATGCTTCTAGTCAAGTTTCATCTTATTCTGATATGTTTTGATCATTGTTTTAATTATTTCATGTATACATTAACTGGAGGCCTTGGGGATTTCATGTTTCCCTCCATCTGCATGTGCTATTAATCATTTTTTGTTTCTCTGAACATAGGATCTCAACACCGGAGGGACAGCAAGGAAGTACAGATGCATTCATGCAAGCGACAGTGATGTTTGGCCCGCCCATTTCAAATGTAGGCACGCGAAATATCCCTAAGGGAAGCGTACCATCCGTTGGTGTAACAAAACTATATCTAACGCTCTGAGCCCTTGAAAAGGGGGGAGACGTATTGTAATGTGATCACAATAAAATTTAATAAAAGAGGCTACACTTTACTTTTTATTTACATCCCGTTTCATTTCGTTCGCTTTCCCTTCTCATGCACTTTAGTTCTTTGTTCATTCGTAGGATTTAGCATTTTGTATGCTTTTATTTGCATCACACTCGGTATGCCTGTGCTTCCATAGACATGCTTTTAGTAGTGATCATGGTGGGACAAATAGAAGATCTGTATTCATCATAGGGTGGGATGAATTCCTATTCATCCCTGGGTGACACGAATTCCAGCTCTGTATTCGTCATAGGGTGGCATGAGCAACAGTCCAATGCCTAAAGGATTAACACCTGCAAGCAAAAATACCAAATTTTTGATCAAAAATTTAATCCCAATAGCAGGGTATAGGGTCCCACCGTGATCGCCACTAAAAGCATGTCTACGGAAGCACAGGCGTATCGGGTGCGATGCAAACAAAAGCATACAAAACTCTAAGTCCTACGAATGAACAAAGAACTAAAGCGCATGAGAAGGGAAAGCGAACGAAATGAAACAAGATGTAAAGCAAAATAAAAGTGCAGCCTCTTCTATTAATTTTGCTTATGATCAGGTTACAATATGTCTCCCTCATTTTTAGGGGCTCAGAGCATTAGATATAGTTTTGTTACACCAATAGATGGTACGCTTCCCTTCAAGATCTTCCGCGTGCCCACATTTGAAATGGGCAGGCCAAATGTCACTGCCGCTTGCATGAATGCATCTATAGTTCCTTGCTACCCCTCCGATGTCGAGATCCTACATTCAGAGAAACAACAAACGATTAATAGCACATGCGGATGGAGGGAAACATGCAATCCCCAAGTCCTCTGGTTAATGCATACATGAAATAATTAAAACAGTGATTGAAACATATCAGGATAAATGAAACTTGAATAGAACCATGTAAATATCATCATGAACACACTACAAAAAGAACAGTCGATAAATCTACTGTATATTTCTAATCGCTTTGGGGTGGGATGATTAGGACTGTCATAAAATGCCCGAAAGTGACCTCCCAAATGTCCCATCTAGAGGACTCCAAAACATGTAGAAACTTGGAGTCAAGAAAAATGGGGCATTTTGAGATGACCCAAAAGGTCGGATTTGGCTTATTCTTGCCCAATCGCCCGATATCTGAAGGCGCTCCCTGTATGTTAGTGAAAGCGTAAAACAATGAAAACACAGTCAAAACTTATCAGAATGACATGAAATTTTAATGGCAGCATATAGGAATGACATAAAAAAATATGAAAAATAAACAGTGAAGAAATCTACTATATATTTTTAATCACTTCGGGGTGGGGTGATTAGGACTGTAGCAGTGCAGGGGGCACCCGCGGGTAGGACGCCCATCGTTTGGGGCTTGGTTTTGACACCAATCCACTTGGGATGGGTCCAAAACCTCCTAGGGGGTTGTTTCAACAAATTGGGTGTGGTATTGTGGCCATTTATTTAGGTTTTGGGTTTGGATTACGCTCCTAATGTTCACCCGACAACCTCCCTTCCAAAAGAGAGATCAAGGATATAGGAAGCACAAAACAAGGGGTGATAGTATAATTCAGCAGCACTCCATTGCTCCAAATGCTCCTACTCTATATTTTTTTTTGGGTGATAAGACTCACCATTTTATAGACCTGAAGGTCTTCTTTGAATATGCATGTAGGGGCACCACTTGGCCATCATGCCTTGTTAAGGGAGAGAATATTCCTCCCTGATTAAGGGCTCCATGACTGCCTCTTTGAGATTTTAAATGCTCACTCGCACTCCCATACATTGAATGTGGATTTGAGTGGCAGATATGGGCTACCATTTATCAAGGTTTAACTTTTTTCTTGTCAAACTTGCTATTCACCCCACCCTGGAGTGATTGTTGCTAATCATCCCAGGGTGGGGTGAATAGCATTCTAATCACCCCAGGTTGGAACGAGTAAGGAGCATGGTGCTTGAAAGGTGCCAAATTGACCTTTGACCTTCTAGAACTACTTTGGGAGTGGTTAGGACCATTGTTTAACCTCTAGGGGCTGCCCTAGGGGCTATGTATGCCAATTCGGTCAGTGCTTGTCGTCACATAATTGGATTGGTGTCGTTTTGGTGTCTACAGGTTTCAACCTTGATACCTTCACCATATCACACTTTCAACCTTACAAATATGCTTCACTCAAGTTGATACCTTCCTCATAACCTTAAACCTCTAAAACTCAATTCAAAATTCCATTTGATCTTAAAAAAAATCATTTGATCCTCTATTAAAATATGATATTTATTAGTATGTGATCTACCCCTTCGTTCTAGATACCGAAATCAAGTTAGATACCTTCAACTAAAAAATGTCAAAAATAGTTTATTATGTTCACAAGACCATAAGTATTAATATATACAACTATTCATAGGAAAGTATTCAAGATTTAATATATACAACTATTCATAAGCAAGTATTCCATATTTAATATATGTTACTAGAGTTTTAAAGTTGGATTTTTTTTTTTATAATATTCATCTAATATTATTTTAAGAATTTTGATACCTTAGGATAACTTAGGATGTAATATACACCTGCTCCACTCAAGTGGACTTAAGTTGGATACTTTGATCAAGTGGACTCAAGTTGGATACTTTGACTATAAAAGTTTTTAATCTTACACCTAAGATTCACTTGAGTGGATACCATAATTTTTTAACTTTACACCTATACTTTAAGATACTTAAATATACCTTAGGATGTGATCTACACCTGTTCCACTCAAGTGCAATTTAGGATACCTTAGAATGTGATCTACACTTGCTCCACTCAAGTGGACTCAAGTTGGATAAGCTTATAAAGTGGACTAAAGTTGGATACATCGACTATAAAAGTTTTGAACCTTACACCTATGCTGCAATTGAGTGGATACCATACTTAATAAAGTTTTGTCTAATCCTCAATTAGGATATTATTTGATACTCTATTATGATCTCTATTCACAAATAGAGGATCAAATATCTATTAAGAAATAGATTATAATGTTCACAAGAACATAGGCTAGGTAAGTATGCAAGAATTAATATATATATATTATAATGTGTCTATATAATATTAACAAGACCATAGACAAGTATTCAAGAATATCTTAAGAACTTGGAAAGTAGTAGTTTCTTGGAAAGTAGTTTTTCTGATGCCATTTGAAGTTAGAAAGTAGTTTATTTTAATGCCATCTAAAGTTGGAAAGTAGTTTTTTCAACACTTTATGATCCTCTGTTATGAAGTTCGAAAGTACTTTTTTAATGTCATCTAATCCTTTATTAAAAATTTGAAAAGCAGTTTTTTAATGTCATTTGATCCTTTATTAGGAAGTTGGAAAGTAGTTTTTTTAACGCCATCTAGTCCTCTATTAGAAAGTTGGAAAGTAGCTTTTTTAATGCCATTTTATCCTCTATTAGGAAGTTGGAAAGTAGGTTTTTTAATTCCATTTGCTATTACAAAGTTGGAAAGTATGTTTTTTAACACCATTTCATCCTCCATTAGGGAGTTGAAAATTTGGTTTAAAGCCATATGTTGGAAAGAATTTGTTGGGAAGTAATTTTTTTAATGCCATATGATCCTCTATTAGGAATTCAAATACATTAGGATGTGTTCTACACTTGGCTCCACTCATGTTGGATACCTTCACCATAAAAATTTTGATCCTTACACCTACACTCCATCAAGTGGATACCATACCAATTGATACTTTCATCATAAAATATTTAAATCTTAAAATTCAAGTCCTCCATCAAATGGATACCGTAACCTTTGGTCCTAGTTTCTTAATCCCATATGATCCTTTATTAGGAAGTTGGAAAGTAGATTTTTTAACGTCATCTAATCCTTTATTAGGAAGTTATAAAGTAAAATTTTTTAACACTATCTAATCCTTTATTAGGAAGTTGAAAACTAAGTTTTTTAACACCATATAATCCTTTATTAGAAATTTGGAAAGTAATTATTTTAACGCCATTTGATCCTCTATTAGAAAGTTGAATACCTCGTGTATTAGGAAGTTGGAAGGTAGTTTTTTTAACACCATTTGATCCTTTATCAAGAAGTTGAAAAGTAGGTTTTTTAACACCATATGATCCTCTATTAGAAAGTTGGAAAGTAGGTTTTATAACACCATTTAATCATCTATTAAGAAGTTCAAAAGTAATTTTTTAAACCCCATTTAATCCTTTATTAAGAAGTTGGAAAGTAATTCTTTTAACATCATCCAATCCTCTATTAGGAAGTTGAATATCTTAAGATGTGATCTGCACTTAGCTCCACTCAAGTTGGATACCTTTACCATAAAATTTTTAGTCCTTACACTTACGTTCCATCAAATTGATACTTTCATCCTAAAAAAATTAAACCTTAAACTTCAAATCCTCCATCAAACAAATACCATACCAATAAATACTTTTATCATACAATATTTAAATCTTAAACTTTAAATCCTCTATTAAAATGATCCTTACTCTATAATCTACGACACCTTCAACTTAAAGGGACTTGAACTTTACACCTACGCTCCAATAAAATTATAAACAAATTATTTAACTTTGGAAAAGATTGATAAACGTTTTACCTTTATTCAAAATCTTTCCTTTCTCCCTTCTAGTAAACCCGCTAAGGTTATCAAACCCTTGGAAAACAAAGCAAACTTAAAAATAAAATAAAGAATGGTAAAAAATATTAGTTTTTTTTGTTTTTATTAAAAAAAAACTTACTAGTCAGTGAGTAACCTGGGTCTCCCTTGGGAAACAAGGTACTTGATAACCTTTGAAAACAAAGCCTTCTTTAATCTGACCCGCCCGTAACATAAAAGAGGACAAGAGGGCAATAATATTAGTATACGATAACCTTTGGCAACAAACCCTTTTTCATTAATCTCATCGAAGGTTAGAACTTAGAATAGAAGAGAAGGATTTCAATGTCTACCACTCACAACCCCAGGCTACGAAAACGTCAATGTCAATATGACATTGAGATTTGAGTTCTCATTTTATATGGCCCACTCTATTTCAAAGTCGTTCGAAAGGCAATTTAAAATAAAAATATAATAAATTTTAAAATTAAATTATAATTAATAAATATTAGAGCAATAGAAAAACCTTAATTTCATTTCAAATTTCTAAAAATTTTAATTTGCTGTGTGTTGCACGTAATTAAAATAAAACTATTTCATTTGTCAAATATTTTAATTTTCTAAAACTCTCCGCCCTTATGCATCTCACTTATTTTCAAAGGGTGAACTAAGAAGATAACATAGTAGATAAACCTCTCAACCAAAAAAAAAAAAATTATTCGAAAAGGAAAACGAATGAGGTCTATGAAAATAGTAAAAATTCTATATTTAAATTCCTTAGATTTTAAACCCACTTTTGCCATCTTGTGCAACATATCCCATAACAAAACAATATTTTTATCACCGTACTCTCCTATTTTGTAAACATAATTCATTCTTAAGAATATTTACAACAGTTTTGTATGGAAAGCCCATTTTGCTTGAGTATTAATATCCTTTACTTTTCTACGAAGAAGATAATGTATATTTATTTGAAGAGTGACAAGCTTCTTCATAGCCTAAGGACTGAAAAATATCCTTACCTCAACAGAGGCCACAGTTCTGCCCTTTAACATCAGTGCATGAAATTTCAAGCGTATGTGGTGAAGGGAAGGGGAAAACATGTTAAAAATCAGACTAAAAACATCAATAAGAATTCAGGAAACACAAAAATTGATTATAATTTTAATTGAATATAATCAAATTCCTAAAATTTACAGGAATGGGCAAAAAGAAATTTACCTCGTCTACGACATGAGACCGTAGTCCGCGGTCGAAAACGCCATCCTAAAAGGGATAGCGTGGCAATTAAAAACAATAACACGTAAACTATTGAGAGCGCGGACTTGGCGTGTAGATAGGGAAAAGTTGTTTTTATAAAAATAAATAATATTTAAATATTTTTATAAATAAAGTGTTTTCTTTTTTATGAAAGTGTAATATATCTCGCCTCCAAGATTTAACTTTATATATTGTTATAAAGTTAATTATTATATAAACAAGATTTAACTTTATATATTGTTATAAAGTTAATTATTATATAAATGCATTTATTTTTGTTTTTTAATAAATTAATTTTTTTATTCATTATAATTAAAGTTTTGGTATTGGTATAAATAGTGGATTATTCCATTCATTATATTATAATATTATGATTCTTATTTATGAATAATAGTAATTATTAATGATTATTTATCTATTTATTTTGTAAAAAAAAAAAATTACAAAATTCAAATAAAAGAGATATATGCCCATATTTTGGCATAGGTAAACTTTTGATCAAGGATTAATAGATAATATAGTGCTACATTCTCTATCTATCAACTGATGTATTATAGTAACCTATGTAATAGGAACAATCTAATATAGTGAATTACATAACTAAATACATTTAATGTTGCTACCATCAAGAGATAGGATAGTAACAAGTTATTTTTCCACATACACAAGCTTTTGATTTAGGATTTAGCAAATTACATTTAGGATTTAGCAAATAATGTAATGTCACATTCTCTATCAATTGATCTACTATGTAAGAGATCTACTATGTAAGAGGACAATCTAATACAATAAATTAGATAACTAAATACATTTAATGTTGCTACCATCAAGAGATAGGATAGGAACAAGTTATTTTTCCACATACACAAGATTTTGATTTAGGATTTAGCAAATAATGTAATGTCACATTCTCTATCAATTGATCTACTATAGTAACCCATGTATACTAGGAACAACTTAATATAGCAAATTATATAACTAAATACATTTAATGTTGTTGCTACCATCAAGAGATAGGATACAATAAATTTCCCTACTCCATGTTGCCCACTATCTAGGGGGACAACCATAACAAGTGAGGTTGCCTTTGTCTAGATCCTAGTTGATCATTGGATATGTAACTCTATTGCTCTAGTTGATCATTGGATATGTAACTCTATTTTATTCTTTAGGGATATAGTTGTTTTCCATAGACAAAAGAACTTGGTTATACCATCTGAATCTTCTCTATAATTCTCCTTAGTCTCCAATCAAGATTCCTATTCTCCCTTGGATTATTCAAATGGTCCCTCATGATTTGTGAGTCAAATTTTATTTGGAACTTCTTCCAACCTACCTTAACTAACTCTTGAAGCGCTATAAGGATGCCACAACACTTTGCTTGGTTGTTGCAAATAATACCAAGATTCTCTACAAGGGTAAAAATTTGGGTCCCATTTGACTATCTTCCTATGTCTCTTGCATTAGCTCTTCCTAGATTCTCCCATGATGCTCCATCTATGTTTACTATTCCCAAATCCTTTGGGGGAGGCTTTCACTTTTCTTTTTTAACTAATTTTGGTTTCCTTATGGTTGTCGTTTGTTGATTGTCCACCTTAGGAATAATTTTTAGTTAGTTCATGATCTGTTGTTGCTAGGGTTCTTGGGATACTTCAATGTATGCTAGATTGTCTCTAGGATGTTGGTTATGGTCTTTTGCCAAATATAGTGGATGTCCATAGTCTTTTTTTGAAGATGTGGTTGTTTCTTTCTTTCTATATGTTATAAAGTAGGAAAGTAATTCCTACACATATTGTCTGCCTAACATACTAGTTTACTCCATCCTGTATAGCCATCATCTTCCATAGCTTTGAGGCTACATGACAATCAATAAGAGGTGGAGTGTTTCAGGGTTCACCCTACACATCTCACATATAAAAGTACCATGGTAGCCTCTTTTCCTAAGTTGTTCACATATCAATACTCTTCTATATAGAAGAATCCAAATGAATAATCTCACCTTAGGTCACAACTTCTATGCCCACATTTGTTTGAATAAGTCTAGAAATAGGTTAGGAGTACTTTGGCATAAAAGTGCATATCCACTTGCTATCGTATACTCCCACTAACTCGTGTTGCCACATACATTGAAATCCTTTATTTGAGATGAAGAAATAAATCTCATTTGTTGATTTCATTAGATATCAATCTTTTGCCTATTTGGGATTTAAATTGGCCATTTTGATGTGGGCACCTAGTTTCTCCCAACTTTTAAATTTTCAATCTAGTACCTATAGTATCTTGATACTTTTATATAATTTACTCTATGCAGTTTCTCTATGAAAGGTGTCCACTCTAGAAATTGAGCCAGCAAAGGTTGGTTTCCATACCAAGAGTCTATCCAAAAGTTTGAATGTTTGGTTTCCATACCAAGAGTCTATCCAAAAGTTTGAATGTTTACCATTATGAATAATCCAAAAATAACTTATTTATCAACTCATTTCCTATCCTCAAAACTACTAAGATGGAGGATCCTTCTGCTAGGGAGTTGCTAGAAAACAATTTTATTTTTACAATATTTAGGGTCCATAGTGTATTGGGGTTGTTCAACATCCTCCAATACAACTTAGAATCTAGTGCCTTGTCATTCTTTATCCTTGATGTGAATCCTAGTCCCCCTTCATGTTTGTGAAGGCATAAATTTTTCCAATGCATCAGTGTTGATTTTATTTTCTCCTTTGTGCCCCTCTAGAGGAATTGATGATTTATTTGATCTAGTTTTCTCAATAGTGCATTAGGAATGTCCAAAACTATGGAGATATAAATAGGTATAGATTGAAGGATTCATTTAACCAAGGTTATTATTCCCCCTAATGGTGACCATCAATTTATCTATTTTTCTACTTTCTTTTTACTCTATCCACCAACCAGACCTAATCTTCTCTCTATCTCCCTTCTATAAGAGGAACACATAAGTAGGTGATTGGGAGTGAGGTCTTCTAGTATTGTTGTTTGTCAAGAATAATGATCTATTGTCTATAGGGTTATGCGTAACGGGTCGGCCCTAAAATATATTTATAAAAAATTGGCAAATTAGTTTTGAAATACAGGCAAATAGTGTCCAAACACATCTAGAAGATTCACTATTATTAGGGGTAATGTTGGAAATTTAAACTTAAACTGGTCAAATTATTATAAAATTGGGGTGAATTGATCCAAAAAAATATTGCACCCAAAAAAGTTTGGGGCGAATCGATCCAAAAACAATTTGCACCCAAAAAATGTTGGCTAATGGACCCTGGTCAAGGATCCCAAATATTAGCCAATTCCAAATTTTAAAAATCCTAATTTTAGCCAAATTGGTGATAAATAGCCGCTATGCATAATCCTGCTTGTCTAGATGAGCAGTGTAAGAAAATGACTTTGTATTTTTTTCTCATTGATTTTTTGCCTTGTGGCTCTTGAGAAATGATTAATAATATGTTTGAATCTTAAGGCTTCCTTCACTATTGTTTCCATAAAAACGTAAATCCATCAATAAATTAGAGGTGATTGATTGGTTTGGCTCCATTTATAATAGCGATTCCTATAAATATTAGTTTTTCTCTACATTTGGCCATTGTCCTTCCTAGATATTCAACCATAATGATGAATAAATATAGTGAAATGGGGTCTCCTTGTCTTGTACCTGAAATAGTAAACAATTATGAATGGAAACCATTGATTAGAATTGAATAGGATACTAATGAAATACATACCTTGATCTAATTTGTCCATTCTTGTGAGAAGCCAAATTTATCCATTGCTTTGAGGAGGAAATTCTTGTCTATCCTATTATATGTTTTGGATAAATCTAATTTTATGAACATGGATAGGGATGTTTTTGCTTTCACAATGAATAATATCTTTAGCCAAAACTATCACATCTACTATTTGTTTGTTTTCCATAAAACCACCTTGTTCTAGTGATATAATCTTATGCAGAAGTGGTTTGAGCCTCTCTATAAATACCTTGGTGATTATTTTTAGCAAGACATTACATAAAGCTATTTGTCTAACCCCGATAATGTGCTTTGCATCTTGTACATTTGGAATAAGTACTATATACATTTTGTTGATTTCCTTTGAAATATTTTTAGCTTTCCTAGCTTCCTCAACCACATACAAAAGGCCCTCTTGTAATAATTCCTATTAGGATTCCTTATCCAAATATTTTTTTGTGAATATACTTGAAAAATAGCTTACTAAAATAGATCCCATATGTGGATAATATATCTTTCTAATGTTCTCAAGGGGGTATGAAGTTGTTCCATCTATGGGTTAGAAAATATTTCTAAAAAATATTGTGTTTTAATCCCCATCCTAGAGCAATTGGATTCTATATTTCTACTTCCATAATAGATCTTCCCTTTATAGCTAGGATGTAAGTTTAATATTTTCCAGTGAGGCCATCCATATATATCTACTCATTCAAATCTTTGAGTTGGGCTATCACTTCCAACTTTTTCTTCTTGACATCTCCAAATTCTTCCTAATTCTAGGTCCTTATCTTGGATGTGATGTATTGAAGCCTCCTCATAAATTAGTACATCTTAGTTCCATGATGAGGTTTTCCTTCCTTTCACAATTGTTGCACTCTATGACTAAAAGAGTTATCTCTAAACAACATTAGGTAGAATTTTAATAACGAATTTTTGGCTTTGCATTTCCATAGTTCTATCATGATTGAGTAGTTATCTGAACCTAAATTATTTAGGATATTCACTCTAGGAATGTTTCCATGAATTAGAAAATTATCTAATATTTCCATAATGTAGGCAAGGGCTTGCCTTTTATTAGACTAGATCATCAAACCATTATCTAGCTTAACATCCACAAGATGAAGGTTTGTGATGTATTCCTTCATGAGGTCTATAGTCTTGTCTAAGCAAGATTTTCCCTTGACTTATCTTCCAATTTTTTAAAACTTTATCTTATTCAGAAATATAAAACATAACAAGGGTTTTATAGCTTTATTTTGCATCAAAATGGGCCTCACATAGTGGAGGTACTTTAGATGCTATTAAAAATTTTCTTGATAGTTTTTTGGAATTTGTTGAGGTAAGGATGGCCCACAAGGATATGCAAACATATCCAACATACTGATTGCAAAAAAAAAATCATTTGGAATCCACATTCCTCTTAAGTGCAAAAGGGGTATTCCCCTATTTTGTTTATTATACTCTAAAAAGCAAGCAAAATACATATTGTAATCATGCCCCTATACACTCGGGGTAAATAACTATAAAAGGAGGCTAAGGCTCTAGTATATTGCATTATAAGATACAAAGTTTAATTTCATTTGCATATCACTTGCTTTTGCCATTTCATTTTCTTTGGTGTTTTTCTTTTATTGCTACGCTTTTACCATACTTGGATTATGTAATGAATAAATTATGAATTGAAGATATATTTATTGCTTGTCTTATAAAGGATCTACGAATTCATAGACTATTACAGTGTTTTATATAAATAATGACATCTTATTTATACATATTCTTTAACGTTATCTTAGATGTTATCATATGTTAAATAAGTGAGTAGACTTAATCATATCCTTATGAGTAAAATAAATATTAGAATATCTTAATGGGTTAATGTAGATTAGATGATTTAAAATAGTATCTAAGAATGACTATGCTTATGTGTTAGAAGTAGAAAAAAAAACCTAAGGGATTATGGGATCCCTTAGGGAGAATATTTAAATAATATAATTGTTCATGGAAACTTCTTAAACTAATTTAGCTATATGCATGAAAATATTAATTAGATTTAGATAAAGAAATTTGGTTATCACTAAGGTTGAGGGATGGGATAAGTTAGCTTACTGTAGAGATGATACTGATAGCTTATTTGCACTATGCTTAGTGCACCTACATAGATAAACTTATGTATGGTGTAGTGATGAGCATACCCTTTTAACTAACCAAAGGGGATAAGTTAACTCATTCATGGGATGAGACTAATAGCTTATTGCAATACACTTAGTATTCATATGCAAAAGACTTATGTATGGTATAGGGATGAGCATATCCCTTGATAGATTAAGGTAGTAAGTTGGCTCATTATGGTTATGAGATAGACAACTTAACTTTATATTTGTATTTAGATTGTCGGATGGGGATATGTAGATCCTTATAAAGGATATGTTTAAAAAAAAAAGAATTTTGTCTTAGTTAGATTAGTTAGTTTTTGGGTCATTGCACATAGAAAAACAAACAAAAAAAGATACATAGATAAAACAAAACAACAAATGGAAAAACACAAATAAAAAATATATTAAATGAATAGAAAAATAGAACATTAAATTTCACAAAGTCTCAAACTTCAACAAAGAAATAGTATGTGATTTATATTTTTATGTAGACTAAAAATATTTAAAGTTATTCAAATTGTACAAATGAGGAGTTGCAGAGCTATGCAAAAATTTGGAAGAAAAGAAGAGGACTTTTGTGGAAGGTAGCAATAAAAATTTGGGAGAGTTATTCCATGTAGGTATCCAAATTGTAAAAACCTTTTGACATTGTACTATTTGACGGTAAAATTTTGAAAGAAAAAAAAAAAAAATTTGAAAGAAAAATAAAGGTCATTTATGGATGGCACTAAGAAAATTTTGTAGAGAAAAGCTATTTTCTACAAATATTAAGCTCCTAAAAACTCAATCACTCTTATTCCACAAGAAATTAAAATAGAAGGCTTCTTGCCAAGTTATGAGAATTTATCATTAGATAAATTAATGTTTATGAGAAAATGCCAGCAAGCTCATCAAAAGAAATACCTAGGATTTGATGAATCATAAAATTAGAGTTTTCATCATTTAAAATTTCTATGTTGTTGAATTGGAGTTATCATTGTTTGAAATTTTTGAGTTGTTTTGATACTAAATTTTATGCATTATGGTAGCACTATTGCCATATTGAGGAATTTATGACCCTATAAATTCAGTCATCTAGGACATGGACCTTACGAGGTTTGTTGTCTAGGTCCTGACATGGATGATAAGGATGTTTTCAAATCACAAAAAAAATACATATGTCTTAGTCAATTAGGGTAATAAATTGATTGCAATTTAATTTGTTTTTGAAGAAAATCTAAATAATTATGTGTTGATAGTAAGGAATAGAGGAGATTTGAACTTTTTTAAAACTCTAGTTTTGTCCAAATTGGGTTAAAGATCATGGAGTTACCAATTTTTATTGGAAATGATAAAATGGATGGTTAAGAATGATGGAAGAAGTTTAAAACTCTATATTTTATTGATCATTTTTGGAATATCTAACTTATAAATATTTTAAGAGAGGAAGATTAAGTTTTATGGGCAAGTGTTTTTATAGAAAATAATTATAATTACATTTGGTATGAAATGAAGCATGCATTCTTGAGTTAGTGGAACCCATATAAAAAGATAGTTCATTTGAAGGTCGCCATCAAAAAATATGAAGATGAAATAAAAAGGCTTAAGAGGGAACTAAAATAAATGAATAAATAGAATATAATAGAAGGAAAAATACAAATGATAACGATAATGCATTCAGAGGAAATTTTTTTAGAAAACAAAGATCTAAGGATAAGGCAGAAGTAAATATGGTAAGGGAACAAATTGAATAACCAACAAAAAAAAACTCAAAAGTTGAATTTATAGTAGAAGATATAGATTCCATGGAAGAAGCAACAATAAGGTCCAAGGAAGCCCTCTCAAAAGTGTACAAGGATGCACCAAAACAAGGGCAAAAGAGAAAAATATTGTGAAAAATAATTTAAAATAAAGAAACAATTTGCTAAAGAATCAAAGCAATTAAAATGTTAGGTTAATATTGTAGCCTATTGACAACCACACCACCTTGAGAGGTAACAATCATGGAGGCTTGACTTAAGGAACCAATATTATAGATCTACATGGAGTCAAAAATACATCAAGTATGGAAATTTTTGACCAAAAAAAGCATAGTGGTTCATGATTTCAAAGGGATGCAACAACATCATGGAACAACAAGACCAATCGTTCAAAATATCATAGAAAAGCAACGTAAACATGGAGCCAAAATAGTATTTATGGAAATTTAAGTGGCACAATGATAGCTTAGCATCATGAAAGACCATCACTAATCAAGATTTCACTTGGACGGATGGATGAACAAGATTGGAAAATTTCAAGAAGAAGGATGTTAGATATTTGTATTTATAGATAAAATTGAAGATGCAAAAATTTAATATCAAGAAATAAGTCTTTTTTTTTTTAAATTATGTAGATATCTAACTATAGCATATCAATAGAGATATATATCTAGTTATAACATCTCAATATGGTCTTAATTCGATTTACTCCTCTTACATCTCCTCAGACCTCTTTGAGAAGTTAGGTTGTTCGGTCCACCCTCCTACCAGGTGGATAAAACTTAATTTTTATGGAGCTTCGAAAGAAAACTTGGGACCTGTTGCTACCAGGGGCATCTTAAGAAATGGCAAAGGGGAGTTTATCGAGGCCTTTGTAGAATTCATTTCTTTTCAGACTGTGTATTTTGTGAAAGCCAAAGCTTTGCTTTAGGGGCTTTAGCTTGTGGATTATTTAGGCTTCCAAAATGTTGTTGTTGAGGGGGATTCTTTGAACATTATAAATGCGGTCAAGACTCAGAATCCTTCCAACTGGATGATAGCTAACACTATTAGTGAGGTCTTTCAAATTCTCAATTTGATATAGCAGACCAAGTTTAGCATATTTTCTATGAAGGGATTAAGGCTATGGATTTAATGGAAATTTTGGGAATTTCTCAACAAAGCTTGAGGGTGTCGACATCTAAAATTTCCCAAAGTATTCAAAACCTAATTTTTGATTATCATGGGTAGTAGTTGGTTTTTGTTGTTTGAAGGATTGGAAAAATATGTTTGTTGGAATTTTTTCTCTCTTCTTTAGTTCACTCACCTTACCTTTTGTAGCATTGTCTTGCATTGGGTGCTTCAAGTCTTGTCTTCTTGGAATAGGTGGTCTGCTTTATTTTTTGTCTTTATTTGGATGAGGTGGCATAGTAGCTTTGTTCTCCTCTTTTTAGGTTTGGTAGTGGGGGAATTTTGATTTTTGGCATGATTCCATGGTGAATTATTTAAAGGGAGGCTAATATTTTTTTATGTTATGGATTTCGAGGTGTAATGGTATCATTTTCCCTACTAGCTTGGTGATCGATGCTTTTAATCCCAAGGTTCTGGGTGTCTTGTGGGGACCTTGGATCTCCATTTTTCTATGCTTCTGCCCTTTTAGTCATCCTCCTTTTCTAGGGCATTTTTTTTCTATCCTCTCTTCATCATCTCATTAAATTTTGGTACCTATAAAACTAGGGCTCATGAGAGGGGTGTTGTGGTATTAAAAGGTGACATTCTTAGCCATATAGGAATTGTGTGTGCCTACCTATCTACTTGGTGGGTTAGGTTCCTCTGTTTGTGTACGTGGTGGCTCACTATGGTTCATAAGAGAGAGTTGAGAATACCTATGGGACCAAATGTGTTTAAGGGTGATGATGAAGTGAGGAAAATATTATGCAAGGTGACATTTTGGAGTTTATTCTTTCCTTCCATGGCCACAATAGATACCTTTATAGGACACTGGCCTATTCTTGGAGAAGAGGGCATACAAATTCTTTTTCTTATCATCTAGAACATGTGCATATACAATGCACTCAAAAACTCTTAAGTGAGCAACACTGGATTATGTTTGCTTCAAGATTCTTGAGGAATCTTGTCCTTCACACTTTTCATGGGACATCTATTCAGTAGATAAACTACACAACATATAGATTTTTCCCATAAATCATGTGACAATGCCTTGGCCTTTAGCATACTCCTTTCCATCTCCATTATTGTTTTGTTCTTTCTCTACAAAATCATTTTTTTGTGTATATTTGGTTGTGAAATGCCTTCTAATTCTATTTTATTTACAAAAAATTATGGAATTCATTAGAGATGTACTCACCTCCTCCATTTGTCCTAAGAGTCTTCACATAATAGCTTCTCTCTTTCTTAACCAAAGCCTTGAACTCCTTGAATTTTTTGAAAGCTTTTGACATTTTCTTGATGAGATATACCCATGTCCTTCGATTGAAATTATATATAAAAGTCAAGAAGTACTTGTTGCAAAATGTGTTGGTTTGCATAATACCAAAAATATCATAATGCACCAGTTCCAATAGCTATGAAGCTCTCCATGACTATCCTATAGGGAATGCATCCTTACATTGCTTATCGACTAAGCAACCTTCACCAACTTGATTGGGTGGCTCTATAAAGGGTAAAACCCTCATGATTTGTTTCTTGTATAGTAGGTTCAGACCACTAAAACTTAGGTTATCAAATCTGATATGCCATAGCCATGTAGCATATTTCACAACTGCGTTAAATGAGAGCAACAATTCATTTTGAATATTTAGGGGAAAAATCTTGTTCTTTATCATGGACACATTTGCAACGAGCTCGTTCACTTTGTATTTGATGATGCATGCTCCATTCTTAAACTACATAGTGTGCCCCTTATGCACAAGTTGTCAAATACTTAGCAAATTATATTTTAATCTAGGCACATAATACACATCAAGGACATACTTCTTTTTGCCTTGCCTAGTGTGGATAATGATTTTCCCTTTTTCCATGATAGGTACCTTGTTGTTTCCCATATTCACCTCAAACTTGATGGTTTCATCCAACTGTGAGAACATATCTCTGTTTTCATACATATGGTTACTGCATCCACTATAAATATACTAGGTGTTCTCTTGGCTCTCTTCATCAATACTGAAATTTAACAACAAATTCTCATATACATCTCTACACTCTATAGTTTTAGTTTCATTTGTGTGGTGATCTTGTTGCTTGTTATCCTTGACCAACTTATTTCTATACTTATAACTAAAATGATAAAATTTCATATAGTAATAACAGTGGATCTTGGATTTATCATACCTCTGGTTGGATCATCCCTACTAATTTTTGTCATTACCTCTTCCTCCTACTTGATGGAAGTTACAACAGGTCTCTTCTTCATTGGATTTTGAACTTCCTCCTCTCTTTTGGCCTACTCTCTCCTTCATTGGATATTTATCTTCCCCCTCTCTTTTGGCCTCTTTCATGCTTGCCTCTATTGCTCTTTCCTCTTCCTCCTTTAGAAGATGAGGCATTCTAGTGGGATTCTTCTCTTCTACTATTATCTCAAAATGAGACTTGCATCTTGAATGCTTACTCTAATGAGGATTGAGATGACTGACAAAGCCTCTACTTATGTGTTTGTTAAATCCCTTAATTATTCAATTTTTATATTAACTAAGTCAAACATTGCTAGTAGACTCCTTAGTATCTTCTCCACAATTCTTTGGTTCTTAATGTTTTCATCATTCAACTACATATGGTTAATGATACCCATAGTTTGGGTAAAGAAGTTGCTTATGGACTCCAACTCACTCATCTACAAGTTCTCAAACTCTCTTTTCATCATCTGCAACCTCACCAACTTCACTTTGTTGGTGACCTAGAAGGAGCTAGCTAAAATTTTCTAGGCCTCCTTTGCTTTGGTTATTGCTGCAATTCTTTGGAATATGGTCTCCTCAACTGCTTGCATTATATAAAATAATGTCTTCAGGTATTTTTTTCTAGTACTCCTTCAACAAATGTAAATCTTCTTGGAAGAGAGCGCTCAATGTTGTTTCATCTACAGGTTTTGAGTAACGATTCTCCACCAAATTCCATAACTCCTAATACCCAAACAAAATATTCATATGAATTCTCTAGTAATCGTAATTTTTTCATTTTTGTCATTGAATTGTGGGATCAACAACTTTAAAGAGTTACTACTGAAAGTTGTTGATTTTTATCTTCTATGAGTAGGTGCTAGCTCTAATACCAATTTGAAAACACAATGGATGGACAAACTAGAATGCTATGGAAACTTTCTTGTGAGCAAAGGAAAAAAATCTCAATGGGAGCTATCAGGGTAGATGGCAAAACTTACATAGGCAGTGTTTCAAATGACATCCACCCAAATAATACTTTAGAAAGTACCACCCAAAGGTGGATGGGTTTTTAACATATGTCTACCCATTCGCCCAAAGACACTTTTAAGAAGCCCACTCGAGAAGTGGGCAAAAAAAACAACAAAATACCACTTTTGGAAAGGATTTTATAACATATGCCCGACGGGTACAACCTAAATATCCACTCAAACTTTAATATCCACAAGTTAAAATATAACATCCATCCAACTTGGATTTGGGCTCGCCAAGGGTTTTAAAATCGTGGATTGTTGGGTTCACTAAGGGTTTTCAAATCGTGGATTTGCACAAAGATAAATAAACATGTGAAATCTCAAATATGCACAAATAAATTATATTAACCAAAATTAAACTTACTCCGGTTGTAGTTTTACAAAGCCTATTATCGGATGCTTCTTTGTCCAGAAGCTTGCAGATTTACACATCTGCAAGCTCAATTGTATATTAAACACCATAAGAGTTTATGTAGATTTACACACATCTGCAAGCTCAATTGTATATTAAACACCATAAGAGTTTATGAAAAGCTATTGCTCCAACTCCTTTCTCTTCTTCCTTTCTCTTCTCTCTTCTTCTACGTCTACTCCAAGTTGCTTTCTCTTCTTCCACTTTTCTCATTGAACAAATGCTAGGGACTCATATATAGAGTCAATTATGGAAGGAAATGCAGGAAAGACTCACCTACACTGACATTAAATGTAAAATAATGCTAGTAATCTTCCTAAACAACGGCAGTTAGATCATAAGCTACGAATGCAAGTATAACAAAATCCGATGAAATTTGGTGATTGATGTAGAAGATAAAATCTATCAGAGATGTCAAATATGGTTTAATTCTCTAACACTTAATATGATATATGGGCTTATCTTGTCATTGATATAGGCTTATCTTGTCATTGTCATAAAGCATCCGAATTCACTTTTAAAGTGGCACAACAACCCACCCTTAGTGGACTTAAGGAGCCCCTTTGTTGATTCTCGCACCTACTAATCTTTAATATAGTATAAGGAGAGGTTTTAGAACACTCAAATGATAACCACTCTCCTCTCTAGTAGGCCTGTGACTTTGCACTTTAATTTTAAAAAGTGGGGATGGGTCTCTTTAATAAATAAAGGCTTCCACCTCGGGAGGTGGGATCCTTACCATAAATAATGATAGACTAGACTGAATAAACTAGACTCACTTAAAATCATTAAAGATGATCTTTATTATTTGGGCCTAGGTGGCATCCTTAACATAAATAAGGATAGACTAGACTAGACTGGATAGACTAGACTCACTTAAAATCATTAAAGGTTGGATCTTTATTATTTAGAGGCCCAACTAGGACCTTTAACCTTTTAAATGGGGTTGGATCTTTATTATTTAGAGGCCCAACTTGTTGAATTGGAAAATGGGGTTGGATATTTATTATTTAGAGGCCCAACTCGACTTGTTCAACAAGGGCCTTTACCAAATGCAAGTATAACAAAATCTGATGAAATTTGATGATTGATGTAGAAGATAAAATCTATCAGAGATGTCAAATATGGTTTAATTCTCTAGCACTTAAGATGATATATAGGCTTATCTTGTCATTGATATAGGCTTATCTTTTCATTGTCATAAAGCATCCGAATTCACTTTTAAAGTGGCACAACAACCCACCCTGAATGGACTTAAAGAGCCCATTTGTTGATTCTTTCACCTGCTAATCTTAATCTTTAATATAGTATAAGGAGAGGTTTTAGAACACTCGAATTATAACCACTCTCCTCTCTAGTAGGCCTATGACTTTGCCCTTTAATTTTAAAAAGTGGGGATGGGTCTCTTTAATAAATAAAGGCTTCCACCTCGAGAGGTGGGATCCTTACTATAAATAATGATAGACTAGACTGAATAAACTAGACTCACTTAAAATCATTAAAGGTTGGATCTTTATTATTTGGGCCTAGGTGGCATCCTTGCCATAAATAAGGATAGACTAGACTCGATAGACTTGACTCGCTTAAAATAATTAAAGGTTGGATCTTTATTATTTAGAGGCCCAACTAGGACCCATATAAAGCGACGGCTATAGAGGCCCAATCCTCAGATTTGATCTGTAACGTCTCTGTGCCTTGGTAATCGAAACCCAAAGGTCTATGAGCTAACTTATGCTTGGCTAGCCAAGCAGATAATCGACCTTGCATTTGATTAGTATTTCTTGTCAAAGTATCTGTATAAGGATTTGACATTTCTAATGGAATTTTGAAAAAAAAAATTTTATTTCCTGTTCGTTACTTTCCACTAAAGATTTATTATTCCCCAATTAGATAGCGAACTCTCGTATTTTCAATTTTTGAAAAGAGTATTTCTGAAGTAGATTCAGACGTTTCAGAGGGTATCTCTAAAGCCGATTGAAATTGACTTTCAGAAGATTGATGGAAAAACTTCTGCTCATCCTTTTCAGTATGAATACTGGGTCCAACATGAAGCCTATGTTTTCTAGTGAAATATCTCTTTACTTGTTTAGGCTCGACCCTATCTTCATATAGCTCTCGAGCTACCTTTTCGCGAAGTTTTATTATAGCATCTATAATAGCCTCTGGTTTAGGCGGGCAACCCGGCAAATACACATCTACGGGAATTAACTTATCTACTCCGCGAACAGTACTATAAGAATCTGTACTAAACATTCCTCCTGTAATAGTACATGCTCCCATAGCAATTACATATTTTGGTTCGGGCATTTGTTCATATAATCTTACTAAAGAAGGAGCCATTTTCATGGTCACAGTGCCTGCTGTTATAATGAGGTCAGCTTGTCTAGGACTAGATCTTGGCACCAGACCATAACGATCAAAATCGAATCGCGAACCTATTAATGAAGCAAATTCGATGAAACAACAGCTAGTACCATAAAGGAGTGGCCATAAACTAGAGAGTCTGGCCCAATTTGACAGATCATTTAGGGTAGTTGAAATCACTGAATTTGAAGTTGTTCGATCAAACTCTATAGGATTTATAGTTGGCTTTATGGAATTTTCTACTTCTCTTCCACTGCCCAAAACCTTGGAAGCTAGGACCATTCCAATGCTCCTTTTCGCCATGCATAAACTAAACCAACAATTAAGATAAGCACGAAAATCAAAACTTCTATCAATGTAGATAGACCCAAAATATCAAAACTCATAGCCCACGGATAGAGAAAGACCGTTTCAACATCAAAAACAACAAAAACTAGAGCGAACATATAATAACGAATCCTAAATTGGATCCAAGTATCCCCCATTGGTTCTATGCCTGATTCATAACTAGTGGACTTCTCCGGTCCTTTATTTATAGGGGCCAAAGCTCTGGAAATTGAGAATGACAGAATAGGAATAAGACTGGATATAAATAAAAATATCCAAAAAGTCTCATATTCGGAAAATAGAAACATTAATAGACTCCTGTGAAATAGATAAAATTATTCCATTTTTTTTTATCAATTTATTGATTGCTCCTCCCTCCCCCAAAAGATTGAACAATTCATTTTCATCGATTCACATATTCGTGTTTCATCCATGACTTATCACGAAATTCATTCAATGAAATCTTACTCGTATATGTAATACGTAAGAGTATTATGTATTTTTTATGTATTTATTCTAGAAAAATCCATTTATTCCATCCTCGGTTCCTTTAAAAGGAAAAAAATCCGACTAATCTTTCCTCTTCGTATCGATTCTTTCTATACTTCCATTCATTGTTGCCGAACGATAACAATTGATTCCTTTTTAGGAATTGGTTCTACAAAAATACAAGTCTTACACATTGGATTGGTTCGACAGATTCCATATGATTTGAGTTGGAACGGATTATTAACATGGGTTAATGTAACGAAATGTCTAGCTCTTTTATTTTTATTTACTATAAATAGAAGTAGGAGGGATTTCTTATATGTTCTATCTTGATATTCAAATCTTGTCCATTCAAATCCGGAGTTTTTCAGGGTCATTGTTTCTAATGATGCGGGATGTGTCGACAAATTAAACTTTATCCACTTGTTCTATATTCAGATTGAGTGAATCTAGAAATGGCTTCGAGGAACCTATCCATTTCGAAAAAAGAAATACTTATGTACCCAATTTACAGAATTCTGGATCTGTGGGTCCAGAATCACCTGGTTAAAGGACAATCAAGTTCTTTGCCAGATATTTATGCCCGTTATGAAACAATAATAGGCATTTAAAAATATTGGATCTACTCACGGAAGAAATAGTGAGCATTTCACGGTATTGGCAGAATTTTTAAAGGAGGATTCTCAGGTTTCCAAACCAAAAATTGGAATGAATCACCAAAGAAATAATTGGAACGTGTGTTTTATTTTTCAGTTTATCATACGAATGTAATAGTTCGGGGAATAGGTTTGAATTGTTCCTTCGTAGTATCCGTATCTCATAGTTGAGATAAAAAAAAGAGAGAGAGAGAGAAAAGAATCGAGCAAGTGACCTTAGAAATGAATAAGTCAAATTCGAAGCGAGGGATAAAGGTTCTTCAAAGCCTGACCTGTACTATGCATTTCCCATATGAACAAATGTAGAATTTTTTTTTGTTCGTGAAATCAACTATCTGTTCCATATCTTTCTAGAAAATCGGAACAACAGAGTTCCATATCTACGAGTTTATCGGGATTGGTAGGTGCCGATCGATCCGTAGAACGTATCAAATCTTTCGCGTATAAGTTTGGTATGATCCCGGGCTCCTTAGGATCTGACATGATTTAAAATCTATTGTCTAGTGGAACAGAGATGTACTAGCAATGGGGAACAAGACTCTGGGACGCAGTTTACAGAATTTTTAAAGGGTGAGAGTTTCGTTCTCACAGATCTCTAGATTCTAGAGTTCCTGAACGCATTTAATGAAATATGCGTACTCTATTTAATAATCCCAAATCAAATATGCGGTAGATTCAAGCAAATGCTGGTTCATATGTGGAAAATGGAAAATGGGGTTGGATCTTTATTATTTAGAGGCCCAACTCGAATTGTTCAACAAGGGGAAATGGGTAGAGGCCAGTATAGCCCTGCCACATAATTAATATTTTCTTCATAGTTGTAATTAATATTTTCTTCATAGTTGCTTAGGGAAATAATTTTATTTTTCATGAGTCGATAATGACGAGCACGACTAGACGGGTACAAAATAAACAATGATGGGCGTGACTAAACTGGGTGCTGAAATAAACAATGATGGGCGTGACTAAACTGGCTACTGAATCCTACTTATGGGTTAGGTTAGTAGATGTGGCTACTGAATCCTACTTATGGGTTAGGTTAGTAGATGTTGCTAGGTAACTATGTGCCTCTTGGTAGCTAGTTTTAGCTCTTGGTAGCTAGTTTTACACCTTTCAATTGAGGTGATGGGTGATGAAACCTGCTCATGGGTTAGTAGTTACTGGTAGGTAACTATGTACTTCTCGGTAGCTAGTTTTACACCTTTCAATCGATGTGAACAATGAATACGGATCCCCTCACATTTTTGTGTGTGACCTTTTAGAATAAGGTTGAACTATTTGATTGAAAATTGAACGAAATGATTTTTATCTTGCTCCTCAGCACCTACTCTGATGAAAGTGTAAATGTTTGCATGTGGGAAGGTGACCTCACTCCGATGTCAGCCAATGATAGAAGGATGCAGGATAGAGTCCATAATTCGAGCGGGCGACTCCTTTTAAGAGGCCCATGACCTGAAGACCATAATCGAACCATACCCGTATTGATTGGTTCCAGGTGGGGGCGAGCCTTTTATGAGGTTCACTGTCTATGATCCTAATCGACTAAACCCATTCATATATATATAAGAGAAAATGGGAAGCAAGGAGAAGAAGAATTAAAAAACAAAGGAATTGAACATGCCTTAAGGTGATTAAAATAAAGGTCCCTCCTAAAACAACAAACGATTAAACAAAATAAAGGTCATAGGAAGAAAATGTAAACGTTTGGATGTGGGAAAAGGAGAAGAAGAACTAAAAAACAAAGGAATTGAACATGCCTTAAGGTGATTAAAATAAAGGTTCCTCGTAAAACAACAAACGATTAAAAAATAAAGGTCGTAGGAAGCAAAGGAATTGAACATGCCTTAGATAAATAAGATAAATGTAGATCCCTCCTAAAACAACGAAGGAATAAATAAAATAAAAGTCGCATAAATAAGCATCGACAAATTAACCTTGTAGAAACCTCGGGATAGAGACAGTAGACACATGGAGAAGGTAGAAACAATAACCTGGCAAATAGAAACAATACCCGATAGAGTACAGATAAGTAACAGTGCCACATAGAGTACACAGATAAGATGGTAAAGTATAACTATGCCACATAGGGTTCTTGAAAAAATGATAGAGAATTGTACACATAAGTTCATGAATAAGTTCATGAGATAGAATCGTCTTGTACACATAATACTTCACGCTAAAGTACACAAAATAATTCATACATACTTCATGAATAAATTGTTCCAAGTAATCATTATCACTAAAATGATTGCTATGAATATAAAAAAATCTCTCACTTGTTGATATTTCATTGTATTTTATGTTAGAAAAATTAACCCAGATTTCACGCCTGTGCCCAACTGCGCTCCGAACCTTGGGCGAAATCGGATTGCGCTCCAGACATGGGCGAAGTCAGACTGCGCTGTCGCAGTCCGGGATCCCGGCAAAGGGCTGACATGACACCACACCTACCCTCTGACAGATGTGACGCTAGTGCGACGATTGGTCAAAAACCCTAGTTGAGGGCCTGTCAGAACCTGTCAGAGGACAAACCCCAATCCTCCTCTTCCCGCGGCTATATAAGGCGTCTCGAGTATTTCAGATTGTAGAAAAAGAAGAAGAGAGGAGGAAGAGCAGTGCAAGAGGAGCAGAGGCAAAGAAAAGTATCTCAGCGAGCAGTTTGACTCAGCTGATTAATGTCTGAGCAGCCAACTCGACATTTTGTTTGTTTTAGTTTATCCTGCAGCGCAGCCTGCAGATGTTGTAATTTCCTCGGTTGAGGAACTCTATAACCCCGTTTAATATAAATAAAGTTTGTTGTTTGTTTCCGACATCTTTTAGGGTTTGCAGTTTGTTGCTCTCTGTTCCGGCGTCTCTCTCTTCTCATACGGGTGTTGCCAAGCCAAGAAAACCCAACGGCAGCCGTAGAAGAAGAACAAGTCTAAAGCGGCTTTCCAAGTTTGCTTCCGAATTTCGCGGCTAAGACTGGAGCAGCTCGAGTGCGCGAGAAGTCCGAAGTTGGCCTTAGTCCCCTCTTCACCCTGCATAGTTTGTTGGCTGCCCGAAGTTCGAACTTCGACCAAATTTCGGGCGAAGTCTGTCGCAGCCGCGAAGTCCGAACTTCGCCCAAATTTCGAGCGAAGTCCGTCACAGCCGCGAAGTGCGAACTTCACCTAGTTTCGGGTGAAGTCCGGCTGCGGTCGAAGTTCGAACTTCGCCCAATTTCGAGCGAAGTCCGTCGGCGCGGCCGAAGTTCGAACTTCGCCCAATTTCGGGCGAAGTCCGTTGGCGCGACCGACGTTCGCACTTCCGCACTGCGCTGTCTGCGCTGCTGCGTTTGGACTTCGGCGACAGACAGACTTCGACGTGGTTTAAAAAAAAAAAAATTTAATTCTTCAAATTGGTATCAGAGCTGATAGTGCCGTGACACAGAGATAGAAGCATGGCTTCCGAGAGAAACTCGCTGCAGTTGCAGATCCCACGATTTAACGACAAGAACTATGATTAATTGAGCATCTAAATGAAGATCCTGTTCGGATCTCAGGAGCTATGGGAGTTAGTCGAGAACGACTACCCAGAACCGGCAGATGCAGTAGCATTGGCCGCCCTCTCTCGAGCAGACAAGGATCCGTTGAAAGAGCACAAGAAGAAGGACCAGAAGGCCCTCTTCTACATCATGCAAGCGGTTGAGGAGACCATCTTCCCGCGGATTGCATCAGCCACCAAGGCCAAGCAGGCCTGGGAAACCCTAGCAAGTTCGTATCAGGGCACCGACAAAGTGAAGTTGGTGAAACTGCAAATGCTTAGAAGACAGTTTGAGAACCTGCAGATGAGCGAGTCCGAGTCGATGAGCGACTTCTTCACCCGGACGACTGACATTATCAACCAGATGCGGTTGAACGGAGAAAATGTCCAGAGCCAGAGAATCATGGAGAAGATTCTCGGAAGTCCGCTGCGAAGTTCGACTCGGTTGTGATAGCAATCGAAGAGTCGAGGGATCTGACAACCCTCTCGACAGACGAAATCATGGGTTCATTGCAGACCCATGAACAAAGGCTGAGCCGTTCATCTCAGACCTCTCTGGAGCAAGCGTTTCGGGCTCAAGCCTCAGTCCGAGACAGCGGCAGACAAGACTCCCACCACAACGCTTCTAGTTCTCAAGGAGGGAGAGGCAGAAGCAGGCGTGGGAGAAGTAACAAGCAAGGAGGGAGATCAAACCCTCATGACACTGAGCCAAGTTGCAACTTTCATCAGCAAGGAGGAAGAGGCATTGGCAGAAATTAGCAAGGAAGCTCTCAGCAGAAGAAGGACATGTCAAAGGTCCAATGCTACTACTGGAGCAAGTTCGGCCATTATGCCTCACAGTGCAAGAAGAAGATGGCGAACGAGAATCAGCAGCAAGCCCATTATACGGAGGACCCCGAAAATGCGGTAGGAGGTAATGTACTGTTGACTTGCAGTATTGAAGAGGAGAGCAAGAAAAACATCTGGTATCTTGACAGTGGTTGCAGCAACCACATGACTGGGAATAGAGAGATGTTCTCACAACTGGATGAAACAGTCCGGTCCGAAGTCAAGATGGGGAACAACAACAAAGTTCCTGTGATGGGGAAAGGCAAGATCCTCATCCGCACCCGACACGGTGATAGAAAAACAATTCAAGATGTTTTTTATGTGCCTGGGTTGAAGCATAATCTGCTAAGTGTTGGACAGCTTGTGCAGAAGGGGCACACTATACGGGCACACTGTACTGTTCAAAGATGGTGTCTGCTCCATCAGAGACAAAGTCCATGGACAAATTGCGACTGTGTCCATGACGAAAAACAAAATGTTTCCGCTTCAGAATGAATCATTGATGTCTCTGAGTGCAGTTGAGAAAGATGCTACCTGGCTGTGGCATCTCAGATTCGGTCACCTGAGCTTTAGTGGCCTGAATCAACTGCACAGAATGCGAATGGTGAAGGGTCTACCCCTGATAGAGCAACCGAACCAAGTGTGTGAAGGTTGCCTAGTCGGCAAGCAACACAGGGATGCATTCCCTGTAGGACAATCTTGGAGAGCATCATGGCCATTGGAGCTGGTGCACTCAGACATTTGCGGTCCGATGCAGACCACCACGTTTGCCGGCAACAAATACTTCTTGACGTTCATTGATGACTTCAACCGGAAGACTTGGATTTATGCCATCAAGCTGAAGTCAGAGGCATTTGCCAGATTCAAGGAGTTCAAGGCTCTGGTGGAGAAACAGAGCGGTTATTATGTGAAGACTCTCAGAACTGATGGAGGTGGAGAGTACATCTCCAATGAATTCCACAACTTTTGCAAGCAGCATGAAATTCGAAGACAGTTCACTACCAGATACACGCCACAGCAAAATGGCGTAGCTGAGAGGAAGAACCGAACCATCATGGAAATGGCGCGAAGCATGATGAAGGCGAAGGGATTGTCGCATGAATTTTGGGCAAGAGGTCGTAACATGTGCGATCTACTTGCTAAACGGATGTCCCACCAAAAGCGTGAAGGACAAAATCCCTCGGGAGGCCTGGAGCGGAGTGAAGCCAAGTGTGGCTCACTTGCGTGTGTTTGGGTGCATTACATATGCACATGTTCCGAAGAGAAGCGACGAAGTTGGATGATAGAGCTGAGAAATGCATTTTCACAGGGTACAGTGAGCAGGCGAAGGCATATAGGTTGTACAACCCTATGAAGAAGAAGCTCATCATCAGCCGTGATGTAAAGTTTCTTGAAGATCAAGCCTTGAATGGGAAGTCCGAGACTGGCCAGTTAAAGCCAGCAGAAGTTCAGTCTGTTGACTTGGAAGAAGGAAGTGTGCAGCCACCTGCAACTTCCAGCATCAACAGCGGTGCCAGCAGTAGCACAGCCACTCCATCCCGGTCACCTCCACTTGCAAGCAGAATTCAAAATCTGAGGACTCCTGCGAAGACTCGGAGCTTGCAAGACATTTATGAGGCAACCCAAACCCACATAGATGAAGAGCACCCTGACTTTGCATTCTTTACTGAAGTTGATCCAGTAGAGTTCGAAGATGCAAGTCAGAATCAGAAGTGGGTGCAGGCGATGGATGAAGAGATAGCAGCCATTGAAAAGAATCGAAACATGGCAGTTGAAATATTACATGGCACTGATCTTCCAGTAGGGAAGAAGACCATTGGGGTCAAGTGGGTGTATAAGACAAAGTTCAACGCCCAAGGAGACATTGACAAGCACAAATCCAGATTGGTGGCGAAGGGTTACAAGCAGAAGTCAGGCATCGATTACCATGAGGTATATGCACCGTAGCCCGACTTGACACGGTCGGGATGATCCTGGCACTCGCAGCCCAACAAGGTTGGAAGATGTACCAGATGGATGTCAAGTCAGCCTTCCTCAATGAAGTGTTGGAGGAAGAGGTCTACATTGACCAGCCACCAGGTTACGAAATTGAAGGCCAGGAGGGCAAAGTCCTGAAGCTAAAAAAGGCCCTGTATGGTTTGAAGCAGGCGCCCCGAGCTTGGTACAGTCGGATTGACAACTATTTTCAGGAGAATGGGTTTCAGAAATGCCCATATGAGCACACCCTGTACATGAAGACAAATGCAGCAGGTGAGCTCATTATCGTCTGCCTGTATGTGGACGATCCGATTTATACGGCAACAACAATGTCCTGTTCGACCGGTTCGGAACAGACCATGAAGAAGGCGTTCAAGATGACGGACTTAGGGTCGATGAAGTATTTTCTCGGCATTGAAGTTGACCAATCGGCGGATGGCATCTTCATTTCTCGGGAGCAAGTATGCGAAGGATGTCCCGAAGCGCTTCAATATGGAGGACGATGAACTCTGCCATCACACCTGTAGCCACGGGTTTGAAGGTGAGCAAGTTGGATACGGGGAGGAATGTCGACCCAACCCTCGTTCAAGAGGCTAGTTGGCGATCCGATGTATTTGATCGCAACTCGGCCAGATCTGATGTTCGGAGTCAGTTTGATCAGCCGTTTCATGGAGACTCCGAAGGACACGCATTGGCAAGCAGGCAAGAGGATCTTGCGCTATGTCAACGGGACACGAAACCATGGCCTATTTTACGCCAGACAAGACCAATTGGAGCTAGTGGGCTTCACGGACAGTGACTGGGCTGGCAGTACCGACGATTGAAAGAGCACCTCCGGGTATGCTTTCCATCTCGGATCAGGGGCAGTATCATGGGCATCCAAGAAACAACCCATCGTTGCGTTGTCCACAACCGAAGCAAAATATGTCGCCGCCACGTCAGCCGCATGCCAGGCAGTTTGGCTGCGAAGAGTTCTGAGTGAACTGAACCATCCGGAAGAGTTCTAAGTGAACTGAACTTTCCTCCGGATGGTGCGACAACAATTTTCTGTGATAACAATTCGGCCATTGCACTCTCAAAGGATCTTGTGTTCCATGGCCGGACGAAGCACATAGACATCCGGTATCATTTCATCAGAGAGCTGGTGAAATTTGGCGAAGTACAACTATAGTTTTGCAGGTCCAAGGAGCAGTTGGCTGACATCTTCACGAAGCCTTTGAAGGAGGAAGACTTTAGCAGATTGCGAGAGCAGCTTGGAGTCAAAGCGCTCGTGAAATCAGGCTTAAATGAGGGTGTTAGAAAAATTAACCCAGATTTCACGCCTGTGCCCAACTGCGCTCCGAACCTTAGGCAAAATCGGATTGCGCTCCAGACATGGGCGAAGTCGGACTGCGCTACCGCAGTCCGGGATCCCGACAAAGGGCTGACATGACATCGCACCTACCCTCTGACAGATGTGACGCTAGTGCGACGATTGGTCAAAAACCCTAGTTGAGGGCCTGTCAGAACCTGTCAGAGGACAAACCCCAAACCTCCTCTTCCCGCGGCTATATAAGGCGTCTCGGGTATTTCAGATTGTAGAAAAAGAAGAAGAGAGGAGGAAGAGCAGTGCAAGAGGAGAAGAGGCAAAGAAAAGTATCTCAGCGAGCAGTTTGACTCAGCTGATTAATGTCTGAGCAGCCAACTCGACATTTTGTCTGTTTTAGTTTATCCTGCAGCGTAGCCTGCAGATGTTGTAATTTCCTCGATTGAGGAACTCTATAACCCCCGTTTAATATAAATAAAGTTTGTTGTTTGTTTCCGGCATCTTTTAGGGTTTGCAGTTTGTTGCTCTCTGTTCCGGCGTCTCTCTCTTCTCATACAGGTGTTGCCAAGCCAGGCAAACCCAGCGACAGCCGCGGAAGAAGAACAAGTCTAAAGCGGCTTTCCAAGTTTGCGGCTAAGACTGGAGCAGCTCGAGTGCGCGAGGAGTCCGAGTTGGCCTCGGTCCCCTCTTCACCCTGCACAGTTCGTTGGCTGCCCGAAGTTCGAACTTCGCCCAAATTTCGGGCGAAGTCTGTAGCAGCCGCGAAGTTCGAACTTCGCCCAAATTTCGGGCGAAGTCTATCACAGCCGCGAAGTGCGAACTTCGCCCAGTTTCGGACGAAGTCCGGCTGCGGCCGAAGTTCGAACTTCGCCCAATTTCGAGCGAAGTCCGTCGGCGCGACCGACGTTCGCACTTCGCCCTAGTTTGGGTGAAGTCCGTCGGGCCCCCGACTTCCGCACTGCGCTGTCTGCGCTGCGGCGTTCGGACTTCGACGACAGCGACAGACAGACTTCGGCGTGGTTTAAAAAAAAAAAAATTTAATTCTTCATTTTAAACTTGGACTCGTAAAATACCATTTCTATAAAATTAGTCAAATTCAAATGGAGTTTTACCGTGGTTCAAAACTGAACAAAGAAAAAATTAGTTATAAAAAAAAACAAAATTAATCAAATCACACCCTGGTTCAATCCGCCATAGGGAAACCTTTCAAACCTGGAAAAACAAAAAAAATAAACTTAGTTATAAATAAAAAACGAAATTAATCCAATTCAAACAAATCTCTCACTTGTTGATATTTCATTGTATTTTAAACTTGGACCCGTAAAATCCCGTTTCTATAAAATTAGTCAAATTCAAATGGACTTACCTGGAAAAAGGAAAAAAAAAAAACTTAGTTATAAAAAAAAAAAAAAAATTAGTTATAAATAAATAACTAAATTAATCAAATTCAAATTGAATCACACCCTGGTTCAATCCACCAAAGGGAATTTCAAACCTGGACAAAGGAAAAAAAAAAACTTTTAGTTATAAATAAAAAATGAAATTAATCAATTCAAATTGAATCACACCCTTGTTCAATCCGCGACAGAGAAACCTTTCAAAAGCAAATATGTAAATATATCCGAAGAGAGAGATTAGACTATCTTTCCAATGACCCTTTCAGGGACCTAATAAAGGACCTAATAAAGGCTAAGAATTGAGCAAATATTGACTCTTTTCATTATCATTCGAAACATCTTCCCTATATAAGGAAAATCTCAATTCGAAAATCTCAATCGTGAATTGAGGGATGCAGTCTTCTCTGTACACCATTGAACTTCAAAACAAACTCTCCCTATTCTAAAAGCTTCTCAAACCCCTTAGAAGAGAAATCACTTGAAATCACTTCTAAAAGCTTCTCAAACCCCTTAGAAGAAGAATCACTTGAAATCACTTGATTAACTTCTAAAAGCATCTCAAATCCCTTAGATAGAGGAATCACTTGAAATCACTTGATTAACTTCTAAAGTTAATCTCAAACCCCTTAGATATAGGAATCACTTGATTCACTTCTATACAAGGCAATTTGTAGGAAACCCTTTATCATATTTTCCAAGATCTCTAATGAGATGTGTTCTCTAATGAGGTGTGGAAAACTTTTATCTTATTGTACAAGATCTCAAATGAGATGTGTGTTTTCTGGTGAAGGAAAGCATCTTCATATAGTAAAGAAAAGAAGAAAGAAAGTTCATTATATGAAAATCAACTATATTTTATGCATTAGAAGAAAACTACAGACTTCAAATATAAGTTCATTATATAAAAATGAACTATATTTTATGCATTAGATGCAGACTTCAAATATCACGCTAGGAATTTAGTCAATAAACTCAATATACATGTGACTAAATTCAATATACATGTATGTAACTGTTTATTTCCTTTGGGATAATAGATTACAATAAACTAAAATAAATCCTTATAAAATATCACTAGAAATAAACGACCTAAGAAGCTACCTCAGCGGAAGGAAAATTACTTTGAACAATATTAAGGAGGAAACACTGCCACTCTCCCAATGAGAGAGAGAGTTCATTGAAAAGCATCCCATTCACTCTCTAACCTTTTCCCTATAATTTTTTTCTAGAGAAACTAGAAATATAAAACGATGAAAATTTATTAATATGACTCTGACTAGGAAGGTTACCATTTTATTTAAGAAAAACTAGAAACATAAAACTAGAAATATAAAACGATGAAAATTTATTAATATGACTCTGACTAGGAAGCTTACCATTTTCTTTAAGAAAAGCTAGAAACATAAAACGATGGAAATTTATTAATATGACTGTGACTAGGAAGCATTACCATTTTCTTAGTATAAAGATATTGCATGGTTTCTAACTGTAAGGTGAGACTTATTAGAAAGGCCCAATTTTCCATTTGCTCCCATTCTCTCAAGAGAGCTTTCAGGACAAATTAGATAAGTGATCCAAATTCATAAACAGAACTGTATTAGCAGCAATGCCATTTTCTTACTATAATCTAACTATAAAGATTGCAGAGCTTTGTCAAAATTAGGCTAATCGGCTAAGGCCTAGTTTAGCATATGCGTAATCCGGAAAGGCAGTATATATAGATAAAGTGTGTGTCGGGACCCATATCCGAATCAATTATTGTGGCCAAACCATTCTTATGAAACTCACCTCTCAAATTTCATTAAATCTAAATAATAGACGAATGAACATATATAGACCTCCAACTTACTAAATAATCATCCATACCCACCCCAACGTCATTCATAACCGTCCAAATGATCATCCATACCCAACCCAACGTCATTCATAACCGTCCAAATGATCATCCATACCCAACCCAACGTCATTCATAACCGTCCAACTCACTAAATAATCATCCATACCCACCCCAACGTCATTCATAACTGTCCAAATGATCATCCATACGCACCCCACCATCATTCATAACCGTCCAAGTTGTGATGAACCCAATGTAAATGAAGGGTAGGTGTAAGAACCTGTATAATATAACAAAAGGAGTTAGGCTCAACTCGCCAATGTCCAAACAAACATTCGATCAAGGAAAATACTCAGTGCAGAATTCAAACAAAGCATTAAAAATTTGCAAATTCATAGGAGCAGATGAATCAAAACGTCAAGAGTCAAGACCAATTAAGCAAAACTGAAAACATAAAGTCCTATGGATCTCAACTTTTGTTAATCAAATAAAAAGAGCCATTAAAGTCAAACGAAAAAATCATCAGAGGAACTATATTATTATTTCAAAATTCATTTTACTATGAATCGGTCATGTATCTTATAGCTGTTATTATTATTATTATTATTATAATATAATAAAGGCTGTGTAACGGACATGTGCCCTGAGTAGAGGTTTCTCACACTAACGCAATAAAAAAAATTGTATTTTTAAAAAAAGGCCTCTAAAATAGTATCTTTAAAAAATGGCCTCTAGCGTTCGTAAGAGTTTCTTACACTAACCGAATCAGATAAAAAATAATTGTATTTTTTAAAAGAATTGCATCTTTAAAAAAAAGCATGTTATACACGCACAACCAACATCGTGGTTTGAAGTGTGAAACAAAATTATGCCATACATATGCCATATGAGAAGAAATGATAACTAACAAAGAGACGCCATACATATGCCATTTCAGAAGAAAAGATAAATAACAAAGAGACGATCAGTTTCACATATAAGTTTCAATAATAAGTACTTATGAGGTGGAGCGGAAGATAGTAGTTGCGCCTGTGACGGCGCTGGGTTTTGGAGGGTGACGGGATAGATGTCGAGACCATCGATCCCGGTTGGGGCTGAGAAGAAGCTGGTTGTGTGTCCCGACGACTGCGGTAACTACGGTGCCGGCTGCTGCTGCCGTGTGCATAGATGTAGACGTCGGAGATTCTTTTTACCTGCTGTATATCTAGGGCGATCTGGTTTTTCCGATCTCTTTTCCTTTCCTTTTCTTTGTTTCTTTTTTCTTTCTAGAGGATGCCCTGTTTTCCATCCTTTCCCTGTATATTTAGGGCGATCTGGTTTTTCCGTTCTGTTTTCCTTTCCTTTACTTTTCTTTATTCTTTTTTCTTTGTAGAGGATGCCCTTATGCCCTCTTTCGCCCTTTGCAAAGTAGTAGGAGATTGAGATCGATATCGCAAAGGAAGCGAGCTCGCCTTACACAGAATTTGGGAAGTTGTTAGTCTCTCTCTTTCTCTCAATTATTTATAGGTGATGATGCTGCAGAAGATGTTGATTGGGATGGGTCGAATATCAGCGTTGAAGACGACGGACTATGCTACGGCAAAATATTATAGAAACATTATGCAACTAATATGTAAAGAGTGGTCCCGGAGGGCTAGGGGGATTGACCAATATGTAAAGAGTGGCCCCTAGGGCTAGATGGATTGATAATATGTAAAGAGTGGTCTCCTAATCCATAATTATACAATTAATATGTATAGAGTGGTCTCCAAGACTTTGGGGACTTATGGATTGATAATTGCATAGATTGATAATTATGCAATTAATATGTATAGAGTGGTCTCCAAGACTTTGGGGACTTCCGAAGAGGAGGGCTTGATGGATTGATAATTATGCAATTAATTTGTGGAGATTAAACCTTTGTAAACATAATTAAGACAAAGGTAGTCAAAGGTGGAGATAAAACCTTGGAAACATATCTAATTTGGAAACATATCTAATTAAGACAAAGGTAGTCAAAGGTGGAGATTAAACCTTGCAAACATGTCTTAACTTGCAAAGATATTTAATTAAGACAAAGGCAAGTTAAGATATTTAATTAAAACAAAGGTAGTCAAAGGTAGTAGTCTAACTAAACATGTCTTAACTTGCAAAGATATTTAATTAAGACAAAGGTAGTCAAAGGTAGTAGTCTAACTCAGTGTTTTAGGGAGCCTAAGGGAGGCTAATTGAGCCTAATTTTTGTCGAGTCAAAGGTAGTAGTCTAACTCAGTGTTTTAGGGAGACTAAGGGAGCCTAATTGAGCCTAATTTTTGCGAGTTCTCGACAACTCGATACCGAAAATAAACATGAGGAAATTAAAATAAATAAATAAACAAACAAATAATTTTTTAATTTAAGTCACAACAACATTAGGCTGCTGAATCCGCTATTGATCCCGTGTGTCCTTGGCATTGGAAGGAGACACATAAGATCACAGGTTATTAATTTTAGCTTGCGGAACATTAGGAAATAGATATAAGGAGCTAAAGTCAATTGGCATGCGCCTCGAACGCCAACCTCATACCTTTCTAATCTCAGATTCATAAAAATTTATTTACCCTAATGTCACACCTTTCTAATCTCAGTCCCTCATACCTTTCTAATCTCAGCTTCTCTAATCTCAGCTTCTAATGTCATAGTCATAGAAATTAGTATTTACGCATACCTTTCTAATGGCCCTTCGAATCGTCTTCCCATCGCAATGCACACCTCCAACTACTTTATCGTAAAACAAGGCCTGGCATTTGACACGCTATATATCATTAACGAACGATATCATAACTGCGAACAGGTGTGTCCAATGAATGTTTCATTACATTAAGGGTAATGTATTCTTTTTACCTGCTGTATATCTAGGGCGATCTGGTTTTTTCGGATCTCTTTTCCTTTCTTTTTCTTTGTAAAGAATGTCCTGTTTCCCTTCCTTTCCGTGTATATTTAGGGCGGTCTGGTTTTTCCGTTCTGTTTTCCTTTACAAAGGAAGCGAGCCGGTCTTTGCCTTACAAAGATTTTGGGAAGTTCTTTGTCTTTTTTTCTAGAGGATGCCCTCTTTCACCCTTATGCAAAAGTAGTAGGAGATTGAGATCGATATCGCAAAGGAAGCGAGCTGGTCTTACACAGAGTTTGGGAAGTTGTTAGTCTTTCTCTCTCTCAATTATTTATAGGTGATGATGCTGCAGAAGATGTTGATTGGGATGGGTCGAATATCAGCGTTGATGACGACGGACTATGCAACTAATATGTAAAGAGTGGTCCCCAAGGGGAAGAGTAGTCCCACAGGGCTGGATGGATATGGATTGATAATTATGCAATTAATATGTAAATGGATTGATAATTATGCAATTAATATGTAGAGAGTGGTCTTCAAGACTTTGGGGACTTACCAATAGGAGACCTTACCACAGGATACCAATAGGAGACCTCGATTTAAACCTGGAAACATGCCTAGTCTGACACAGTGTAGAGCGGTCTTCAGACTTTTGGGGACTTACCAAGAGGAGACCAATAGAAAACCTAGATTTAAACCTTGGAAAGTGTAGAGCGGTCTTCAAGACTTTGGGGACTTACCAAGAGGAGACCAATAGAAAACCTAGATTTAAACCTTGGAAAGTGTAGAGCGGTCTTCAAGACTTGGGGGATTTACCAAGAGGAGACCAATAGAAAACCTAGATTTAAACCTAGAAAACCTAGATTTAAACCTTGGAAACATGTCCAGGCTTTGGGGACTTACCAAGAGGAGGCCAATAGGAAACCTAGATTTAAACCTTGGAAACATGAAACAACTCGTTGTAAACTCGGGAGCCTAACTCGGTAAAAACTCGGGAGCCTAAACATCAATAAAGTTAAAATAAATAAATAAACAAACAAATAATAAACTCGAGAAAATAAACATCAAACAAATAATAAACTCGGAAAAATAAACATCAAGAAATTAAAAAAAATAAATAAACAAACAAATAATTTTTTAACCTAAGTCACAACAACATTAGGCTGCTCAATCTCGTGTCGATCCCGTGTCCTTGGTATTGGAAGGAGACACATAAGATCACCGTTTACCAATTTTAGCTTGTGGAACATTCGGAAATAGATATAAGGAAATAAATCGCCGCTAACGCCCATTGGCATGGCCTCGAACGCCAACCTCATACCTTTCTAATCTCAGCCTCCTAGAAATTAGGATTTACGCGTACTTTTGTAATCTTAGCCTCGGTCTTTCGAATCGTCTTCCCATCGCAATGCATTAAATGCATCCCCAACGACTTGATCGTGAAACAAGGCCCCCTCGCATTTGACACGGTGTATAACACTAACGAACGAGATCTCCCAACTACTTGATCGTAAAACAAGGCCCCTGGCATTTGACACGCTATATAACACTAACGAACGAGATCATTACCTGCGCACAGGTATGTCCAATTGGTGTTCCATTACATTTTTTTTTGAAGCGAAAACCCCTGGATTTTGGATACCCAATTCAATTGGATTTTGGATTTTGGGTACATTTTTTTTTGAAGCGAAAAACCCCTGGATTTTGGATACCCAATTCAATTGGATTTTGGATTTTGGATACCCAATTCAGCTTTTTGGTAGGTTGGAGATTTGAACCTGGAACCTCCTTTGGAGGATTGCCCTCTCCTCTCCACCTGGGTGTGTTTCATTACATTAAGGGTAATGTGTTAAGGATATGAAACATTGCGAGGTCCAATGAAGTCTATTTTTTTCTAGGTGTGGAGAAATCTATTTTTTTGTTTTTGTTTCGATGATGATTTTGAGTGAGTCTCTGTATAAATCGTGGTTGCAGCAGGCCCTTTGTATTTTTTTTGAGCACTTGGAGTTCATATTCATCATCAGTTTGTGTTGGCAACTCACTGAAAAGGGAGGAAGGCAAAAGCTTCCCCTCCTTCGGCTTCCGCTGGCTTTCCCCTTCCTTGGCCCATGCTACTTTCTGGCCGAGTACTCGCGTGTAATGGGTGATGAACTCGCTCGGCCCTTTCTAATCTCATCCTCATAGAAATTAGCATTTACGCATAATGTCGTACCTTTCTAATCTTAGCCTCCGCCCTTCGAATCGTCTTCCCATCGCAATGCATTAAATGCATCTCCAACTACTTGATCGTAAAACGAGGCCCTGGCATTTGACACGCTATATAACATTAACGAACGAGCCCATAACTGCGCACAGGTGGTGTCCAATTGGTGTTTCATTTAAGGGTAATGTGTTAAGGATGTGAAGCATAGCGAGGTCCAATGAGGTTTTTGTTTATGGGAATGGAGAAATCTCTTTTTTTGTTTTTGTGTTGACTTTGAGTGAGTCTGCGTATAAACCGTGGTTGCACCTGCTGCTGGGCCTTTGTATTTTGAGCACTTGGAGTTCATATTCATCATCAGTTTGCGTGTTGGCAGAATCGTGGTTGAAGCTGCTGCTGGGCCTTTGTATTTTGAACCTTTGTATTTTGAGCTGCTGCTGCCTCGGCCCCTGCTTCCCGTCTTTCACCTGCCTAGGCCCGTGCTTCTTTTTATACGAGTCTCCGCGAATAATGGCCGAGTACTCGGCGAATAATGGCCGATTCGGATTAGAAAAACTCGGGCAGGCTTCCTGTACGAAACACTCAAGTTTTGTGGGTAGTCACGAGTACCAAACACTCAAATGAGTGAGGTTGGAATTTCAAAAAGAAATTATTTGTTAAGAGGAATTTTTATTAGGGTTAAAACTTTTACTGTCAGATCTAAAATTTTATTTGCCTTTCAAATAAAGAACCACAAATATTTATTACGTTCTGGTACTTGTGAAAAAGGATTCAAATCTTGACATCGTGTTTCTGATTATATATTTGACAAATGTTTTATACTATATACCGAATTCGTAAAATGTATGTGTATTGTGCACTAAATCAATATCCCATATGCCATGTACTTTTTTGTGGAACCTTACACTGACTTTTGTATACTTTCTATCATAACCTGCTGTAAAATTTAGAAACTTTTGAAAACTAAAACCACAGAATTCAAATTTTAGATTGGGCATAAAGTATGCACTTGAAATGGCCAGTAAATTTTGCACATCAAAAATCCACTCATCTTATGGTCTGTGAACAAAGTACAATAATGTAACTAGCCTTTTCTTTTTCCCTAGTTACAATGTAAAAAGCACCCAAAACTATGCCGTAGAAAGTGAATAATTACCATTCATTGACAACATGGGTATTAGTAAATGGAAAAATAAAAAGGGTATGGGTCAGCTGAGTGCGCGCGTGCTAGCTTGATGAAGACGGTACCAACACTGCCACTGGAGTTCTCCCACACTCGGAGCTGCGTTGAGGGCTCCGGGCTGCGTTGAGGGAGAAGCCCTCACTCTGGACCGCGTTTACCGATAAGCCTTACTGAGGAGATGAAGCTTCAATGATTTAAACTCTATTAGGAGGCAGAAACCTACCCAGTTGTTAAGAATGAAAGGATCTTACCAATTAAGAGAGTGGAGGTGAAGTTTTGTTTTTTTAATTTGAGTAAATACTTTCTTATTAATAATCTCCGCGGTGTCACCCGGTGAAGTGTTTTTTTTTTCATTAAGTCTTGATCTGAGTTCAAGTACTCTTGCTTTTTTTTATTAAGTCTTGATCTTATTTCAAGTACTCTTGCTTTTTTTATTAAGTCTTGATCTTATTTCAAGTACAGCTTTTTTATTAAGTCTTGATCTTATTTCAAGTACTCTTGCTTTTTTTTTATTAAGTTCAAGTACTCTTGCTTTTTTTTTTTTATTAAGTCTTGATCTTATTTCAAGTACTCTTGCTTTTTTTATTAAGTCTTGATCTTATTTCAAGTACTCTTGTTTTTTTTTTTTTATTAAGTCTTGATCTTATTTCAAGTACTCTTGCTTTTTTTATTAAGTCTTGATCTTATTTCAAGTACTCTTGCTTTTTTTATTAAGTCTTGATCTTATTTCAAGTACTCTTGCTTTTTTTATTAAGTCTTGATCTTATTTCAAGTACTCTTGCTTTTTTTATTAAGTCTTGATCTTATTTCAAGTACTCTTGCTTTTTTTATTAAGTCTTGATCTTATTTCAAGTACTCTTGCTTTTTTATTAAGTCTTGATCTTATTTCAAGTACTCTTGCTTTTTTTATTAAGTCTTGATCTTATTTCAAGTACTCTTGCTTTTTTATTAAGTCTTGATCTTATTTCAAGTACTCTTGCTTTTTTATTAAGTCTTGATCTTATTTCAAGTACTCTTAGTTTTTTTTTTTTATTAAGTTTTAATTAAGTCTTTATCTTATTTCAAGTACTATTGCTTTTTTTTTTAATTAAGTCTTACATCTTATTTCAAGTACTCTGCTTTTTTTTTTTTATTAAGTCTTGATCTTATTTCAAGGCTGAGGGGCTATTTTGTATTACTCTCTTATTTTATAGTTGCTGAAAAATAAACTAGTTATATTTAAAACCTTGAGCGACCAATGGTACCTCACACCGAGTATCAACAACGAGGTGGTTCCAATGGTTTGAAACAGATAACGGTGACAGTACAGAACGACCCTGAATGACTAGTGGTCCCCCATGACAGTAAAGTACGACCCCTGAATGACTGAATGACCAGTTGTCCCCCATGGTATTAACAATGAGGTGGTATTAACAATGAGGTGGTATAGGCTTGTTGGAAACTATGGATAGAACATTTCAATTACTAAAATAGGGGAGTTGCTAAAATAGTGGGAGTGGTTGTAACCAACCCTATGTATTCAAAGCTCTCGCCCCTTTTATTATATTAAAGGTGAAGGATCATTAAAATCAAGGAGTCAAGCCCTTGCCATACGCTACCGATTAGTATGGTTTAAGTTCAATGCTGTTGCCCAAGTCAATAATAAGAGCTGTTTGAATCTTCATATACGCGCTTTTAAGTATGTTCTCGAGTGTCCAAAGCGAGTGATGGTGAGCTTAAAAGTTACTAAAAATAGTGGTTGTAAGGAGTGTTTCGAAAATTAAATTTGCTCCTTTGGTTTTAACTGCTTGACATAGTGATTGTAACCAACTCCCCTATGTATTTAAAAAAAAAAAAAAAAATTGCATAAATGCTATAAGATAGTTGAACCCTGCTTCACAATTACTTGTAACCAAGTCCCCTGTGTATCCAAAATATAAAAAAATAAAATAAAAATAAAATTTGCATAAATGCTCTAAGAGAGTTGTGATTTGTAAGGGTGGGGACCAAAGTAATAATAATAATAATAGAAGATAAAACAAACTATTTTCATTAATCTCATCGATTGTTACATTGTAATAACTTTTTTCTTACAACAACAATAATAATAGTAGTATAGGATAACTTTTGAAAACAAATTACTAAGTAGAATAGAAGAAAGGAGAATAGGAGGACATCAGAATCCACCACTCACAAGCAGCCTATGTGAAAGGCAATGTCAAAATGGCATGAGATATGAGTTCCAATTCGTACTGCCCACTCGATAGCATAACTGTGCCTTTTAAAGTCACAAGACTAATTTAAATTAAAATTAAAATTATTAAGCATAAGAGCGGTAGAAAAGACCTCTAAAAGAGGTGGCATAGGATTAAAATCATCTATGATCTCCTAGGATCTCCTTAGGAAATGTGTGTATAACTTATAAATTGCATGCAACTTAATTAAAATCAAATCACTTCAATTGTCTAAGACTTTTAATTTTTTTGTCCTGTGCACTTAATTAAAATCAAATTATTTTTAATTCTATTTCATTTGCCTAAGATTTCAAATTTCTAAAATCATCAAAGCATGCTTGAGCCGACGTAGTACTCAGATGGGTGACCTCGTGGGAAATCCCCGTGTTGCACCCTTGAAGGAAATTGAAAATATTTTACAAAAAAAAAATTCCTCATCCCCTGCTCACCAGTTTTAAAATGGTGATAACGGAGGCTAACAAACTTCTCAATAACCAAAATAATCTTATTCAAGAAAGAATGAGCTCTATGAAAATCTTAAAAACTTTATATTTTAATTCCTCAGTTTTTGAACCCATTTCTGTCATCTTGTCCAACATATTCCATGTCCTCTTAAAACAATCGAACTAAACAAAACAGCAGACCAGCCACCCCCAAATTTAATTTGATTGATGGTAAACTACAGTTGACAAAATTAGCTCCAAACTTTTTTCACATATTGATACATAAATGAATCAGATATAAAAAACAATCGCCATACTCTGTCATTTTATTAGAATATGGTGCGACTTTCTAAAGCGGTTAATCAAAGTAATATCGAATTGGGTACGTCGTTTCGAGTAGCATCGGCAAACATGGTTCATTCTTTACAGTATTCATAAGAGCCTTCTATGAAAGCGAATTTTGTTTGTAACTCATTTGGGAAACATTACGAACACATCAAATTTGAAAAAATTCAATACTGAAACAATTATAGTATTGAATGCAGTATACGGCAAGACCAATAAACATTTTAACATGCAAAAGGAATTTGAAAATCCTTCAGTATACGGCAAGACCAATAAACATTTTAACATGCAAAAGGAATTTGAATATCCTTCACTTCTGTTAAAAAGACATGACAAATTTATTTGAACAATGACAAGCTTCATAACCTAAGTAAGGACTGAAAAATATCCTTACCTCCACAGGCGTTCAGAGTCCTCCGCTTTAACATCATCGCAATTTCAAGCGTCTGTGCTGAAGGAAAGAGGGAAAGCATGTCAAAAAATCAGAACGAGAAAAAGATTTAAAAATCTCAATAAGAAATCAGAAACACAAAAATCGATTACCATTGCAATTTAATAAAATCAAAATCCTAAGAATCACAGGAATGGGCAAAAAAAAATTTACCTCATCAACGACATATAGTAGTGGGTAGGTTGCAGAATTAAAAGCTTGCATGACGTGAGGGAAAAACGACATCTAGACATATAGTAGTGGGAAGGTTGCAGTATTAAAAGCTTGCATGACGTGAGGGTTAAACGACACCTAGAAAGGGATAGCGTGGCAAGTAAAAACAATGCCACGTAAAGTATTGAGAGAGCGAACGTGGCGCGTAGAACCGGCATACCTAGAAGTTTATATATATATAGTTTTATATATAGAATATATTTTTTTATTATTGGCCGTAAGATATAATCTTTTATATGATTATGTTAATTTATTGTATTATATAAAATGTGGTTAATTTTGATGTTAAATTTACATTATAATTATTTTTATTTTTATTCTTTATTTAAATGATGGTTTATATTAAATTGATGGTAATAGGAGTTATGCAATTAATATAAATAGTTCAACATTCTTTTTACTAAGGTTTTTATGGATGAGGTTAGAAGGTTTTTATGGATGAGATTAGGAGGAGGTCTTCCTATTAAAAGAAATCTGACCATAATTTAAAAGAAAATGTTCTTTTTATTTTTATGATATTTTTGCTTAATAGATTGATGACCATATTTGCTAATCATAGTTACCAATGATGTTATTGATTTCCTTGTAGTAATGTTATTTATTTTGGGTGTTAGATGACCTTTATATATATATATATATATATATATATATATATATATATATATATATATATGTATGTGTGAGAGTTCAATCTTGTGTTTCTTATACGTGGATAATATAGTGATTAATCATAATGCCTACATGTGTCTATTATATATTTCTTTCTTCTATACAAGATTTAAGTGGATATATTGATTTTGTTTTTTTATGGAAATAGATATGAATTTCATCATGGTATTAGAGTGGTTATATAGCAATGTTGCTTAGTCACGGAGAAAGTTAGATCAAAACCTTTAACCTTATTCCATCTTATAGGGCCAATTAATTTTTGAAACCTCAAAAGCACTCTTGACATAAGAGACAAAAAAGATATCATATTTCATGATTTTGCATCCATTCTACTCTTTCACTTGCTCCATCGTTATCAAGGTATATATTGATTTTGCATCCATTCTACTCTTTCACCTATTCCATCGTTATCAAGGTATATATGTAGATCATATGTTCCATCATTATCAAGGTATGTAGGTAGATTATATTCCATATTGCATGATGAATACTTTCATTTTTATTCATAGGAAAAAATGGTGCATTGTTTGGAAAAATCAAATTAGTAGATTAAAAGGGCAAATTATTTTTTGAAACCTCAAAAGCACTTTTGACGTATTTTGACATATTATCAAGGTATGCAGGTATATTATATTCCAATATTGCATGACGAATACTTTCATTTTTTTTCGCAGGAAAACCATGGTGCATTGATTGGAAAAATCAAATTAGTAGATTAAAAGGGCAAATTAATTTTTTAAACCTCAAAAGCACTTTTGACATAAAAGACAAAGGATATCATATTCCATGATTTTGCATCCACTCTAAAGAATTTTTTGTTTCTCCTCAACTTGTTCCATAATCATCAAGGTATGTATGGTGATTATATGTTCCATAATTATCAAGGTGTGTAGTTAGATTATATTCCATATTGCACGATGAGTACTTTCATTTTTCTTCATAGGAAAACCATGGTACATTGTTTGGAAAAATATAAGAAATTTTATGTTTTGGATTTGAATATTAGTTTATTTGAATCTCTCACGTGTGTCATTAGTTTTGAATATTTGCCACCATTTTTTACATGATATGTTTGATGTTCCCTTTGATGTTTTGGCATGCTTTTACTATTATGAGTGCATCATCACTATCTAAGGAGAGGACACACGCTTATTCACATTCATAGAAGTTGTTAAGATGATTAAATTGTTAGGTTGTGGAGTTCGATATCGGCTAAATATGGATAAAACAATTATCTGTTTCTTAACTGGACTGTAGATGACCAATATCGAACTAGAGGTGGAAAAGAGAAAGTTAATTTTAAGATTTGGCTAAAATTAACTTTTTTCTAATTGTAAAATTTCTAAGTTTGAAGTAGGCCTTAAGTGGGGATTGGGTTAATTATAGGATGTTTGTTTTAGTATGCATGTAACTAGTTTCCTTATTTATGTAAAACCTCCGATAGATAGGATTGTAAGTTTGAACTAGGACTTAAGTGGGGATTAAGTTAATTATAGGATTCTTGTCTTAGCATGCATGCAACTGGGTTTCCCTATTTATGTAATACCTTCAATAGAGAGGATTGTATATTGTATATGGGAAGTGCATAATATTGTGCATATATTTTAGAGAGATTAGGAATCTTGGGGTAGAGCTTGATGTAAGGGTGTTTGCATGTTTGATTACTATCAGAGTAATTGAGTGGAGATGTTGGTGTTTTGAAGAGGAATTTGCAACTGGTTGTATTGCAAGATTACTCGCTTCAGAGATTGTATTGGTGTTAATGCAAAAGACTAGTATTTCTTGGTGGATGTAACCCACACTAGGTGAACCACATTATATGTCGTGTTTTCTCTTGTATTGCTTGTTTATTATTGCTCTTTTGTATTTTATATTTTATGTAGTGAATCCTAACAATTGGTATGAGAGCAAGTTTGGGATTCAAGATTGAGTGGGAGCTTGACTTGAGTGGGAGCAATGGTGGAAGAAGGAAATTTCAGGGTGTTTGTTTCATTTGGCAGAAAGTAACTATGAAGCTCTTTCACAAAGTATTATGATGGAGTTGTTCGGTGTGACGCTGAAGATGGTAAAGAATTTCCAGGCATTATGCAACGAGAGTGGAAGGGCCCTAGTTTCTCACCATTGTGGCAAGAAGGAGCACCTAAAAAAGGATTACTGGTCACATGATAGATATGGAGGAGAAAGGTTAGATGTGAATCTAATGAGTAAAATTTTGACACTTTATGATACGACTGGTCTTGACATTAACGTTGGAGGACCAGAGAGTTCTCAAGTAGTGGGAACTAGGTAACATGTCCAGGAAGATGGACATGGCTCAGGATTTAATGTATGATTTTTTAGGACGGAAAACATAATATGGTTATAGCTTTGGATCATTGCGACCCCAAGTCCCTAAGTTGGAAGATAATTCCACACTCGGGGAGTGTGCTTTCAAAGCTAGTGGTAAAGCCATATTTTGTGTGTGCATATTATGGGTCATCCATAGTATGTAGATCTTGCCATGGTGGTGAGGTTTGATTCACCAAGATACAAAATAATTTTGAGGATGTTGTTATTATCATTGATTTATGGTAGAGAGATTGTGTGTTGCTTGTTGATCATAGGATAAAAGTGTGTGGATGACACTAGTCTGGTGTGATGGTTCAGAGCATGATTACAACAATATGGAGGAGTTGACATTCCTTGTTTGGATTGAAGATATTCTTTGGCGGATGTAGCAACGGTACATGTTTAAGATGTTATGCTCATGATAAACCCAGATGCTCATGCTCATGATGAACCCACATCTATGAAACATTACAATATCCATCTCTTAGAGACAAGGTAGGTGGCTATAGATTTTGACCCCAAAGGGGGTTTTGGGGTTTGTAAAATCATATTATAGATAATTTATGGTGATGAATAAAAATCAAATCAATTTAGTTAGAATTAATCTTGTTCGATAGGCTAAAATTAGCTTATAAACAATCAGTTTCAAAAAAACATGTATCCACATTTATAATATAGTTTTTATTGTTCACAAAACAATAGGAAAGTATTGATATACACTTCAAAGGATTAGAGATTTAAAATTGAAAAGTTGTTTTTTAATTTCCACCTAGTCGTTATGATCTACACTTCCGCTTTACTCAAGTTGGATAACTTGAGCATAAAATATTTGAGCATTGATACCTTCACCATATCACCATTGCTATATACAACTATTGATAGGCAACTATGTCAAAGTATTAAAATATACAACTATATTAGAGCTTTAAAGTTGAAAAGTAAATTTTTAATGACCATACGATTTTATACTAAGATGTCATATGATTTTCTACTAAGATGGATCTACTCCTACATGATTCTCTATTAAGATGTCATATGATCTACTATATTAGAGCTTTAAAGTTGAAAAGTATTTTCTTAATGACCATTTGATTTTCTATTAAGATGCCATGTGATCCTATATTAAAATATCATATGATCTAATATGATATACCCCTATATGATCCTGTATTGAGATGTCGTATGATCTACTATATTAGAGATTTAAAGTTGAAAAGTAATTTTAGAGCTTTAAAGTTAAAAGTAAAATTTTAATGTCATTTGATGCTCTATTTAGATGTCATATGATCTACACCTATGCTTGATCCTCTATTAAGATCTCATATGATCTACACATATGCTTGATCCTCTATTAGGATGTCATATGACCTACACCTATGCTTTAATTAGGTTGGATAACTTGAACATAAAATATTTGAGCCTTGATACCTTCACCATATCACCATAAATGATTTAAACCTTACACCTATTACAATAAAAGATTTGAAACTTACAAAAGATTTGAAACTTACACCTATGCTCCACTAAAGTGGACTTACGATTTGAACCTCCAAAATATTTGAACCTTACACCTATGCTCCATAAAATTTTTGAACCTTACACCTATGCTCCACTCAAATGAATTTAAAGTTTAAACCTTGATATTTTCATCATATTACAATTTGAAACTTACAAATATGCTTCACTCAAGTGGATACCTTCATCATAACCTTAAACCTCTAAAACTCAATTCAAAATTCCATTTGATCCTAACAAAATTTCATTCGATCCTCTATTAAAATATGACCTTTATTAGGATGTGATCTACCTCTTCGTTCTAGATACCTAAATCAAGTTGGATACCTTCAACTAAAAAAAATTAAAAATAGATTATTATGTTCACGAGACCATAAGTAAGTATTAATATATACAACTACTCATAGGAAAGTATTCAAGATTTAATATATATAACTATTCATAGGCAAGTATTCCATATTTAATATATGCGACTAGAGTTTTAATGTTGGAAAATAGTTTTTATAATATCCATATAATCTTATTTTAAGAATTTTGATACCTTAGGATAACTTAGGATGTAATCTACACCTACTCCACTCAAGTGGACTTAAGTTGGATACTTTGATCAAGTGGAATCAAGTTGGATACTTTAACTATAAAAGTTTTAAACCTTACACCTAAGATTCACTTGAGTAGATACCATAATTTTTGAACCTTACACCTATGCTTTAAGATACCTTAGGATGTGATCTACACCTGTTCCAATCAAGTGAACTTTAGGATACCTTAGGATGTGATCTACACTTGCTCCACTCAATTGGAATCAATTTGGATACTTTGATCAAGTGGACTAAAGTTGGATACATTGACTATAAAAGTTTTGAACCTTATACCTACGCTTCAATTGAGTGGATACCATACTTATGGATACCATACTTAATAAAGTTTTGTCTAATGCTTAATTAGGATATTATTTGATGCTCTATTATGATATCTATTCACAAATAGAGGATAAAATATCTATTGAGAAATAGATTATAATGTTGACAAGACCATAGGCTAGGTAAGTATTCAAGAATTAATATATATAGATTATAATGTGTCTATATAATATTAACAAGACCATAGGCAAGTATTCAAGAGTACCTTAAGAAGATGGAAAGTAGTTTATTTTATTGCCATCTAAAGTTGGAAAGTAGTTTTTTCAACGCCTTCTAATCCTTATTATGAAGTTGGAAAGTATTTTTTTAATGCCATATAATCCTTTATTAGGCATTTGAAAAATAGTTTTTAAATGCCATCTGATCCTTTATTAGGAAGCTGGAAAGTAGTTTTTTTAACGCCATCTAATCCTCTATTAGAAATTTGGAAAGTAGCTTTTTTAATGCCATTCGATCCTCTATTAGGAAGTTGGAAAGTAGGGTTTTTAACTCCATATGCTTTTACGAAGTTGGAAAGTAGGTTTTTTAACACCATCTGATCCTCTATTAGGAAGTTGGAAAGTAGGTTTTCTAACACCATTTAATCATCTATTAAGAAATTGGAAAGTAAATTTTTAAACCTCATTTAATCCTCTATTAGGAAGTTAGGAAAGTAACTTTTTTAACGTCATCCAATCCTTTATTAGAAAGTTGAATACGTTAAAATGTGATCTACACTTGGCTCCACTCAAGTTGGATACCTTCACCATAAAAATTTTAGTCCATCCAATCCTTTATTAGAAAGTTGAATACGTTAAAATGCGATCTACACTTGGCTCCACTCAAGCTGGGTACCTTCACCATAAAAATTTTAGTCCTTACACCTACGTTCCATCAATTAAATACCATACTAGTTGATACTTTCATCATAAAAAAATTGAATCTTAAACTTCAAGTCCTCCATCAAATAAATACCATACCAATAAATACTTTTATCATACAATATTTAAACCTTAAACCTTAAATCCTTTATTAAGATGATATGAATTACTCTATAATCTATAACCCCTTTAACCCTTCAACTTAAAGGGACATGAACACTTTACACCTGAGCTCCAATAAAATTATAATCAAGTTATTTAACTTTGGAGAGGATTGATAAACCTTCTATATTTATTCAAAATATTTCCTTTCTCCCTTAGAGTAAACCCGGTTATCAAACCCTTGGAAAGTAAAAAGGCAAACTTTAAAATAAAGTTAAGAATGGTGAAAAATTTTAGTTTTTTTTTTATTATTAAAATTAAAAAAAAAACACACTAGGAGCTGAGTAATCTAATCTCCGGTTTGAAACCTTTGGAAACAACGTACTTGATAACCTTTGGAAACAAAGCCTTCTTTAATCTGACCCACCCGGACCAGAGGGCAATAATATTAGTATAGGATAACCTTTGGAAACAAACCCTTTTTATTAATCTCATCGAAGGTTAGAACCTAGAATAGAGGAGAAGGATTTCAAAGTCTACCACTCACAACTCCAGGCTACGAAAACGTCAATGTCAATATGACATGAGATCTGAGTTCTCATTTTATACGGCCCTCTATTTCAAAGTCGTTTGAAAGTCAATTTAAAAAAAATATATAATAAATTTTAAAATTAAATTATAATTAATAAACATTAGAGCAATAGGAAAACCCTAATTTCATTTCAAATGTCTGATTTTTTAAATTTCCTGTGTTGCACGTAATTAAAATAAAACTATTTCATTTGTCTAATGTTTTAATTTTCTAAAACTATCTGCCCTTATGCATCTCACTAATTTTAAAATGGTGAACTAAGAAGCTAACATAGTAGATAAACCTCTGAACAAAAAAAAAATTATTCAAAAAGGAAAATGAATGAAGTCTATAAAAATAGTAATTTTTTTTTTTTTAAATTCCTCAGATTTTAAACGCATTTTTGCCATCGTGCAACATATTCCATAACAAGCGATATCGCGACATGTTGCATTTTCGCGACCAAAGGAGAAAAGGTGTCGCGATATCGCGACATGTTGCATTTTCACGGCCAAAAGAGAAAAGGTGTCGCGATATCGCGACATGTTGCATTTTCACGGCCAAAAGAGGAAAAAGTGTCGCGATATCACGACATGTTGCAACATCGCGGCCGAAAGAGAAAAAGTGTCGCGATATCGCGACATGTTGCTACATCGCGGCCGAAAGAGAAAAAGTGTCACGATATCGCGACATGTTGCTCCGTCGCGGCCGAAAGAGATTAAGTGTCGCGATATCGCGACATGTTGCTTCATCGCGGCCAAGAGAGAAAAAGTGTCGCGATATTGTGACATGTTGCATTTTCATGCCCAAAGGAGAAAAGTGTCGCGATATCGTGACATGTTGAATTTTCACGGCCAAAGGAGAAAAATGTCGCGATATCGCGACATGTTGCTTTTTCGCGACCATAGAGGAAAGGTGTCGCGATATCGTGACATGTTGCATTTTCGCGGCCTAAGGAGAAGAATAGTGTCGCGATTTCGTGACAAGTTGCATCAACTGTCCATGTCGACCCCCCTGCTAGCTAGGTAATGATTCAGGAGATTTGGCTCCATTGCAAATATTCTTCTACTATTGTAAGCTTGTGTTCTCTTTAACTTCGGCTGGGAAGAGTCTCTTCCCATATTGTCATTGATCTTTGTTTTAATACAAGTTTTTTCAAAATTTTCAAAAAAAACATATCCCAGAGCATTTTTACTCAAAGGCACTAAACAAATCAACAACCAATTGATGGTTGAAGACATTAGCTGCACACTCTTCTCATACATTATTGCATCAGATGTCAACAAAATCACCGTACGAACATAATTCGTTCTTAAGAATATTCACAACAGCTTTGTATGGAAAGCCCATTTTGCTTGTAACTCAATTTGGAGACATTACGAACATACAACAAGGCCTGCACAAGCATGCACAAATAAATAAAAATTTAATATTCTTAACTAAATAAATAAAAATTTAATATCCTTAACTTTCCTACGAAGAAGATAATGTAAGTTTATTTGAAGAGTGACAAGCTTCTTCACAGCGTAAGGACTGAAAAATATCCTTACCTCAACAGATGTCGCAGTCCTGCCCTTTAACATCAGTACATAAAATTTCAAGCATCGGAAGGGGAAAACATGTTAAAAATCAGACTAAAAACATCAATAGAAATTCAGGAAACACAAAAATTATTATAATTTCAATTGAATATAATCAAATTCCTAAAATTTACAGGAATGAGCAAAAATAAATTTACCTCATCTACGACATGAGATCGTAGTCCGCGGTCGAAAACGCCACCCTAAAAGGGATAGCGTGGCAGTTAATATCAATAACACGTAAACTATTTAGAGAGCGGAGGTGGCGTGTAGATAGGGAAAAGTTGTTTTAATAAAAATAAATTATATTTAAATATTTTTATAAATAAAGTGTTTTCTTATTTATGAAAGTGTAATATCTCTCGCGTGCAAGATTTAACTTTATATATAGTTATCGGTAATTTTTATATACATGCATTTATTTTTGTTTTTTTTTAATAAATTATTATTATTTGTTATTTATTATAAATAAAGTTTTGGTATTAATATAAATAGTCAATTATTCCATCCATTATATTATAATATTATGATTCTTATTTATGAATAATAGTATTTATTAATAATTATTTATCTATTTATTTTGTAATTTGTTTTTTACAAAATTCAAATAGAAGAGATATATGCCTAGTTGACATATATAAACTTTTGATCAAGGATTAATAGATAATATAGTGCTACATTCTCTATCAACTGATGTATTATAGTAACCTATGTAATAGGGACAATCTAATACAGTGAATTACATAACTAAATACATTTAATGTTTCTACCATCAAGAGATAGGATAGGAACAAGTTATTTTTCCACATACACAAGATTTTGATTTAGGATTTAGCAAATAATGTAATGTCACATTCTATATCAATTGATCTATTATAGTAACCCATGTATACTAGGAAAAACTTAATATAGCACATTATATAACTAAAAACATTTAATGTTGCTACCATCAAGAGATAGGATACAATAAATTTCCCTAGTCCATGTTGCCCACTATCTAGGGGGACAACCATAACAAGTGAGGTTGCCTTTGTCTAGAGCCTAGTTGATCATTGGATATGTAACTCTATTTTGTTTTTTAGGGATATAGTTGTTTTCCATAGACAAAAGAACTTGTATATACCATCTGAATCTTCTCTATGATTCTCCTTAGTCTCTAATCAAGATTTCTATTCTCTCTTGGATTCTTCACATGGTTCCTCATGACTTGTGAGTCAAATTTTATTCGGAACTTCTTCCAACCTTAACTAACTCTTGAAGCCCTATAAGGATGCCACAAAACTTTGCTTGGTTGTTGCAAAGAATGCCAATATTCTCTACTAAGGTAAAAATTTGGGTCCCATTTGATTATCTTCCTATGTCTCCTACATTAGCTCTTCCTAGATTCCCCCATGATGCTTCATCTATGTTTACTATTCCCAAATCCTTTGGGGAAGGCTTTTGCTTTTCTTTTTTAACTACTTTTGGTTTCCTTATGGTTATCATTTGTTGATAATCCACCTTAGGAATAATTTTTAGTTTATTCATGATCTGTTGTTGCTAGGGTTATTGGGATACTTCAATGTATGCTAGATTATCTCTAGGATGTTGGTTATGGTATTTTTTCAAATATAGTGGATATCCATAGTCTTTTTTTGAATATGTGTTTGTTTCTTTCTTTCTATATGTTATAAAGTAGGAGAGTAATTCCTACCCATATTGTCTTCCTAACATACTAGTTTACTCCATCCTGTATAGCCATCATCTTCCATAGCTTTGAGGCTACATGACAATCAATAAGTGGTAGAGTGTTTCAAGGTTCACCCTACACATCTCACATATAAAAGGACCATAGTATCCTCTTTTTATAAGTTGTTCCTATATCAATACTCTTTTATATAGAAGAATCCAAATGAAGAATCTCACCTTAGGCCACAACTTCTATGCCCACATTTGTTTGACTAAGTCTAGAAGTAGGTTAGAAGTACTTTGGTATAGAAGTGCATATCCACTTTCTATTGTATACTCCCACTAACTTGTGTTGCCACATACATTGGAATCCTTTATTTGAGATGAAGAAATAAATCTCATTTGTTGATTTCATTATATATCAATATTTTGTCTCTTTGGGATTTAAATTGGCCATTTTTATGTGGGAACCTAGTTTCTCCTAAATTTTAAATTTTCAATATGGTACCTATAGTATCTTGCTACTTTTATCTAATTTACTCTATGTAGTTTCTCTATGAAAGGTGTCCACTCTACAAACTGAGCGAGCAAATGTTGGTTTCCATACCAAGAGTCTATCCAAAAGTTTGAATGTTTACCATTATGAATTATCCAAAAGAACATCTTTATCAACTCCTTTCCTATCCTCAAAACTACTAATATGGAGGATCTTCTGCTAGGGATTTGGTGGAAAATAATTTTATTTTGACAATATTTATCTCTTATATTTAGGGCCCATAGTGTATTGGGGTTGTTCAACATCCTCCAATACAACTTAGCATCTAGTGCTTTGTTATTCTTGATCCTCGATGTGAATCCTAGTCCCCCTTCATGTTTGTGAAGGCATAAAGTTTTCCAATGCATCAGTGTTGATTTTCTTTTCACCTTTGTGCCCCTCTAGAGGAATTTCTCATTTATTTGATCTAGTTTTCTAAATAGTGCCTTGGGAATGTCCAAAACTATGGAGATATAAATACGTATATATTTAAGGATTAATTTAACCAAGGTTATTCTTCACCCTAATGGTGAGCATCAATTTATCTAATTTTCTACTTTATTTTTACTCTATCCACCAACTAGGCCTAATCCTCCCTCTGTATCCCTTCTATAAGAGGAACACATAAGTAGGTGATGGGGAATTAGGTATTCTAGTATTATTGTTTGTCAATAATAATGATCTCTTGTCTAGATGAGCGGTGGAAGAAAATGACTTTGTACTTTTTCAAATTGATTTGTTGCCTTGTGGCTCTTGAGAAATGATTAATAATATGTTTGATTCTTAAGGCTTCCTTCACTATTGTTTCCCTAAAATTGTAAATCCATCAATAAATTAGAGGTGATTGATTGGTTTGGCTCCATTTATAATAGTGATTCCTATCAATATTATGTTTTCTTTACATTTGGCCATTGTCCTTCCTAGATATTCAAACTTAATGATGAATAAATATAGGGAAATGGGGTATCCTTATATAATACATGAAATAGTAAACAATTATGAAGGGCAACCATTGATTAGAACTAAATAGGATACTAATGAAATACATCCCTTGATCCAATTTGTCCATTCTTGTGAGAAGCCAAATTGATCCATTGCTTTGAGGAGGAAAGTCTTGTCTACCCTATTATATGTTTTGGATAAATCTAATTTGATGAACATGGATAGGTATGTTTTTTCTTTCACAATGAATAGTCTCTTGAACCAAAGCTATCAAATACACTATTTGTTTGTCTTCCATAAAACCACCTTGTTCTAGTGATATAATCTTATGCATAAGTGGTTTGAGCCTCTCTATCATTACCTTGGTGATTATTTTTAGCAAGAAATTACATAAATCTATTGGTCTAACCCCGATAATGTGCTTTGCATCTTGTACCTTTGGAATTAATACTATATACATTTTGTTTATTTCCTATGGATCATTTTTAGCTTTCCTAGCTTCCTCAACAACATACAAAAGGTCCTCTTGTAACAATTACTATTAGGATTCCTTATCCAAATGTTTTTTTATGAATAGACTTACAAAATAGCTTCCTGCAATAGATTCTATATGTGGATAATATATCTTGCTAATGTTCTCAAGGAGGGTATGAAGTTTTTCCATCTATGATTTAGAAGAGATTTCTAAAAAATATTGTGTTTTAGTCCCCATCCTAGAGCAATTGGATTCTATATTTATACTTCCATAATAGCTCTTCTCTTTCTAGCTAGGATATAAGTTTAATATTTTCCATACTCAAAATATTTGTGAGGCCATCCATATAGATCTATTCATTCAAATGTTTGAGTTGAGCTATCACTTCCAATTTTTTATTCTTGACATCTCCAAATTCTTCCTAATTCTAGGTCCTTATCTTGGATGTGATGTATTGAATCCTCCTCACAAAGTAGTACATGTTAGTTCTATTCTAAGGTTTGTCTTCCTTTCAAAATTGTTGCACTCTACGACTAAAACAGTTATATCTAAACAACATTAGTTATAATTTGAATGACGAATGTTTAGATTTACATTTTCATAGTTCTATCATGATTGAGTAATTATCTAGGCCTACATTATTTAGGATCTTCATCCTAGGAATGTATCCATGAATTAGAAAATTATCTAATATTTCCATAATGTAGGCAAGGTCTTGCATTTTATTAGACTAGATCATCAAACCATTATCTAGATTAACATCCACAAGATGAAGGTTTGTGATGAATTCCTTCATGAGGTCTATGGTCTTATCTAAGAAATATTTTCCCTTGACTTATCTTCCAATTTTTTAAAACTTTATCTTATTCAAAAATGTAAAATATAACAAGGGTTTTATAACTTTCTTTTGCATCAAAATGTGCCTCACATAGTGGAGGTACTTTAGATGCTATTAACTATTTTCTTCATAGGACATGTGTGTCCATGATAGGTTCTTGGAATTTGTTGAGGTAAGGATGACCTACAAGGATATGCAAACCCGTTGAACATACTGATTGTAGCAAAAAGATCATTTTACATCCAAATTCCTCTAAAGTGCAAAAGGGGTATTCCCCTCTTATTTATTATACTCTAAAAATCAAACAAAAGACATTGTAATCATACCCCTATATAATCGGGGTAAATCACTATAAAAGGAGGGTAAGGCTCTAGTATATTACAATACAAAATACAAAGTTTAATTTCATTTGCATATTGCTTTCTTTTGTCATTTCATTTGCTTGGGTGTTTTTCTTTTATTGCTACACTTTTACCATACTTGGATTATGTAATGAATAAATTATGAATTGAAGATATATCTCTTGCTTGTTTTATAAAGGATCTATGATTTCATAGACTATTATGTTTAGTTAGTGTTTTAGATAAATAATGACATCTTATTTATGCATCTTCTTTAATGTTATCTTATGTTAAATAAGTGAGTAGACTTAATCATATCCTTATGATTAAAAGAAATATTAGAAGATCTAAATGGGTTAATTTAGATTAGATGATTTAAAATAGTATCTAAGAATGACTATGCTTATGTGTTAGAAGTAGAAAAAGAAACCTAAGGGATTATGGGATCCCTTAGGGAGAATATTTAAATAATATCATTGTTCAAGGAACCTTCTTAAACTAAATTAGCTAGATGCATGAAAATATTAATTAGATTTAGATAAATAAATTTTGTTATCACTAGGGTTGAGGGATGGGATAAGTTAGCTCATTGTAGAGATGAGATTGATAGCTTATTTGCACTACACTTAGTGCACCTACATAGATGGAATTATGTATGGTGTAATTATGAGCGTATCCTTTTAACTAACCAAAGGGTATAAGTTAATTCATTCGTGGGATGAGACTAATAACTTAATGTAATACACTTAGTATTAATATGCAAAAGACTTATGTGTGGTATAGGGATGAGCATATCCCTTTATAGATTAAGGAAGGGAGTAAGTTGGCTCATTATGGTTATGAGATAGACAACTTAACTTTAGATTTGTATTTAGATAGACTCATAGAATGACACATGTTGGATGGGGATATGTAGATCCCTATCAAGCATATGTTTAAAAAAAAAAGAATTGTGTCTTAGTTAGATTAGTTAGTTTATGGGTCATTGCACATAGAAACACAAACAAAAAAATATACACAGATAAAACAAAACAACAAATGGAAAGACACATAAATAAATATATATATATATTAAATGAATAGAAAAATAAAATATTAAATTTCACAAAGTATCAAACTTCAACAAAGAAATAGTATGTGAGGGAAAAATTTAGATTTTTATGTAGACTAAAAATATTTAAATGTATTCAAATTGTACAAATGAGGAGTTGCAGAGCTATGTAAAAATTTTGAAGAAATGGAGAGGACTTTTATGGATGGTAGAAATAAAAATTTGGAAGAGAAAAGTTATTCCATGTTGGTATCCAAATTGTACAAACCTTTCAACATTGTACTATTCGAGCAGTAAAAATTTGAAAGAAAATAAGAAAATTTTGAAAGAAAAGGAAAGGTCATTTGTGAATGGCACTAAGAAAATTTTGTAGAGAAAAGCTATTTTCTACAAATATCAAGCTCCTAAAAAATCAATTGATCTTATTCCACAAGAAATTAAAATAGAAGGCTTCTTTCCAAGCTATGAGGATTTATCATTAGATAAACTAATGTTTATGAGAAAATGCTAGCAAGCTCATCAAAAGAAATACCTAGGATTTGATGAGCCGTAAAATTAGAGTTTTCATCATTTAAAATTCATAAGTTGTTGAATTGGAGTTATGATTGTTTGAAATTTATGAGTTGTTTTGTTACTTAAGTTTATGCATTGTTTTTATGCACTGTGGTAGCACTATGGCCATATTGAGGAAGTTATGACCCTATAAATTCAGTCGTACAAGAGATGGACCTTATGAGGTTTGTTGTCTAGGTCCTGACATGGATGATAAGGATGTTTTCAAATCACAAAAAAATTACATATGTCTTAGTCAATTAGGGTAAGAAATTGATTGCAATTTAATTTGTTTTCAAAGAAAATCTAAAAAATTATGTGTTGATAGTAAGGAATAGAGGAGATTTGATTTTTTTTAAAACTCTAGATTTTTCCAACCCTAGGTGCTTTAAAAAAATTGGGTTAAATATCATGGAGTTACCAATTTTTATTGGAAATGATAAAATGGATGGTTAAGAATGATGGAAGAAGTTTATAACTCTATATTTTGCTGATCATTTTGGAAAATCCAACTTATAAATATTTTAAGAGAGGAAGATTAAGTTTTATGGGAAAGTATTTTTATAGAAAAGAATTATAATTACACTTGGTATGAAATGAAGCATGCATTCTTGAGTCAGTGGGACCCATATAAAAAGATAGTTAATTTGAAGGTCACCATCAAAGAATATGAAGATGAAATAAAAATGCTAAAGAGGGAACTAAAATAAATGTATAAATAGAATATAATAGAAGGAAAATACAAATGATAATAATAATGCAATCAGAGGAAACATTTTAGGAAATAAGGATCCAAGGATAACGTAGAAATAAATATGGTAAGGGAACAAATTGAAGAACCAACAAAAACACTCAAAAGTTGATTTTATAGTAGAAGATATAGATTCCATGGAAGAAGCAACAAAAAAGTCCAAGGAATCCCTCTCAAAAGTGTACAAGGATGCACCAAAACAAGGGCATAAGAGAAAATATTGTGAAAAATAATTTAAAATAAAGAAACAATTTTCTAAATAATCAAAGCAATTAAAATGTTAGGTTAAGGTTATAGAACCAATATTTTAGATCTACATGGAGTCAAAAAGACATTATGGAAACGTTTGACCAAAAAAATTAGTGGTTCATGATTTCAAAGGGATGCAACAACATCAGGAAAAAATAGGACCAATCATTCAAAATATCATAGCAAAGCAACGTAAGAATGAATCCAACATAGTAGTTATGGAAATTTAAGTGGCACAATGATAGCTTTGCATCATGAAAGACCATTACTAATTAATATTTCACTTGGATGGATGGAGGAACAAGATTGGAAAATGTCAAGAAGAAGGATGCTAGATATTTGTATTTATAGATAAAATTGAACATGGAAAAAATGAATATCAAGAAATAAGATTTTTTTTTTTTTTAAATGATGTAGATATATAGCTATAGTATATCAATCGAGATAGATATCTAGTTATAAAATCTCAATATGGGCTTCATTTGATTTAATCCTCCTCTTAATTCTCCTTAGAATTTTGTGAGAAGTCAGGTTGGTCGGTCCCCCCTCCTATCGGATGGATAAAACTTAATTTTGATGGAGCTTCGAAAGGAAACTTGGGACTTGTTGCTACCAGGGGAATCCTAAGAAATGAAAAATGGGAGTTTATCAAGCCCTTTGCAGAATTTATTTCTTTTCAGACTATGTATTTTGTGAAAGCCAAAGCTTTGCTTTAGGGGCTTTAGTTTGTGGATTATTTAGGCTTCCAATAGGTTGTTTTTGAGAGGGATTCTTTAAACATTATAAATGCAGTCAAGACTCAAAATCCTTCCAACTGTATGATAGCTAACACTATCATTGAGGTCTCTCAAATTCTCAATTCGAGATAAGTGGTCCAATTTTAGCATATTTTTTGTGAAGGGTTTATGGTTGTGGATTTGATGGTAAATTTGGGAATTTCTCAATAAGGCTTGAGGGTGTGGACATCCAATTTTTCTCAAAGTCTTCAAAACCTAATTGCTGATGATCATGGGCAGTAGTTGGTTTTCATTGTGTTGAGTGGTGTTTTCACCCAATTGTGAAAGCACACTCTCCAGTAGGATCTGAGTCCCAAAATCCTCAGCTTGCAAAGAAATTATGACTAAATGATTTCTCCAAGGTTCCTGTTGTGATAGTTCTTCATTCACCAATGATGCTCTTCAATTTGAATGTTGGGAATACCTTAGGGTTGCAAGTGGATGTTAACAAGGGGCACTACGGTTTATTTAATTTGAATTTGCAATGGACTCCAAATAAATAAAAGTGAGAAATAAATCTATTTGATCTTAGTCTTTGATGGATTTTTTGTTATTTACTTGAAAAAGAATATTTAAGATGCAGAAACTAAAATGAGGGTTTGAAAAATAAAATAAATGCAAATGAAAATGAAACTAAACTACATCCAGAGTGCAGCCATCCCGATTGACAAAACCGAAGACAATGAGGTTTCTGCATGCAACCTAACCTATTGAACCTGCAAATTCGCACAATCCAGATAAGCTAGGTGCGGGTTTCTGGGGTTTTTTTACTGTGATTTCAGACTTAGACATTCGCATGAAGCAACCAAGAACACTTGCATTAAACTCCACCTAAAAGCCTAGAAATCTGAAAGGGAAATGTAAGACATTAAATCATGCACACAGAAAAGACTCCTTCTTTCTCATCAATAAGATGCCAACTCTCTGTATTTTTGTATTAAAATGATATATCAGTAGCAATTACAGAATGTTCCAGGCATGACAAATCTAGAACAAATGCAAGAAATTGCTCCCAGTGCAGGCCCAGAATGGCATGCAACCCTTGTCTCTGCAACCTGCTAGCAGCAATTTCCAACCCCCTGTTCAATCTATGCTTCTGATTTTATACTGTCTGGCGCGGCTCTTCGGTTCACCTGCGTTGCTTCACCTCCCAGAATGCGTCTTTTCAAATTCTTGCCTTTTTGATGCTTTTACTTCATGCTCGATGTCGAAACGTTTGAAATCTTTCATTGCATGTAACGCTTCTGCAACTCTGACACCTGTATGCCACGTGTCTCACGCTTTCTGCGCCTTCTATAATGGTCCCATGGAAATCATGACATTTTCATGCATGCAGCTTGTTCCTCTGTTAACACAGTGAAAATGAAATAGGTCGCGATATCGCGACGTTTCTCGGTCAACAGCCTCCTTGCCTTCTTGCTCAGCGAAAACGTGACATGTCACGAAATCGTGACATGTCACGAAATCGCGACGCTTTCCTATTCTGTACACTCTCGGCCACAACCTGTCGCGAAATCGCTACGCCTTTCGTTTCTTTCCTCTTGGCAGCTTTCTGTCGTGAAATCGTGACACTTTTTTGTTCCATACCCTTTGCCCGTTTTCTATCGCGAAATCGTGACAATTTTCACTTTCGGACTGCTTTGCTGCAACCTGTCGTGATTTCGCGATGCTTTTCACTTTCGGACTGCTTTGCTGCAACCTGTCGTGATTTCGCGATGCTTTGCACTCGACGTTGCTTTGGCTGCAACCTATCGTGATTTTGCGATGTTTTTCACTCGGCGCTGCTTTGGCTGCAACCTGTAGCGATTTCACGACATTTTTTCATCCGTATTGCTTTGGCTGTAACCTGTCGCGATTTCGTGACGTTTTTCACTCAACACTGCTTTGGCTGCAACCTGTCGCGATTTCGCGATGCTTCTCCATTTTGTGCCCCTTCGCTCGTTTTCGTCATGATTTCATGACGCTTTTGTGCTTTAGACCCTTTCGCTCGATTTTGTTGCAATTTCATGACACCTTTTACACTTCATGCCTTTTACCTGCAACCTATCGCGATTTCACAATGTTTTTTCATCTGTACTGCTTTAGCTGCAACCTGTCACGATTTTGTGACGTTTTTCACTCGACGTTGCTTTGGCTGCAACCTGTCACGATTTCGCGATGTTTTTTCACTTGCACTGCTTTGGCTGCAACCTGTCGTGATTTCGCGATGTTTTTCACTCGACGCTGCTTTGGCTACAACCTGTCACGATTTCGTGATGTTTTATCATCCGTACTGCTTTAGCTGCAACCTATTGCGATTTTGCGACGTTTTTCACTCTGCTTTGACTGGTTTGACCCACGATTTTGTGACATGTCACGATTTCGCTACGCCTTTCTACTTCTCCTTTCTCTCTCCTATTTTGGCCGCGACGGAGCTACATGTCACGATTTTGCGACACTTTTCCATTTTTCGACAGTGATGGCGCGACAGGTCGCGATTTTGCGACATGTCACGATTTCATGACACTTTCTATACTTGTGCATTTTTTGTCCCTTTTTCTTGAATTTTAGCATCTGGGTCACTGAGATTCCTTTTGAAAGCATGCAAAAAATATGGGTCCCCAATTTTGGGGTGTGTTGTGGATCAGCCACAACAAATGGCGACTCTACTGTCAAATGCTCTTGAGCATTTTAGTGAGAACCAAACCTGAAACATATACAAACTCGAAAACATGTGTTAGCACATAAGCAATATAACAAATGCCCAAAGATCAAAAGTACATGAATCATCAGAATCATCAAGCATTAGCTCAGTGTGTGCAATGAATTTCTTTCCCTATCGTTTGAAATTGATCCACACTCCATTGTCAGTTTTGCATGAATGCATATATGAGATTGTGAATGATTTGTGTAACCTAATGAATATGCTAGGAGATCTTGCTTTTATAAAATGCATAGTCTTTCTTCTAGTATCATGTACAAACATTTAAGATTGCCAAACCCTCTTAGGATCCACTAATGAATTGTTTTATTATATCCCAAAGTTGGTTATGAGTCCCTACTATCTTGAACCCATGTGCAAGTGAATGTGAAATCGGAACTTTGGGGAATCATACTCCCAACCAACCGAGATGAGAGTTTAACCCTATCCTTACTATTCTGATTTAGAATTCATTACCTCACTTTGAGCAAAATAATTTAACCAATTATGGAAGAAATGGTCATGCTAGTCTAACCCTTTGGACAATCAGTGGTCTTGTTTTTTAGACAAGACATGTTGCCATGCATGGGCATATTTAACCCCACAATCCAAAACTTATCTTCATTTCTTTGGACCTTGGGGATGACTACCCATCCTTTGCAGAGGACAAGTAGTACGATCCTTCCAATCCAATATAAAGGTGAGATGGAGAAAAATTATTTTTTACTTCTTGGACCTTAGGGATGACTACCCATCCTTGCTAGGGACATGTAGTACGATCCTTCCAATCCAAACTTTAGATGTAAATGGAAAATATTAATTTTATTGCTTAGACCTTGGGGATGACTACCCATCCTTTGCAAGAGGACAAGTAGTACGATCCTTCCAATCCAAGATTTATTATGAAATGAGACATAGGAGCTTTGGGGAATCGGATTCTCAACCTAAGCGAGATGAGAATTTATGCCCTATCCTTACTACTCCATGTAGGTCAAATCAAAGCTTTGGGGAATTGGATCCTCAACCTAAGTTCGATGAGGATTTAACCCTATCCTTACTACTCCGATTTTAGGCTTTAAGCTCTATGGAAGTGGTCAAAACCACTGTTTTAAGGATCATGTTGCATAATAGGATAAACATGAAAAACTTCTTTCGCCCAACCTTTTCTTCCAAGTTAGGTTTTGATCATTTTGCTCAAGATCCTTTTTAATGTATGAGACGTGCTTGGTTCTAGATATCTCAAGACTCAGTTTCCAACCTTAGGATTTTTTCTTACACTTATGTTATAACACAACCCTAAGAGGATTTGACATACTTTAATGATTTGTACCTAAGATGCATATGCAACTAAGATGGAATGTATATGTAAAGTGAGATGTAACATGAATGCATTATCTCTTGAATTGCAAATGAAATACTTGTCATGCAAAACTGACTACTTCATGCATCACAAAATCAAACGATATAACTTAAAATGTTTGTATGACATGTGGAGCTTTTACAAGACAATTCCAATATTTCATATTCTCCTAATCTTAAGCATAAGTTGACATCTCAATTTTTTTATTATATATATACATTTTTTTTTTAATTTTTTATCAAAATAAACAAAACATGTCAATTGAAATCAAATCCACAACCAAAATCCTAACTAAGCTAACAATCCTAAACAATGAAAACAAAATCTGAAAATCCCCACCAAAACCAAAAAGAATAACATCAAAATCTCACAACCTAAGGGCTAAAATAATGCTTTAAAATCTGCCCATTAACCGGTAGCATAAAATCTCTCCCTTCTAAAGTTTTTAGCCTGAAGGTATTCTTCCCAAGAATCTCTGAAATCTGGTAGGGGCCTAACCAAAGACAATCAAACTTTTGATGATTCCCTTTTTCCTCATGTCTTTTGTCCCATAGTAATACCAAATCTGAAATTCTGAATGACTTAACTTTGGCCCTTCTATCAAACCATATTTTGATAACTTCCTGGTGTTTATTCATGTGATTCATGGCTTCTTCTCTCTTTTCATCAAGGTGCAACAAATGACTCAACCTGGCTTCAACTTGATCATCTGTCCCCAAGTACTCTTGTATGAAATGCAAGGTCTGCAACTTCAAATTTGCAGGAAATATCGGGTCTTGCCCATAGACCAAATGATAGGGAGTATTCCCTATGGATTCCTTTACTCTGGTCCTATCTACCCAAAGGGAAAACTTCAATTGGTTGTGCCAATCCCGAGGGTTCTTTTCCAGCAATTTCTTAATGATGTTCAACAAATTTTTATTTGAAGATTCGGCCAGACCATTTCCTTGAGGATAATAATTGGATGCAAATTTTAAGCTCACTTTGTTGTCATATGCCCAATCTGCAAATTGCGTAGAAATGAAAGCTTTACCATTGTCACTGACAATAGAATCGGGCATTCCGAATCTCGTTATAATTTGGTCCTCAAGGAATTTTATTACAACGTCTGTGGTGGCATGTTTAGTAGGAATCGTTTCTGTCCACCTTGTATAGTAGTCTATAGCTGTCAATATAAACTTATGAGAATCAAAAGAATTTGGGTTAATAACCCCAATAAAATCTAGTCCCCACTATGCAAATGGTCTCATTTCAACTACAAGTTGTAATGGCATGGCTGCATTTCTTTCTCTATTGGCAGCCACTTGACAGATATGACAAGATCGTACATGGGCATGTGCATCTTTGAAAATGTGGGGCCAGTAGTATCCTGCTCTCAGGATTTGATGCGCTTGTAGCATTTGCAGCACCATGACCAGTTCCATGTTTCCCGTGAAATTCCTGCAACACCCTGGCAGCTTCTTCTTTGTTGAGGCACCTCAGGTAGATCCCTTCATGATTCTTCCTGTAAAGAACACCAGATTTCATCAGATAATTGATAGACTTAAGCCTTAAAGCTCTTCTCTGGGTTGAATTCAGATTAGAAGGACACTTACCGATCAATAAAAATTGCACAATATCAACATACCGATCATCCTTAGCAATGTATTCTATGTTCGAGTATTGGCATGTTATTTGCGGATTATTTTCTGCGATCACCTTTGCCAGTCCTTGTCCTCGAACTAGTTTCATAGGTTGGATTTCGAGATCAAATTCTTGGATGGTGGAAATCCACTTCCCTCTTTTCTCACCTAGTTCGTTTTGTAAAAACATGGTCTTAACAGCAGAGTCAGGCACGATGGCAATAACTCTGCTATGCACAATGTAATGCCTAAATTTTTTCACCGTTTTAAAAAGTGCGTACATTTGCTTATCAAGGATTGAATACCTTAATTGAGCATCTTTTAGGGGGGCACTTAAAAATGCTATGGGTTTTTCTGCACTATCCTCGCATTTTTGGGTTAAGACACTCGCAAAAGAGTGTTCTGATGCAAAAGCATAAATATAGAAAGGCTTAGAATAGTCTGGACTTATGAGGACCGGGGCCCTGGAAATGGCATCTTTGATGTTCTGAAAGGCCACTCTACTTTCCTCGTTCCATTTTACATCCACATCCTTCTTGAGCATCTTGTTCAGAGGTTTGGCTATCTCAGCAAAGCTAGAGATAAACTTCCTCACAAAATTAACCTGCCCAAAGAAAGATCTCAATTCTTTTTTACTACTCGGGAGAGGTAAGTTTTGGATAGCTTGTATCCTTTCTGGGTCGATGGATATGCCCTCTTTTGAAATGATGTGACCAAGCAATTTTCCTTCACGTAACTCGAAAATGCACTTTTTGGGATTTAAGGAAATTCCATGTTCTCTGCATCTTTGAAGCACTTTCTTTAAATCTTTGACATGGTCCTCTCTCTTCTTTGAGAAAACTGGGATATCATCCACATACACGATGATACATTTTCCTATGAGCCCTTTGAATGCATAATCCATGGTGCATTGAAAAGTTGCACCAGCATTTAACAGTCCGAACGACATTCTCTTATATGCAAATGTCCCCCACTTGGTGGTGAAGGCTGTTTTCATCCTGTAATTTGGATGTATAAGAATTTGGTTGTATCCAGAATACCCATCAAGAAAGGACATCATTTCAGATCCATTTACCGTTTGTAGAATTTCATCGATTGATGGCAATGGATAATTATCCTTTTGAGAGGCTTTATTAAGATTTTGAAAATCTATGCACAGCCTAATCTCTCCAATATTTTTCCTTATTGGAACGAGGTTAGCAACCCAGGTTGAGTGCCTAACAAGAAAAATGATTTTCGCTTCCAATAATATTTTGACCTCCCTTTCGATTAAAGGCTCCAATAGCGGGTTAACAACTCGTTGTCTTTGCCTAAAAGGCTTGGAGTCTGGCTTCAAAGGGATGGTATGTGTGATAATGTCTTGGTTGTATGTCTTCAGCTCATTGTAATTCCAAGCAATGCAATCTATGTATTGCTTCAATGCTTGCATTATGTTGCTCCTTTCTTCATCTATACATGCCTTTGCAATGTACACCTCCTTTGGATTGTCTGCACTCCCTAGATTAATTGAATCAAATGCATCTTTGGGGAGTGGGACTCCTTTTCCTTTCTTGGTCTTGCATCCCATGTCGAACATTTTTTCCAATGAAACCACGTCTTTAGGTATTTTGTTGGATTGATACGCAGTTTCAATTTTATTTTATGTTTCATCTAGCCACATTTGTTCCTCATCAATCACCTGATTTTCAAAAATACCCGAGTTCGTGACAAATTTAAAAATATGCCTGTCACTTTCAAAAACCTGGAAATTCTTGACATTATCGGGTATTGATGGACAAGGAACTAATTCAATGGAAAACTTTTTACACCTTTTTATATCAACCGGGTTTAACATGCCCACGGTGACTGCAAGAGAATCTGCTATTCGATTTCCTTTTCTAGAAATAAGGGCTATATTGAATGCATCGAATTCCTCAATAAGGTCCATAACCCTAGTTCTATAAAGGCTCAATCTCCTGTCCCGACATGTATACTATCCTTTGATTTGCTTGACTACCAACTCAGAATCTCCCAAAACCTTCAAGCATTTAACTTGCTTGCTCAATGCTAGACGTAAACCAAAGATCAATGCTTCGTATTCTACCACATTATTCATGCAAGGAAATTGCAATCTGTAGGCAACCAATAATGGTTTACCTCCTGGACCAGTGAGCTCGACTCCAGCTCCTACTCCCTGTCTAGATTTTGATCCATCGAACCTGAGCAACCACGTGCAATCATTTTCCTCAGAAGAGCCACCATGACATGTTTCCTCTTTAGGCTCTTCAGTAGCCTCCTCAACGTCAAGTGCATAAACCCCTAGTTCTGGCTCAGAAAACTAAACTTCATTCGGCTTGTTAAATTCTGTTATGATCTCCTTAAGCCTCGATTCATTTTCCACTCTGATTTGGTTTGCAATTCCTTTCCACGGTAGCCACATGTGTGAGCAGTCTATTGAAAAATAGCCATTTAGAGTTTTCATCCAATCCCTCGCAAGTAGCATTCCATATCTACTTGGGATATTAACAACTAGAATGTCGACAACTTTGTTGGACCCTGGGTTCAGAATTTAATTGAATCTTGACATCATATAGGGTCCCTACCACATTTACCTCCGATCTGTCCAGTTGCAGGACTTTGCATTTGGATGAAACAGGTTGCAGACCCAACATTTGACATATCTCCGAAGGCATGAGGTTGCTCGTGGCACCCGTGTCCACCAAACAGTTATGCAAATTCTTACCCGCAATTCTCAGAGTCAATAAGAATGGCGGGACATCCCTTCTCTCCTTTCGCAAAATCAGATGGGACTCAACTCCTTTTCCTTTCCACATTTGATCAGGTGAGTTCAGAGCTTTTATCAATGCCTCCTTTTGGCCAGGCAATCTAGCCGCGTCCAAGAACGAAAGACTAGATTTGGACTTCTTTAGATCCTCCACTATGTCATAGTTTGGTTTTTCGAATTTGATTGTCTTCTGCACGTCATTAGACATTTCTCTTCTGAGTGGAGGAGGAGGATTATTATTTGCCTTAGTATCGGGAGGAAGAATAGAGTTGTTTGGAGGTGTTGATGAGGTTTTAGGGGCTTTAGATTTACTTCTCAAATGGTATCCATGATTCCCCTTTCTAAAATCTCGAAAAGCTTGCACCTCCTATTCCAAAATTTTGTCTTCTTCTTCCTCACTCTCACCTTCTTGATGATATACAGTTTCCATCACCATAATATTATCATCTTGATGTTGTGATGGACCCTCATTTGATACCAGTTCCAAATCATCAACTTGTGCCTGAAGACAATGAGTGTATCTAGCAATTTCAGGACAATTCCTCTCATTGTGTTCTTTTGTGTTGTGCAACCTACACCCCCTTTCCCAAGCCAAATCTGAAAGATTCAAAAGGGAATTGGATTGACTAGGTCCTGCAAAAGTATCTAGTTGATTAGCAATGGGAGCAGGTACTCCCCCATTGTTTGGCTTGGTGTTCCAGTGCCTCCCTCTATTGTTAAAATTTTGATTTGAGTGAGGGGCATGGGATTCATACTTCTGCTGTTGAACCCGGTCATTGCTCAGTTTATGAACTAATTTCTTGAGCTCTTCGACCTCTGAATAAATATCCTTTGGTGGAATCCCATTATTGTTAACCCCTGTTGGATTTGCATAATTGATGGGGTCTTGATTCAACATTTGGGTCGGGTTTTGAGGAATTTGATTCCCATATGGATTGACACTCTGAATCGGAGTTGGATTTGGAAAAGGAACTATAGCCTGAGGATTAACTTGGCTGGTTCCTTGCATAGTCGATTGACTATTCTACAGAAATGCGGGAACAGGTGGAATGGATGTGATTGGTTGGATTGGAATGGGTGCATACACAGGTGCTGGTGGATACGGCTGCTGATATGGGAAGGTGTTCATGCTTGGGCATTTGAGGTGCCATGATCTAATTTGCCAAGGGAGCTTGACCATATGGAGCATACTGTCCCATCATAGGCATCTGGGGAAACCCGTAGCCTTGTGGTGTCATTTGCTGCTCGATGGTCATGGCTTCGTTATAGGCTAAAGCCAGCGTGGTGACTTGAGGATTGCGTCTTGCAAACATGGTTGTCATGGGGTCCAATGCCCCAAAATATATCTGTAAAGCCACTACGGGATCGATGGCAAAATGCCAAACTGCTCTATTATAGCACTTTTGGAATTTTTGGTTAAATGTTCTGATTGGTTCCCCCTGGCCCCTTTTGCATGTAATAAACTGATTGTAAATGGTTGCGGGATCCAAGGGTGACCTAAATTGATTAACAAAGGCATTTTCCATTTGCGTCCATGAAGTAATTGAACCAGTTGGTAAGCATATGTACCATTCATATGCTATTGGATCTAAGCTCATGGGGAAAAGTCTGCAAGCCACATCTTCATGTTGGACTTGCAATCTAATTAAAACATCCCTATAGGCTTGGATATGTTCTTCTGCTATTCTTGGGCCATCTGGTTTGTATTTAGGCAAAAATATTTCTATGTTCTTGGGGATTTCATGGATATCCCCAGCAATGTTTAAAGGAATATTGTTAGCTCCATACCAAGGAGCTCCTGGAGCTTGAGCCATTTGACTCAAAATCGATGAAGACAACCCTACAATAGCAGTAGAAATATTACTGACAATAGGAACACTAGTGGCAACTGATATTACTAGCGTAGGTCCACTCGATGTTCCTGGAGAAAATAGGTCTTTTGTGACTGGTGAGCTTACGAATTGCTTGGTTTTATTCTTGGGAGTACTAGTAAGGTCATGAAAAATGGTTTCCCCGGTTGTTTGGGACCTGGTCGCAATACGACGCGGTGGGTCCAGACTTCGCTCGATGAAACCCTCGATTATTTCAAAGAAAACCTGCAACCAAAAGAAAACAAAAGCTGTAGTTTAGCTGTCTGTGAGATTTAAGAAATGATTTCAAAATTAAATCAAAAAGATATTAATCATGTATGAAAATCAAAATAAATTAAACCAATTTGGGCCCTCCTTCTAGCGCCAATCTGTTGAGTGGTGTTTTCACCCAATTGTGAAAGCACACTCTCCGGTAGGATCTGAGTCCCAAAATCCTCTGCTTGCAAAGAAATTATGACTAAATGATTTCTCCAAGGTTCCTGTTGTGATAGTTCTTCATTCACCAATGATGCTCTTCAATTTGAATGTTGGGAATACCTTAGGGTTGCAAGTGGATGTTAACAAGGGGCACTGTGGTTTATTTAATTTGAATTTGCAATGGACTCCAAATAAATAAAAGTGAGAAATAAATCTATTTGATCTTAGTCTTTGATGGATTTTTTTGTTATTTACTTGAAAAAGAATATTCAAGATGCAGAAATTAAAATGAGGGTTTGAAAAATAAAATAAATGCAAATGAAAATGAAACTAAACTACATCCAGAGTGCAGCCATCCCGATTGACAAAACCGAAGACAATGAGGTTTCTGCATGCAACCTAACCTATTGAACCTGCAAATTTGCACAATCCAGATAAGCTAGGTGCAGGTTTTTGGGGTTTTTTAACTGTGATTTCAGACTTAGACATTCGCATGAAGCAACCAAGAACACTTGCATTAAAATCCACCTAAAAGCCTAGAAATATGAAAGGGAAATGTAAGACATTAAATCATGCACACAGAAAAGACTCCTTCTTTCTCATCAATAAGATGCCAACTCTCTGTATTTCTATATTAAAATGATATATCAGTAGCAATTATAGAATGTTCCAGGCATGACAAATCCAGAACAAATGTAGGAAATTGCTCCCAATGCAGGCCCAGAATGGCATGCAGCCCTTGTCTCTGCAACTCTGCTAGCAACAATTTCCAACCCCCTGTTCAATCTGCGCTTCTGATTTTATACTGTCTGGCACGGCTCTTCGATTCACCTGTGTCGCTTCGTTTCACCTCCCAGAATGCGTCTTTTCAAATTCTTGCCTTTTTGATGCTTTTACTTCATGCTCGATGCCGAAATGTTCAAAATCTTTCGTTGCATGTAACGCTTCTGCAACTCTGACACCTGTATGCCACGTGTCTCATGCTTTCTGTGCCTTCTATAATGGTCCCATGGAAATCATGACATTTTCATGCATGCAACTTGTTCCTCTGTTAACACAGTGAAAATGAAACAGGTCGCGATATCGCGACGTTTCTCGATCAACAGCCTCCTTGCCTTCTTGCTCAGCGAAAATGTGACATGTTGTGAAATCACGACGCTTTCCTGTTTCGTACACTCTCGACCACAACCTGTTGCAAAATTGCTACGCCTTTCATTTCTTTCCTCTTGGCAGCTTTCTGTCGTGAAATCATGACACTTTTCTATTTCGTACCCTTTGCCCGTTTTTCATCGCGAAATCATGACAATTTTCACTTTCGAACTGCTTTGCTGCAACCTTGTCGCGATTTCGTGATGCTTTTCACTTTCGGACTGCTTTGCTGCAACCTGTCATGATTTCACGACGCTTTTCACTCGGCGCTGCTTTGGCTGCAACCTGTCGCGATTTCATGACGTTTTTTCACTCGATGCTGCTTTGGCTGCAACCTGTCGCGATTTCGCGACATTTTTTTATCCGTACTGCTTTGGCTGCAAATTGTCGCGATTTTGCGACGTTTTTCACTCAGCGCTGCTTTGGCTGCAACTTGTCACGATTTCACGATGCTTCTCCATTTTGTGCCCCGTCGCCCGTTTTCGTCGTGATTTCACGACGCTTTTGTGCTTCGGACCCTTTCGCTCGATTTTGTCATGATTTCACGACACTTTTTACAGTTCATGCCTTTTACCTACAACCTGTCGCGATTTCACGACGTTTTTTCATCCGTACTGCTTTAGCTACAACCTGTCATGATTTCGTGATGTTTTTCACTCGGTGCTGCTTTGGCTGCAACCTGTCACGATTTCACGATGTTTTTCACTCGACGCAGCTTTGGCTGCAACCTATTGTGATTTCACAACATTTTTCACTCGGCGCTGCTTTGGCTGCAACCTGTCACGATTTCACGACGTTTTTTCATCCGTACTGCTTTAGCTGCAACCTGTCACGATTTCGCAACATTTTTCACTCGGCGTTGCTTTGACTGGTTTGACCTACGATTTTGTGACATGTCGCGATTTCGCTACGCCTTTCTGCTTCTCCTTTCTCTCTCCTCTTTCGGCTGCGATGGAGCTACATGTCACGATTTCGTGACACTTTTTCATTTTTCGGTAGCGATGGCGTGATAGGTCGCGATTTCGCGACATGTCACGATTTCGTGACACTTTCTATACTTGTGCATTTTTTGTCCCTTTTTCTTGAATTTTAGCATCTGGGTCACTGAGATTCCTTTTGAAAGCATGCAAAAAATATGGGTCCCCAATTTTGGGGTGTGTTGTGGAACAGCCACAACACGTTGTTTGAAGGATTGGAAAAATGTCTTTGTTGGACATTCTTATCTCTTCTTCAGTTCACTCACCTTACCTTTTGTAGCATTGTATTGCATTGGGTGCTTCAAGTCTTGTCTTCTTGGAATAGGTGGTTTGCTTTATTTTTTGTCTCTATTTGGATGAGGTGTAGAGTAGCTTTTTTCTCCTCTTTTTTGGGTCTGGTAGTGGGAGAATTTTAATTTTTGGTATGATTCCATGGCCGAATTATTTTAAGGAGGGCTACTCTTTTCTTATGTTATGGCTTTCAAGGTGTAATGGTATCATTTTCCTACTAGATTGGTGATCAATGCTTTCAATCCCAAGGTTTTGGGTGTCTTGTGGTGAATATGGATCTCCATTTTTCTATGCTTCTACCCTTTTAGTCGTCCTACTTTTCCATGGTCTTTTGTTTTCTATCCTCTCTTCATTATCTCATTAAATTTTGGTACCTAGAAAATCGGGACTCGTGAGAGGGGTATTGTGGTATTAAAATGTGATATGCCTAGCCATATAGGAATTGTGTGTGCCTCCCTATCTACTTGGTGCGTTCGGTTCCCCTATTTGTGTACATGGTGGCTCGCTATGGTTCACAAGAGAGAGTTGATAATCCCCATGGAACCAACTGTGTTTAAGGGTGATGATGAAGTGAGGAAAATCCTATGCAAGGGTGACCTTATGGAGTTTATTATTTCCTTCCATGGCCACCATAGAGCCATTTATAGGACCTTGGCCTAATTTTTAAGAAGAGGGCATGTTCAAGCCAAAGGAATTGAGTTTGAAATTTATTTGGACCTATTGGCCAAGGTGACTAGTTTACCTAATGATGGTGAGTGCCATAAGCACCCTAAGAACTCCATCAAGTGGAAGTATGGCCTATTTTTTGATGCCTAGGGGTTTCTACCAAATTTGTAGAATGGTTATGAGCTAAGACTTTGATGGCTTTGTGTAATTGTGTTCTCTCAATAATTATGGAGTATTTTATGCTAGATTCATGTAGGGATGTGATTTGAAGTTATCACATGATGTTTTTTAAGTAGATCAAGTGTAAACGACTGATGAATGTGTTGGATTTATTTTTCTAATCCATGAAAAATTTGATGCATGGAGTTAAAATAGGGAAAGGGCTAGATTTGATCCACCAAGGTTTGATTCTGTTGAGTTTTGAATTTATGGCAAAGTCCAAAGGCATTGTGGTTGAATATGCCCAATGGAAAATTAATTTTTTAGAATTCCTCCTTCTATGGAGTCCTTCTCATATTTTGAATCTAAGGAGAATTTGGAATCAGAGGATGGTGACTTCTACCCCTCATCCCAAAATTTGAAAGAAAAGGGCACAACATATAAGAAGTCTCTAAATTCTATGGGTACTCTTGTTCTTGGTAGTGCATGAAGGTCAGTTCAACTTTTTGAGAGAACTACCAAGTCTTTAGCTGTCTATTTTGATTGTGTCTTCAAAATTAGAGGAGGGATCACCTACTCACAATATGCATAAAGGTTCTCCTTTGCCTAATAGTTCTCAAGTTCCTATTGAATCCTTGATCTTCGATCCTCCATATTCCTGGCCAATTTTAGATATGCTTGAGTGAAAGCATCAAGCCCTTCTAGGATCAATCCAAGTGGTTGTTTCTTTCATCAATGAAATTAGGGAGATCGTTAAGAGTTAGATGGAGACCACGGTCTTGTAGTATTATTTTATTGGTATCCTTCATTTTGTGGTTTGGTTCACCCTTTGGGTGTTGTGTTTTGTTTTTTAAGTCTTACCTGGTATTTTATCTTTTGTTGGGCTTCATCGGTTAAGTAGCATTGATCCCCTATTGTAGGGCTTATTTTTTGAGTTGGATTTAGCTTTTGCTAGTTTTCCTTCTCTGCTCGGCTTGTATTAGGTTTGGGGACCCTATCAAAACCCCCTTATTTATCTAATAAAAAACATCTCAATCTAGATGAAAATTATATATGTTTATAAAAATGAATAATTAAAGGTACAAATAGTTATACATCAATGAATTCAACCCAAACTATGAACAAAACCAAAATAAGTACATAGATGTAAAAATAAAGAGAAAGAAAATGCTTATAGCCTAATTAAAATTTATTTCAAACCATTTTACACATCTTAGATGAACAAAATAAATGTCTAAGAAAAAATGTTTATAGCCATATTAAAATTCCTTTTGCACAATTTTACACAATATCATATGGACAAAACATATGTCTTTTACATGTGTATGTTTTGTATGATTAAAAGAAATATATATATTATATATATTATGAAATGTAAATCCTACAAGAAAATCAAGATGTAGGAATGCGAGGAAAATGCTCTCTCTTATCTCATGAAGGATAATTGGTAATCAATGATAAATTTCTAATACCAACAACAACCCCTGCTAAAGGTAACTACTCCAACACCTATTAATTTTGAACCTTTCAACCCTTTAAAATGGAGTGGGTATATTAGGACATGTTAGTATCCAATCCTATAACAATGAGACCATGATGGTGTAACCTTAAATTTTCTTATAAGTAAAAATTAGTAACTCAATTAGTTAGTTAGGTCCCTCTTTCATGTGGTACTACACTTAAACATTAATATTAGGGCAAATATAAACCTTTATAAGTATATTTTTTTTTTGGTGCTATTACGAAAGGAGGGTTTTTAAGGTGCCCCTAAAAACTTTTACAAAGAGAAACTAATCCAAACACAAGAAATAGTACATACAAAGAAGTCTATATAAGTATATTTGTAGTAATATATCTTATATTTTCTTTTCAATTTGTATTGGAGATTTTATTTTAACAAAGTTTCCACTCAAAAGGCCTAACATACTTGTTATGATGTTTGTTGTATTTCAAATCAATTATTTTCTTAAGCACATATTTTATTTTAATCCATAGTCACATTTCCTAACAATTAGTATCAAAAGCTATTTCCAATTGTATTTCACAACAACAACAATTCTTGTCCTTCCATCCAAGAGGCCTATGATATTTGTTATGAATTTTGTTGCATTTCCAATTAATTATTTTCTTAAGCACTTCTCTTATTTCAATTTCATATTCAAGTTTCCCAATAGTTGGTATCAAAATCTCTTTCCAATTGTGTTCCATAGTAACAACAATTCTTGTCCTTCAATCCGTTTTTCTATTCTATAATTTTTTACAATATTGCTTATTTTTCATTAAAGTATATTTCAAGAAAAATCTATGCCAAGGGTTTTAAAATATCATGAAAGAATTATTTTTAGCTAAGCTAAATAGTTGATAAAGCATCTAGTGTGGATTTCTCAAACTTGAATTCATAGGATTTAAACAACATAAGCTTCCATGCTCCATCAGGTATATAAAGACATAATAATAGAAGAAGCCTTCACCCATAGTAAGATATTGGTCATTTAGTTTTATGGTGCATCACTAAGCAATTAATCTTGAGAATTTACTCTTACAATACCTTTAGAAAGTGATATCATGGTGAAACCCTCCATAGTTAGAGCTATGAAATATTGGATCCACCACTAATCACAAACAATATTATATCTAGATATCCTATGAAATTAGATAAACCTTGACTTGAGTTACTCCTATTGAAACTTTGTTTAAAGTCCTTTCCTAGTCAAAACAAAAATCAAATTTAAGCATACTCTAGAGACTACTCTGGTCATAGTCTGATGTTGTAGAGAATATCAAGTGTGATAGTAGAGAATATAAAATCTAACAATACAAATAATATAGAGTTTGATAGTGTAAAGAATATAATGTATAATAATATTGAGTTATTAGTTATCAATCATCATAATAGCTGGTTATAATTTGCTAGTCTAATAGTGCAAATAGTAACGAGCTTAAAAATTAGAACAATTAGTTGTAAGTAGTCTACTAGCAAAGTAGTCTATTGTTAGAAAAAAAGAGTACAAAAGTGAAAAAATCATTTTATGGTACATTTTATTCCAATTGTCTCTTTGAATAAATAATTTTGACACAACTAAAAAATGAATGGTGGTACTACGCTAAAGTACTACCCAAGAGCTAGACCTGTTAGTTGACCATGTGAAACAAATATATAAGCACCATCAGTCACAAATCCTTTGGGAATTATCAAAAGTAGATAATTTGACTAAAATTAATGACCTTGAGAGTTGTTTGATAGACCTAAATATCAAATTTCATTAATGACCTTGAAAGTCATTTAATAAGACTAAATATGACACTAAGAGTCATTTAATAAGCCTAAATGCAAAATCCAATATTGGAATTCTAATAGGATAATCACCAAGGAGTCAAGATGGTATTTTTTAGGGTAAAGCATGAAATTTTTTTCCTCTAAATATGATTTAAATAATTTTTGAACTAGACTTTCCAAAATTTGATGGAGAGGATCCAACCTGTTGGCCATACCTGGTAAAACGATATTTGTTTCTTCATACCACTCCCCATAATTAATTAAAGTCTCACAATTGCATCTTTTATTTATTATTATTTATTATTCATGCAACTCTCCATAATTAAAGGTTCACAATTCCATATTTTGACCTAGAACAAGGAGTTTAATGGTACTAATGATTAGAGAATATGCATTCATAGCTCACTTGGGTTGAATTTATGATATAATTACTCACTCATTTGGAATTCAAATGAGAATGAATATTCCACTAGAGCCCTCACCAATTTATGGTAAGCATTTATCCATGATTATCGATACTATTTAAAAAGTTGGAAAATTGCACTAGGAAATTGATTATCAAGTTTGTCAAAAAAAAAAATTCATTAGTGGATTAAAGGAATATATTTATGTTAACAGGAATATATTTATGTTGAAATTAAAATGTTCAATCCAAACATTATGATGGAAGTTGTAGGATTGATTATGGTTTTTTAAGATAAATTCATAGCACAAAGGAGTACCTTTAAAATTCCACAAGCTCAAAACCCATTTTCATCCCATACATCATCAAAATCAAGAAGCAAAACACCCCAAGTCAAAACTCTCACCCAAAAAATAAATGAAGCAACACATGGCATAAGAACTATGTTACAAGTATGATGATAAATATGTGTACAATAAAACCTATATTGTGTAGAACAAAAACTATATTTACTTGACTAGCAATTATTTATATTCTACAATGTGGAGCAATTATTTATACTTTGCAATGTGGAACAAAATTTATGTTGCTTCCCTTATATGAGAACCACTAGAGTGACAATTTCACCTATTCAGTAAAAGATAATTGATCTCTTTATTGGTCATTCAAATGATGTGGGTGAACATTTCAAAAGGAAACCACATGAAAAATGAAAGGACCATAGAGAAGATCAACCTGAAATGATGAAGACCTACCATTTAAAATTTCAATACAAGCAATAGGTGGGACTTCTAGTCTTTGGCCATAAAATTGGTAGGGCATTTAAAGGGGAAATGACTTATAATACTCATTTATTTTTAGGGCATATCAAACGTACCCATAATTATATTGATCTTCAAAGCAACCTATTACATGTATTATTAAAATTCATTTAAAGTTATGGTTTCTAATGGGGTTATTTCATCATGCAAATAAAGGTGATAAGGTAGACCTTTTTACACTTTATTTGGAGTGTTTTGATATTGTATTAGGAAGTAATGGTACTTTTGACCTTTATTTTAAGGGTTTTGACATTGTGTTAGGAAGTAATGGTACTTTTTTGAGCTATGGTCGCAACTCACCAAACATGGAAAGCAATACACTTTATGGCATGATCATGGGTCAAACCCAACTCATCAAATCATTGAATGGAAAAATATTTGAAACAATTGTCTCAAGGGGTAGTGTGTAGGATTGGTTAGGCTTGTTGAAGATAAATTCATAGCACAAAGGAGTAATTTTAAAATTCCACAAGGTCAAAACCCATTTTCATCCCATACATCATAAAAATAAAGAAACAAAACACTCCAAATCAGATATCTTACCCAAAAAATAGGTGAAGTAACAAAGGGTACAAGCACTATGTTACAATTATGATGAGAAATATTTGTGTACAATAAAAAATATATTATGTTGAACAAAAACTATATTTACTTGAGTAGCAATTATGTATACTCTATAATGTGGAGTAATTATTTATATTCTACGATGTGGAGCAATTAGTTATATTCTGCAATGTGGAGCAATTATTTATATTCTGCAAATGTGGAGAAAAATTTATGTTTTTCTCCATCCATTGGGACCACTAGAGTGAGGCTTGGACACAATAATTCAAAGGGAATTGATCTCTTTATTGATCATTCTATTATAGTTAGATTCTATTACATCATTTGGATTATGTAAATGTACCTTCCTAGATACATACTTAGGACATTAGATTACTTTAGTGGGAAGTTATCTAGTTACTTCATGCATGTAATAAAAGCACAACTATAAATGTGCAAGTTGTAAAACTGTAAGGTATCCCTTGTACAACTAGTTAGAGTCTTGAGCAAGGAATCTATCTTCCACTATAAGGGGCCCTCATTGTAAGAGTTTTACAAGCACATTTGTAGGTAGTAGTAGTAGTAGTGGATGAATCCATTAGTTATGGAGCACATTATAGTTATGTAGCATCGTGCATGGAGTATCCATTTCCTCCATAGAAATATTATATTCATTTTTATCATTTCTATCTATAACATATTTAAAAAATCTCATGAGTTTACTTTATTTCATATTTTAGCATCTTTTTATTATCATATCTCATTGTGATCTACCTCAAAAGCTAACAGTGGTATCAAAGCCATGATAGATCTGGTCATAGTATGTCAATAGGAATACCATCATTATTATCGAGTCTAAGTTTTTTGTCAACCTAATGCACAATTGGACTAGTCACTATAAAACATTCTCAGAAGAGTCTAGGTGGTAGAATTAGGGAGGGTCACAAGTGAGGACTAAAATAAATCTCAATTTCAAAAAAAATTGAGATTGTATATGAATAGAGTCTCTCCACAGAGTTACAAAAAAACTCATGAATATTAGGACTTAGCATTCAACCCACTAGATTGATAGATCATCTAGTGAAGATCATCCAAAATATCTAAAAATTGGTAACTATTACCTGAAGGTTCTTCTTACTATAGGGAACTAACTCTCATATGATTGAGACACCTCCTACAATAGAAATTTAGGAGATTTCAACTTCATTTCCTGAAGTTTGGAGTGCCTGCATAGTGTAAATATTAGTTGTTGTAAAAGAAGAATTCTACAGAAGATACTCTAGGAGAAAAAGTCATAGTGAAGACTAGATACTGAATATCTCTATCGATAAAGTCAACTTCATATGAAAAAGGCCACAAAAGTGTTGATCTAAAAAAATACCATAGAAACCTTAATCTAAAAAGGCCATAAAAGCCTTAATCTAGAAATGCCACATAAGCCTTAATCTAAAAATTTCATAGAAGTCTTAATAGAGAAAGGCCACACAAACCTTAATCTAAAAAGGGCCACAAAAGCACTAATCCTAAAAAAGACTCCAGAAGGGAGTACCTAATTCAAAAGTAGATTTGGATTTTAGTACTAATCATTTATTACAGAAAAAAATGTTCCAGTGAAGTTGAGAAAATTCCTACATCAAATTTGGCGAGAGTATTTTCTTTAGAATCATCCAAAACCTGAATCTAACCAAAAGGTGAAGAGATCAGGTGAAGATCTCATTATAGAATATTCCACTCTTGGAAGGACAAGAAGGACCAGTAGGAACCTGTTCATATCTATAAGTAGCAGAATCAAGAGATCCAAGAAGGATATATCAATTCTATAAGAAGAAGACCAAAAAAACTATAGAATCAAAGACCTACGAGAGGTTTAAAGGAAAAAAGCTTGGATATGCCTTGTTACTAAAGTAAGATCATCAAAGAGTTCTTATAATAACTCATTGGAGAAATTATCCATCGAGGAGAAACTTTCTCACAAGTTAATATTTGGGACAATTTTCACCATCCGACAACAAGCCCAATCAGGAGAAGACGAATTGGAAAGGAGTGCAAAAGAAGATACAAAAGACCTCAAGATATTCAGATTCTTGAGAAGAAGAAGTATAAACACTAAAATCATGTAAATCGGATAATATTACTAATGCACCACTCTTATTGACATCATATGGCCCCATTGGGAAACCCTCAAGGGTTAATTAGGGATCCCAACCACTTTTGGGAAGGTTTACCCCACTTTTGGGAGGTTTTGGGCCATGTAGCCATGGTCATCCCACCCAAGGATGGTCACAGTTCATGACCATCCCACCCAGGGATGGCCACCAACAACCATCCCTAGGTGGAATGACCATGAACTAGACCCTTCAAAATTCAAAGGGTGGGATAAATGGCAATCAATTTCTACCATTTATCCTACCCAATCACTCATGACATATTGGGAGGCTGTCATGGACATCAAGACCTACAAATTGGAGGTCCAAATGGGTAGCCTCTTCCACCTTGTGCATGGCAAAGGAATTGACAAGTGGCGGCACTTGCCTTGCATGCTAGAACTTGCCCCTTTGCCCCTTTTGCCCTTTTGGGCTATAAATTGAGGTGCTTCCACCCAATTTTAGAGAGAGACAATCACAACTATTGACCACGAAGTGCTACCAATATTTGTCCTCATATTTTGTGACCGTCCCTACCAAGGATGGATAACAATCCTAGTTGGACTTGCCAAGGATGGCCATGAAATGGCTAATAATTTTGACCTAATTTTAACATAGATCAATTCTACAACATTAGAATAGTAGCATACTCAATTTTGGTTAAGTTTTGAATAGATTTGATGTGTCAATTTATGTTTTTGTGATTTCAGTCTTAGTTGTTCCTACCAGGAATGGCCATAGGTTTTGATCACAATTCCACTTTAATTTATGCTTAGATCCTTCCAAAATCATCTCATTAACATCATACTAAATTTTCAAGTCATTTGGAGTTGTTTAGATTTGTCGCAAATAAGTTTTACATTCTTTATTGCATACTTTTCAGGGTTTTTATTATCAAACACATATGCTATTAATATATTTCAATATCTTGTGTGTAGGTGTAGGTATTATAGGCATGAGGGAGGAGCTAAGGAGATGAATAAATGTAGCCCAAAGATAGCTCTCAATTGTGGGTGCGAGAAGAACATTGGAAGCACACCTTTAAGCTCATGGAGGGATTTGATCCCTTATAATTTGTAATCTAAAATGTATCAAAATGAGAAGCCCTCAAGGGGATGTATTGTAACTATTGAATTGATGAATTTATAAATACAAGGAGAAACCCCCCTTTTTACTTCAAATTATTCATCATTTCAATAGCTTACTTTGTTTACCTCTTTAGCATCTTTCTTTTGCATGCTTTCTTATAAACACTAGATTGCATTTCAGTTTCAATCTATTAGGTGAGCCATTTTTCACACTCTTCAGTGGTGATCATGGTGGGACCCTTGTCCCTTGTCCCCTTTCATTTTTATCATTTTTGACCTTGAATTTGTGTTTTGTATGTTGTATGTTCTGGCCATTCTGAGCAAAAATGACCCCTGAATTCCTAGTTGGAACTGCTAGGGATGGCCACTGTAAATGTCCCACCTAGGGATGACCCCAAAATTTGTAGCTATCCCACCTAAGGATGGCCACAAAACTAGGGGTTTTCTACAAAAATTTCTAGAAACAACTTTAAAAATAGACAAGGTAAACTTCTAAACCTTCAATTTGTAGTTAGGTTGTTTAAAAAAGGTTAAATTTTAGTTTTTCATGTCTTTTGTATGTGATTGAAAGTTAGATTTCCCATTTCTAAATTTTGCATTAACAAATTGAAGAAAAATAGGAAAAATAACAACCTTTAGAAATGCATTTGTTTGGTTTGCTTATGTGTGACCTACCTAAGGGTTAGGTTTTCATATAGGTTACAAATTTTGTAGGTTCCTTTTCTATATATGCATATGATTCTGAAAGTGAAATACTATTTAATGCATTTAGTGAAAAATCATTGAATGCTATCTTGTTTACTTTCAATCATTTTAAAAGGAACCACACACACCATGTTTCTTTTAAATGTTAGTGAGTTGGAATTCATCCCCAACCATTGATAGAGTTCAACGATGATGGGTTTCATCTCCATCTTTGTCCTTGTCGATAGAGTTCAATGATGGTGGGTTTCATCTCCATATATTGGCTCAAATCCTACATACCCTATTTTTAGCCAAAACCAGCTCCAAGAACCATCATAGCTTGTGGAATAGAGCACATATCTCTCTTCGAAGAGGTATATCACTGACCATGGTGAACTAGGTGAGGACTGGTAGGACCTGTGCTCCTTGATCGGGTATGGGCTTCATCTCCATACTTTGATTGGATAACGTGATTGGACTTTCATTATCAATTGTCGAGCTGTGAGTGTACAAGTGAAAACCATTTAAACAATTGAGAGTTACATCAACAAAAATTTAAAACATGTGAAAGAGATTCTTTACAAAAGAAACAAATCAAAAACACATCAAATAGTTTAGGAACACATAATTTTTAAAAGAGATAATCATTTGTATTCTTGTGTGTTTCTATTGATTGTGTATTTGAATTCATAAAAATTGTAAAGGAGATAATCACATAGAGGTTTTAGAGTAAGTAGCTATGGTATATACCCATAGCCAAGCCCACTTAAGGGTGGACGTTATGGGGAGTAGGCAAGAAGACATAGAACATCTTCATTTTGACCCCAAGGACATGGTTATACCTCCTTGGCAGCCAACTACTCTCCCAAGTCCTAGAAGGTCATAAAGGGGACCTAGCCTACAAGGGACTCCTACACGGGGTACCCCTATAGGTCACAGTCCCAATCTAGGAAATAATTTCCCTAATATGGATACTTCAAATACCTTCTTTCAAGAAGAGCAACCATGTAATGAGGCACCTACAAATAGAGCAATACCATGCATTTACATGCTTGCTCGGTCTACTCTACACACTTGTGTGCAAGATCAAGTATATACACCTAGGGTGGGGCTAAATGATCATATCATGCTCTCAAATCACCCTTCACCAAGGTACCAAAATCAATATGAGTATGATACTCATCATAATGGGTGAGTCAACTCTGCCCTACCTTTCCTCATTTATGAAGGAAGACCTGAGGAGGATCCTGATTATCCTCGATCACATTATTCCATGCAAGCACGATGTGCCTCTACGCTAGTAGAATACCAAGAACACATGTTTAGGAGTGAACCTCAAGTAAATGTGACTTCTCTCAATCAAGGGAAACTCATAGTAGATCTCACAAATCCTCCTGAACAAGATAGGTATCAAGGAAATAGTGCTAGGGCACATAGGCCTAATACAATTGATTAGATAAATCAACTAGTCAAAAGGTATGTTGATCATCAAGCTAAGTTTAATCAACTTAGGTCAGATAAACAATGCTTGGATCTCTTAGAGCATTGATAACAGTTAGAAAGACAAAGACTTGAATAGTAGATTCAAGAAACATTGCGTAATGGGGTTCCTACTCCAAGCATGCATAGATAGGAGGCTCATCAGAGGCAACCCACTTTCCATCAGAATAGGTCTCCTAGACCTAATCAAATGTTACCTCCTAGACCTCCTAGGCCTGATCAGAACTTACCTACTAGGCCTAATATAGATCACCTTCAGTAGGCTTTCATTCCTCCTTGTAGGCCCCTTCCAGAAACACCTTATGGGGCTTATGATGATTTGGAACACAATGAGGATTACTTAGAAGCACCTTTTGGAGGTATGGGTGATGATAATCAACCATCTCAACATATGCTTAACATTCCTCGTCCCCCTCTATGGGTTCAAAACAAATAAGAGGATATTAAATCCTCTGATGCGTATCGAGCATTGCTTGAATGCATGGAACATATAGAGAGTAAGACAGATGGGACTGGGCTTCAAAATCCCACCTTGCACTAGTTGCATAGTCAACCACTGCATCCATCTATACCTTCCCCTCCATACCCTGAGCATTTTAAAATGCCAAAATTGGATAGATTTAAGGGGGAAGAAGATGCACAAGAGCACGTCACAAGGTTCATGAATCAGTGCTTTAGCATACAGGAGAATGATGCATTACTCTTGAGAACTTTCTTAATTACCCTCTCTGGCCCTACCGTTGAGTGGTTTAACCAACTTCCAAGGCATAGCATCTATACTTTTGAATAGTTTGTAGATGCATTCTTGGAACGTTTCACCTTCAATACCAAAATAAATGTGACCTTAACCGACCTTATAGGGGTTAAAAAATATGATGATGAGTCTATCACTGACTATGGAAATAGGTGGTGAATGCTCCTAGCTAAGCTACCCTATCTATTGCTAGTGTCTGAGTTGACTCGGATGTTTTCAAAGAGTTGTTTAAAACCAATATCTTTATTGTTACAACTCCAGCAATATCCCACTCTAGAAGATGCTCTAGCACAGGCTAGAACCATAGAAGAGATCAAAATCCAAGAGGGGGAGATAGCAAAACCTCGTAAGAAGGAGTGGACAAAGAATCCAAAGAGCAATTCAGTACCATAAAAGCTGACAACGGTCAATCAAGTGGCCATTAATATCCCAGGGCCTACACAAACGATGCCTCCTCAAAAGGTAAATTATCAGGCCCAACCTCCTCCTACGAGTTATAATAATAATACCCAAGCAAATCAGGGCCAAAATCAACTGCATCACCCTAAGTGATAGTTTACGCCCTTGTCTAAGTCAATGGACTCCCTATTCGATCATTTATGGGCTGCCAAAATGATTAATTTACCAAAAATCAAGCCTATAGACCCGAATACAGGTAAACCAAAGCCTATGGGATGTCGAGAAGATCAATTTTATAAGTATCATTGGTAGAGTGGCCATGACTTACCTACGTGCTATGGTTTCAAAAACCTAGTGTAGGATATGATTGAGAGGCACGAGCTCCAAGTGGATAATCCTCTCACCCCAAGCAATCAATAGATGGGTGTTTTCAAAGACCCATTACCTACTCATGAGGTATAGGCATCTCCTACTAAACAAATGAATGAGGTCAATATGGCACCCCCTTTGCAAGGGTACGTCGGGATGGTAAGTATTGTGACTAGGAATAGATGCTACCCAAGTCAAGTTGCACCACCTACAACTTCAAGCGATGTTCCATCAATATCATAGCCTCCACCACCTCTAGTACAAAGCCTTCCACCTGGGCCAGTAGTGACAATAAAAAGCAAGCTTGCACAAATCTTAAGGACAACATCAACTAGATTGTCCATTTATGAGCTCATTCAACAATCTCCTCCTCATAGAGAAGCTCTAATGGACATTCTTAAGTCAATAGAGTTGCAGCCCCAAGAGTCTAACTCCTTCATCGATTTTGTGGGGCATGTGCAGTAATGTAAGGAACCAGTGATCATGTTCCATGAGCATGAACTCAAAACCATAGCAAGTGATGTGGTTGACCCTCCTTTACACATCATTGCATGTGTGAATAGAATACCGTATAAGAGAGTTTTAATAGACACTGGTTCATCAAGCAACATAATAACCACTAGTGCTCTTAAACACCTAGGACTTCTAGCATCTCATGTTGTTGCATCCACCTACACCCTTTGAGCATTCAATGATACGATATGCTCCACAGTCGATACTATAGTCCTACCCATCCAGGTGGGATGCAAAACTATATCGACATTGTGTCATGTTTTGGAGGGTGCAATGGCCTATAACATATTTCTAGGTAGACCTTGGATCCAGGACATGAAGTGTATCCCATCCATTGCTCATAAATGTCTAAAATATACTTATGAAGGGTAGGTACACGTAGTCTCTATAGACCTTGAGCCCTTTAAGTACTACAATATGGTGCAGCAAATCCTTGAGTCGACATTACCATCGACTCATGTGGACTTCTGACTGAATACACCTATTTAGGGTCCACTTCCTTCTCCATTACCTTCCATTACACCATTACCATATTCATCCATACCATCATCATCATTGGCAACTTTAGAGACACCTTCATCATCATCAGATCCTCCATAGAGGAACATGTCAAAGAGGCCAATCGATGAGATCCCTCCCATAATTTCCACCATATCTACGAAAGATATTCCTTGTCTAGTAGATGAGGAACCATCTCATGAGGTTCACATTGAGTCATCTCAAGCCTCGCTTCCATCCCCTACACCTTCACCATCCTAGGTTACAATCCATATGTCTAGTATAGGGATAGGAGAGTACTTAGTGAGAAACATCACAACAGTTCCATCCATCGAGATAGTGTAAGATATGGGATGACCTCATCTTCCCATAGGTAGCATCATTCCTCTAGGCATACCACCCTATCAAACAAATTTTATATATGGGGGTATCGAGTATGGAACATTATCAATTCCTCAACAAGAAGAAGATGATGAACCTTTCTCTGAGGATATAAATTACATGTCAAATCCTGACTATGCCTTGCGATATCTACATCATTGCAATTGGCATGGCTTTGGTCTAGGTTTATATGAGCAAGGTACTCATGTTCCATGTCAACCACAATATCAGCTACCATATGATAAATTTGGGTTGGGATACAATAAGCCAGTACCTTTAGATGTACTCATAGAGAGTCTAGAATACCTAGGTCTGAATTATAGGGATGAGCTTGCATGTGATCCCTATGCCAATCCAAATCATGTCCATTCATTGGGAGATTATTTTCCCATAAACATGGTAGATCAAGGGTTATCCAGTGATGTTTCTCAATCCCATGAAGTGGGAGAGAGCTTGCATACCCTTCAATATGATAGTGAGGAAGAGGATCAAGGTACTCCTCACGAATGGATGATAGATGATGAATCATACTATGGCATAGCACCCATAAATTATCCAAGTTTAGATGAGGAACATGAGCAAGTCATCCCTTTGGATGATGAAGAAGAGTTCTATATTCGCATGTTCCCAATACAACACCCTATTTGGTGATATATTTTACCACTTGAAGAGCAAGTTCATCACCTTCCTCATCGACCACCATCGATCATTCCACCTCCACCACAACCACCCCCATGAGTTAAGAGACAACATCAGATCTCTAGACCCACTCGCCCATGGAAGGGAGATCATGTATCCATCAACATGATTTCCATAGATCTAACTACACCATTGAGAGATCTGAATAACCCATCAAAGCCATTGCACCTCGACCTTGAGGTAATTGAATTTGATCAGGGAGATTCTCCCCCATCACCATCAGAGTATTGGCCTTGCGAGGAAATGTTACAACCATTTCATTTTTCTCCAAGAACTACTCAAAATGTTTTTCAAGCTGAGGTTGAGCATGAGTTTCCAATTGATGAAGCAAACCTAGTTGATGACATTCACTTGATCCCTACTCCACATCAGTTGGAAGAGGGGTCCCATATGTCAATTGAGCCAATAATTGATAGGGATATTAGTACAGATCCTGATAATCCCCATAACATCAAACTAGGGGAAGGTCTATCCCCTACTGAACAAGTTGATTACACAAAGTTGTTAAAAGAAAGGATAAAAATTTTTGCTTGGTCTTATAAAGATATGCCAGGACTAGATCCTAATTTAGTCATGCATAATCTTACACTGGACCCAAATGTCAAACCAGTTAAGCAAAAGCTGTGTAAGATGCATCCAACAATCACCTTAATGGTAAAATATGAATTGCAAAAATGATTGGATGTCGACTTTATTATATCATTAGATTATCCACCATGGGTTTCAAACATGGTACCTATCAAGAAACTCGATGGGAGGATTCACATTTGCACTAATTTTAGAGATCTCAATAAAGTGAGTCCTAAGGATGAGTTTCCCTTACCAAACATTGATGCATTGGTAGATGCCACAGTAGGACATGAAATGTTATCCCTTATGGATGGTTTCTTTGGATACAATCAAATTTATATTAATCTAGAATACTAGCTCAAAATGGTGTTCACAATGCCTTGGGGGACATTCTGTTACAAGGTCATGCCTTTTGGCCTTAAGAATGTTGGCACCACCTACCAACGAGCTATGACATATATCTTCCATGATTACATGCATAAAATTTTGGAATATTACATAGATGACTTATTGGTAAAATATCTATTGCACCATGAGCATGTCGATGTATTGCGTAAGGTTTTAGATCACCTCATTGAGCATAATGTTAGGCTAAATTCCAAGAAGTGTGTATTCGATGTCACATCTAGAAAACTCTTGGGATTCATAGTCTCTAAGCGAGGCATAGAAGTAGACCCAAATAAAGTCAAGGTAATCCTAGAAATGCCTCCCCCACAACTATCAAGCAACTACGTAGCTTGCAAGGAAAGGTCGCATCCATAAAGTGCTTCATAGTGCAATTATCGGATAAGTGTCGACCCATGAACAAGTTGCTACACAAGGGGGTCTCATTTCATTGGGATGAAGAATGTCAAGATGCCTTTGATGAGATCAAACAATACCTGGCTTCACCACCCGTATTGGCTCCTCCATGACTAGGAGTGTCATTCTATCTTTACATCTTAGCTACTGAGCTGGCATTGGGCACCATGTTGGCCCAAAAGAATGAATTTCATAAAGAATAGGCTACATATTATATTAGCCACACCTTGGTTAGCTATGAAATAAAATACACATACGTTGAGAAGCTATGCTTAGTAGTGGTCTTTACCACTAAAAAGCTACACCATTACATGCTCAACCATACAATGTATGTAGTATCTAAGGAAAATCCATTGTGATACATGATGAGTCGAACATATCACAATAGTCACATGGTGAAATGGATTATGTTGTTGATAGAATTTGACCTAGAGTTCATTGGATAGAAATCAATTAAAGGATAGGTCATAGCCAATCAACTAGCAGAGGCTCCTCTCCAGGATGACCAACCTCTCACTATAGATCTCCTGATGATGGAGTTTTTCACATTTCAGAATCACCTGATCCTGAAGAGCCTGAGTCACAGGCTGATATAACTCTATTTTTTTATGGTTCTAAGTGTGAGCAAGGGGGTGGCACGAGAATCATGTTTTTCACACCGTAAGGGGCTCCAATACCCCTTTCATTTAAACTTGATTTCCCATGCACCAATAACAATGCTGAGTATGAAGCCCTCCTCATAGGCCTTCAAATGACAATCGCCATGAAAATCACAAAGCTTAATATTTTTGGTGATTCCTTGCTCATAGTTAATCAGGTCAAAGGAATATTCTAATGTAGGTGTCCTATCTTGCAAGCCTATAAAGCCCTAGTGGATAAAATTCTGGAAAATTTTGAATGGTATGATATTGAGGCACTCCCTCATTCATCTAACCATTTTGTAGATACAATGGCCTCCTTAGGGTCTTTAATCCCACAAAACCTATTTGATGATATCATGACTATTCAAGTAAAAATGCTATCACAATCTATGACTAAGCGTGATGAGCTTAACTCCACACCAAAAGTCCACATGATTCATATTGAACCTTCACATGAATGGTTCTCTCACATTCACAATTATTTGAATAATGCCACTTGGGGGACTTTGTTCCCTCAAAATTATTTTGATACTAGCACAATGCTATATCTACAAGTTCTCTCTCAATTAACATTTGTGAGAGAGGAACATCAAAAGGATTGCATAATTCATACAATTGAGGCTTCTTTAAAACAAGATTGGGCCATACAAATAAAAGATTATTTAAAACTTGGAAGTATTCCTTCTGTATTGTTGCATGCCACAAAATGAACATTTAAGAAAAATGTGGCAAAGTATGTCTTAATAGGAGACATAATGTATCATCGAAGCTATGAGGGTATCCTCCTTCGTTGCTTAGACTCTCAAGAGTCAGCTTGGGCCATTGCCCAAGCACACGATGGTACATGTGGTGGCCATTTCAGTGGCATGGCCATCACAAAGCGCATTCTTTGCATGGGATATTATTGGCCAACTTTAGAGCAATATTGTTGTGCTTATGTCAAGAAGTGTGTAAAGTGTCAACATCATGCAAATTTGACACATGTACCTTCACAGGCCTTACAATTGATTCAATTGGTTTGGCCATTTGCACAATGGGGGTTTGATTTAATTGGGAAAATCTCACCTACCTCCTCAGGCCATCACACATTTATCATAACGGCTACTGAGTACTTTACAAAATGGGTGGAAGCAATTCCCCTTACCACTACGACTGGACCTCGCATCATGGAGTTCATGCTGCATAATATCATTTGTCATTTTGGTATTCCATCCAAGATAATTTTAGATAATGGGACACCCTTTAAGAATAAGGATGTGTGTGCTTTAACAACAAAGTATAACATAAAGCACAAATTTTCTATGCCCTATTATCCACAAGCTAATGGGCAAGTAGAGGCATCTAATAAAATAGTAGTTGCAATCTTAAAGAAAACCATTAAGGAAAATCATAAATATTGGCATAATCAATTACCTCTTGCCCTTTGGGCCTATCACACTAGTATTCGGATGCCCACTAGGGAAACTCCATTTTCACTAGTGTATGGTGCTGAGGCTATCATACCTTTAGAGTTAGAAATCCCATCATTATGTATCTCCATGCAAGAATTCATCGATGATGATACTACATGACAAGCTCATCTAGATCAATTAACTTTGCTTGATGAATGACGCATCAATGCTCTTGAGCATCTATGTGTTTATCAAGAGCACCTTAAGAGAGCTTACAACATGAAATTCCACCCTAGAGACTTTTAAGTTGGTGATTTAGTTCTAAAATAGAACCATAAAAATTCAAATTTTCCACCCCATATGTAGGATAAATTTATAGTAAATTAGTTAGGTCCATACATCATTACTAGTCATATTGGACCTAGAACTTATCGCTTAGCATCCATCAAAGGAAGTGAAGAGCTTAAACCCTTGAATATCAATCACTTACGACCTTTCCATGCTTAGAGCACCATGCCCTACCTAAAATTCCCCTAGGTGGTCTACGACCATCTAGGTCACCCTAAAACACCCCTAGGCGGTCTACGACCATCTAGGTCACCCTAAAACACCCCTAGGTGGCTTATGATTGTCTAGGTCACCCTAAAATATCCCTAGGTGGTCTACGACCATCTAGGTCACCCTAAAACACTCCTAGATGGTCTAAGACCATCTACATCAACCTAAAACCCCTAGGTGGTCTACGATCATCTAGGTCACCCTAAAACACCCCTAGGTAGTCTATGATTATCTATGTCACTCTAAAATGCTCCTAGGTGATCTACGACCATCTAGGTCACCCTAAAAATATCTTAGGTGGTCTATGACTATCTAGGTCACCCTAAAACATTCCTAGGTGGTCTACGATCATCTAGGTCAACCTAAAATGCCCTTAGGTGGTCTACGACCATCTAGGTCACCCTAAAATACCCCTAGGTGGTCTATGACCATCTAGGTCACCCTAAAATACCCCTAGGTGGTATACAACCGGGTCACCCCAAAATCCCTAGGGGTTATGACTATCTAAGTCACCCCAAAACTCTAATAGGTGGTCTTCGATTGTCTAGTTCACCCAAAATGTCCCAAAGGCATCTATAAACCCCTTTGGTCACCCAAAAGCCCCAATGGCATCCACTAAGCCCATTGGTCAAATTGCATATATATATATATCAAAAGCACAAAAATATCATTAAAATCATCAAAAACACAAAAATATTGCATCACATTGCATTTCATATCATTGCATTATAACATCACTTGCATTAGGTATACTCATCATTGCATTGTGCATTGTTAGAAGTTGATCATACATGTCTAGCACCAAGTATGTACACTAGGCATCTATCAAAATCAAGGTTGTCAAAAGTCAGTTTTACCACCTATTTACATTACATTTACATACCATACTGTGTGTATGTTTCCATTCCCTTAGCCACTGTTCATAAGGTATCTTTAGGGTTTTCGATCACTAAACCATATCTAGTTTTATTTTCAGATTTTGTAGAAAGATATCATGATTTTTAGAAGGTAGAATCCTACATTGATTGTACCTTGCATACATCAAAATCCCAACATAGTTTCACATTAATAAATCCAAGTTTAGCACAAGGAAAGATGAAATTACAAAGTGGTCTAGGTTACCTTAAGTAAAAAGTTTACCTTGCTCATCCCCCTATGTGAATGGTTCAAATATGTTGAGAATTAACAAAAGGACAAGTTCCTCCTTACCCAAAATAATCAAAATCCCTTGCTTCACACCAAAATTGGGGCAAGTATCCTAAGAGAAAAATAAATAGTGGTTATTACCACTTAACAATATGCAAAAAAAAAAATGGTTTTCACCATTAGCAAAAAGCAAAATAAATAGTGGTTCTCACCACTACCAAAATCCATTGCTCACCAAACAAAAGGAGTAAATCCCTTGGACAATTCAAAATTAAAAGAAAATAAGGGAGTATTGAACTTGAATCCCTAAAATTCTCAGCATTAGAGAACTATAAGGTGATCCTCATTATAGGTTGGGTGGCATCAAGCCCACCTGGAAATGGCGGTATCCTTATGCATGATGATATGTCTATCACATAAGTGACTTGCTTTTGTATAGACCAATGTTTGCATGAGGATGAGCTAGCTTTTGGTAGCCTATATTACCTAGTGGTCTAATCCAACTAAGTACAAAACTCAAGATAATGATACTCATAGGGTGATCTTCAGTATAGATGGGCTGAATCAATCATGTTTGGCACAGGGGTATCTTTATGCATTATCATAACAATGAACTCACATGCACACACAGGGATATTGAATATCTTGGTTATCTTAGTATATTTATACTTTGTTAAAAAGTCTTGCATAGTTATTATACAACTTTTGATTAGGTAACTAGAGTGTTTGAGTCTCCTTAAAATCCCAAACACATCATATAACATTATATTATTCATTCCATTTCACATCATGTTGTCACATGTTTGTCAAGTTACATTTACACAAACCATTACATAGTGTCATAATAACATGAAAATGATGAGATAAATTTTATACAATCCATGGTGCTAGCATATAATGTGTCAACTAGTAATCATAATACATCATACAAATTAAACAAATCATCCATTTCATTGTGCATTTACAAATATACATATCATCAAATCACATCATATTACAAATACATGCATACATGATAGGCATCCATAAAAACATCATAAAGCACATATAAGCATTGCATACATGTCATAAAGTAGTACAAGAACACATGATGATAACAAAAAACTCATATATATATGTGTATGAAATCAAAAGCTACATCATCATCCATAAAATGCATGTAGGCTACAATAAAGTGTGTCGTCAGACCTCATAATCTCAAAAATTCAAAAAGAGTCATACAGTTTCAAAGGCCATGCTTGCACAAGATTGGCACCATGACTCTCACCCCCACCCTCAATCAATTTTTGATGAGAGCTCCAAGATCTTCTACTCCTTGATCTATATGCCCTTTGTGCAGTGCAAGGAGACCTCATTCTGGAATAATATTGTCCTGTACCACTCCTTTGAATTTGGTGTGAACCACTCGTAGAAGGATGCCCTAGTATTCACCCCTTGAGGAGCACTATCTCATCCTCCAAAATTTGAGTATATGCTCACTCATCTCGATAATGAGCCCATATGTCATCCACTAAGGCCTAGTGTTGTGTAACCTCATCTCAGCTACTACTAGGTACCCCATGGCTAGGGCTCTGTGTTCCAACCAATGCCTAAAGAGTAGCTATTAATGTTGTTTGCCTGTCCATCTCAGCCTATGTACTCTGCACATATAATTGTAGGAGAGTTGTATCCTATGCGTACTCCCATTGCCCTCTAATAAGATCACCTCATAACTCAGTAATCATAGAATCTTGTGCTTCTAGTTGTGCCTGCATCCCCTGATCATAAAAGTAGTCCTCATAAAAGTCATACTATGGATCCCTTACATCAAGTAGGTATCCATCCACTCATCTGCTACACGATGATGCACATGTCGCTCGCTTGCATCTACCTCCTCATCATCTAGAGACTCATCTTGATCCTCCTCCTTTGGAGCATCCTTGGGTGCCTCCTCTATCACCACAGTTGCATCACCTCCTAGTGGCCCCTCTCCTCACCACTACCATGTCACCCACCAAGAGTCATACTCCTTTGTAGTCCCAACATCATCTATATCTGAGATATCTACTACAGGATCTGACTCCTCTCCCACTGCCTCCATTGTAGGCCAACTAAGGGTCCTCTCATCCCCATGATGTCGGTAGATCATTGACTCACTAGGCAACCCATGGCGTAGCCCAAACTATTGTAGGACTCAAGCATAAGGAAAGTACTCTCACTCAATCCCATGTCACCCAACTAGCCATCTACCTCGCCTCACCCAATGTAGTTGTGTCTCAACCTCAGCCCATACTAGACAATCCCTATAAGGTCTCCAAGTCACCTCCTCTACCTTGAGTCATGCAAAGGACTCTGCATAGTGCTCAACCTTACCTGCAAAGCGATGACTCTAACCTATCTCTTGGGCCACTACCATAGAATCCCATAGCCTATATCCCTATTAGTAAGCTATGCTTAGGTCATCCAAGGTAGTCCCTATGGTCGATCCACAATAATATGCTACCATCCCCAAACCTGTAGTAGAAAGATACACCCTAAGCCCTTCCATCCATAGGAGTGGATCTCATATAACTCATCATATAACTATGCCAATAAGGTAGTGCCCTAAGCCATCACTAGTGGCTACTCTATAGTGCACTCCACAAGTGTAAAAACCAACTCTATAAGGTTCTAGGAGAACTTGGTACCTGATGAGTCTGGGACAAACATGTTGGACATCAATGTAAAGAGTAAGCTATTTATAGTACCCAATACGCCATCCAGATACCATATATCTACTAATATCCCTCTGCTGAGTAGGTCGTGCACTACCTCCTGCCAGTCCCTATCAAAGTATCGCTGCATCACTACATCTCTCTTATCTTGATGAGTGGATACGATAGGTTGCACCTCTATTAGAATGCACAATATTTGATAGAAATCCTCTAAATTCATCATCATCTCCCTTGTAGGTAGGTGGAAGGTGTTAGTGCAAGGATCCCATAAGTCTATCAGGGCAGTCAAGTAAGAGCGGTCACCCACCATGGGCTCCAATCGTGTCACATGCTTAAGGCCAATGAAATCGAGCCATTGCTAGTCCTTCTCTATCAAAAGATCCCTAGTGGTCATAAGGAGAGTGAAAAATCAATACTGACCCTTCACCATCTGATAGAGTTAAGCAACTTGTCAAAAATACACAAAAAATGCACCAAAAATGACAAAAAAAGGGCTCTTTTTGCCCTAGTTTGTGGTCGTCCCACCCAGGGACGACCCCCAATTTGGTAGCCATCCCAACTAGGAATGAACCCCAAAAATGGCTAAAATTGGGTCATTTTGACCCCTAAAATAGCCCTAAAAAAGTAAGAAAATAACAAAAAAATGGAAAAATAATGCATCTAAAACAAAAATAAAATCTTGCATTCCTACATTTAACTACTATTATGGTTCCTTAACCAAGATTTAGTGTATTTTATGGAAAAATCACAGTAAATTACAATTTCACATTAAATAAAGAATAAGAGAAAATGCAGCCCTTATCCGTCTCGCATCGGCTCTGCCGCGTGTCGAGTACTTCACACTAAAAATAAATTTCTAAAAATTAACTTATTGAAATGGAGCTATACTTCCAATGACTCCTCAAATTGATTAACATAAGTTTTTTGGATTTCTAATACCCCTCAAATTGATTAATGTAAGTTTGTTGGATTGCTATTATAGGTAAAGGACACTAAAAATAAATTTCTGAAAATAAACTTACTAATAAAATATTTTGAATTATTTTTATTTGAAAGTTAAGGTGATATATCTCTTCAACTTGATTAATACAATTTTAGAAATAGGAATATATTTCTTATATTAATCATATTTCCAATCAATTATATAAGTTGTGTAAGTTTGCAATATATCTTATTCTTGATTTATATATGTTTGGAGGTCATTCATATAACTTCTTAGATATTGGAGTGCTTGCTAAGAAAAAAGATAAATATTGAATTTTTCATCGCAATTTTGAATTTTGAATTTGAATGTTTTTTTTTCCTTATATAAGTTTGGAAATATAGACTATATCTATTAGGCTTGATTTATATAAGTTTGTTTTATAGTTTTTAATATATATATTATGCTTAATTTACATAAGTCTAAAAATATAGAATATACCTCTTCCACTAGTTTGTTATATTTATTTTTCTGATCAAATTATATAAATTTGTTATATTTTCAATTATTTATATAAATTTGTTATATTTGTTTTATTTCCAATTAGTTATATAAATTTGTTATATATCTCTTCCACTTGATTAATAAGTTTGAAATAATAGAATGGGAAGAAAATAATTGAAGAAACCAATCCATCCCCTCATGAAGGCTTTCTTTTTATTGGAATGATAAAATTTTAATCAAAAAATATGGAATGTATCTCTTTCCTTTGTTAACTATAGAATAAACCTCTTCCTCTAGTTTGTTATATTTGTTTTTCCAATCAATTATATAAATTTGTGATATTTATTATATTTCCAATCAATTATATAAATTTGTTATATTTGTTTTATTTCCAATCAATTATATAAATTTGTTATATATCTCTTCTACTTGACTAATAAGTTTGAAATAATAGAACAAGAAGAAAGGAGTTGCAGAAACTAGTACATCCCCTTGGGAAGGCAATCCTTTCAATGGAACGATAAATTTTTAATCTGAAAATATGGATTGTATCTCTCCCTTGTTATATTTCAGTTTATTATATAAGTTTTGTTATATTTCCTTTCAAACCAGTTTTATGTATTTCCAATCAATTTGTTATATTTCCAATCAATTAGATAAATTTGGTATATATCTCTTCCACTAGATTAATAAGTATGAAAATATGAAATGTATGTCTTCTGCACAATTTATATATCCAATCAATTAACGATAAATTTGATATTTATTATATTTCCAATCAATTATTTAAAATTGCAATCAATTATATAAATTTGGTATATATCTCTTCTGCTTGATTAATAAGTTTGGAAATATGGAATGTATCTCTTCCCCTTATTATGTTTCTAATCAATTATTTAAATTTGTTATATATCTCTTCTGTTGGATTAATAATTTTGGAAATATAGAATGTATCTCTTCTCCTTGTTATATTTCTAACTAGTTTGTTATATTTCCTTAAAACTGTTTCCAATCAGTTATATCAATTATTTTCTTAAGAAAATATGTTATTTTTAAAATAGTTGGTTATATAAGTTTGTTATATTTCCTTAAAACTATTTCCAATCAGTTATATATCAATTATTTTCTCAAAAAAATATGTTCTTATTATTTTTTTTGAATAAGCTATGTGTGGCTTCTATTGGGGGCCACTCCCATTACAAAAATAAAATGATATGTTTTTCTCATTACATTTCTAACAAATTAATTAAAGCATACCTCTGTTTGCTTTTCCATCAAAGATATTTTCCATCTTCCTCAAATTGCTAAGATTCCATAATCATTTTTTTAAAAGGAACTAACAACAAGAACAACCCTTACATGACACATAAATCCAACAGATAGAAGAAAAACAAACATAACAATCATCCATCAAAGAGGAAATATGTTTGATTATTTTTCTTCTATAGCAAATATTCTTCCTCATTTAGAGTGGCAAGATCTAAGAATACATTTTTGCACTTCAAGCTCCTGAGGTAATATCTAGTTGTACCACATTTTGTAGGATCTTCACTTTTAAAAAACTCACCGTCATTAATTGTTTCATAATTAGCTTTGAGTATACCATCTGAGGTGCTAATATTTTCCATGGAATCATCTAGATGGTATTTAGTAACCATTTGGCTTTTCTCAATGATATGATTCAAATTATCCTTTTGGGATTGAGTATTCTATTGCTCGCATGATTTTTGTTGGAAAATTGGTGCATCTGGAGGATGAGCTTATTCTTTAGTAACCATTTGCCTATTCTCAATGATATGATTCAAATTATCCTTTTGGGATTGAGTATTATGTTGCTCGAATAATTCTTGTTGGACAATTGGTGTATCTAGAGGATGAGATTCTTTCTTTTTAATTGGGACATTTGAAGATTTTGAATCATTCACATTCAGGCCCTTCTCCACCAATGAGGAAACAAAGAATGATCGGATGTTCGGACATCTCTTATTCAAGTGGCCATATTGTTGACAACCATAACATCTTAAGGATAAGTTTTCATATTCAATATTTTGTATTCATTGCCCTTTTCTCAAGTAGATAGTAATGGATTGAGGCCCAGGAATTGAAACATCCATCCAAACAACCAATCTTTCTTTACTCAACTAGACAAATTTTCCTTAGTTTGGGCATCCATATACTAGAATGAACCAATGGCATTACCGATTTTGGTGAATATCTTCTCTCCCCAAAACTCCATAAGGAGAGCATAAAGATTCACCTAGACTAGGAAGAAATTAACTTCTTCTATAAAGGGGTTGAAATTAGGAATCCAAGGTCTTATATAGAAACCCCTTTGTCCAAAAAACCAATTATATCTATAATATGTTACCCTATATTTATCCTCTAAATAAAAAAAGAAAACAAAAAAAATGGGTAGGAGAGTTACTTGGAATCTACACTCCACTAATATTTAATGTATCCTTTGAGCTCCTCCAAGCCTCATATTTTGCCTTTTGAGTTTGCAAATAATTGTTCGAGCTTCATGATCAATCATATCCAATCCAAATTCATCCTTTAAAATCTTGATAAAGGGTATGGATTCATCCACTTGTGAACCCAATTATCCTTGAGAAATATTTCTTCTGATCGAAGAGGCTTTCTCACATATTGAAGAGATGATTTACGAACAACCCTCTTGACTGCACCTAGGGTTTGCATCTCTTTTGTGAATATTGTACCCAAATTTATTGCTTTGTTCCATCGCTTGACTGCACCTAGGGTTTGCATCTCTTTTGTGAATACTATACCCAAATTTATTACTTTATTCCATTGCTTGACTGCACCTAGGGTATATCCCATTTCACAAAGAGAAGTGTTATCACCATTCTTGGCTCTTTGGTTCCCCATTGGATTCACCCTCGCCTACCTACACATCACCTCAGAAGACTTACTACCCATATCCATCCTCATCACATCCTAGCCTCCATGCTTGCCATTGCGCACTCACCATGTGGTTACCATAGCCTTCGTGCTCGCCATTGTGTGCTTATATGTTATTTTATTTTCAAAATAATTTAATTTGTAATAATTTCTATTAATTCCTAAATTGTGTACTATTTTACTATTGTGGTTATTTTTATGTCAAGTTTCATTTCAATTACTTCTTGGATTGCTTGCCATTACTTCTAATATGTTATTTCATTTTTATAGTCATTTAATTTGTAATAATTTTGCATACTATTGTGCTTATTTTTATGTGATGGTTTATTTCCATTACTTCATGGATTGCTTGCAATTACTTCTAATATGTTATTCCATATTCATAATCATTTAATTTATGAATAATTTTGTGTACTATTGTGGTTATTTCTATGCGAAGGTTCATTTCCATTACTTCCATTACTTCTTGGATTGCTTGCTATTACTTGTTATTACTTCTTAGATCACCTACTATTGGACTGATTGCTATTACTTCTTAAATTTCTTACTTCCTAGATTGATTGTTATTACTTGTTATTAATTCTTGTATTGGTTGTTATTACTTGTTTAAATTACTTGCTATTGAAGTTATGCTTAGTGAAATTATGTTATTTTTATATGAAGGTTTCATGGTCATTTAATTTGTAATTATTTTCATTAATTCATGGATTGTTATAGCATAGTTTATTTTTATTTCTACTGGAGCTATGCTTATTTTTATGTGAAGGTTCCTCTTCTATGTGGACTTCATGCTTATTTTTATATAAATATTTTAATTAAACATTCTAAAAGTAAAAAAAAATAAAACTTCTCTTCAAAATCAATAAAAAAAATTAAAAAACATGTGTTTTTTTTAATGTAAAATCATACACAAACCCACCCCTCCCACCCATCACACACTCAAGCACACTATGGTTTGAACCTTGGACCTCCAAAAGAATAGCCAAAGCCTGAATAATTGAATCGTTGGGATGTCCCCTTGACAAAAAAAATAATTTTCATTTTCTTAAACTATTTTTCCAAAAATATGTCAAAATATAAAAGAGCCAAATCCCGTACCTTTGCATTGTCCCCTCCTAAAATAATAATAATAAGAAATACTCCAAAATATAAAAATATATTTTTAAATATTTTAATCAATTCTTTCGAAAAGACTCCAAAAGATACAATTTAATTTTTTATTTTGTTAAATCCCTCCTTTAAATAGGATCAAAGGCTCCTCTCCTCTCTAATATTATAGAGGTTCTAAATTAATTTTCATTCAAAGGCTTGAAAGAACTCTTAAAATAAAAGGCCTTAATCTGTCCATCCCATAAAATTAGAGATGAGAGGTAACCTCTATAAAAATTCCTTTGTTTTAGGGTAGGGTAGTGACTTGGACACTCAAAAGACTTTTGTACCTTTGTTGGTATTTTTCCATTTTAAGGTTTTTGGACCTTTGGACCCTCAAAATTTAAGGTTTTTTTTATACCTTAGCTTAGCTAGTAGTTTTTCCTTGATTGACCGTTCCAAATTTAATGTATTTATAGAGATTTAAACTTCATTTTCATTCAAAGGCTTGAAAGAGCTCTTAAAATCAAAGGCCTTAATCACTTCATAATTATAGAAGAGAGGTAAACTCTATTAAAATTTACTTTTTTTTAGGGTAGTGCAGTGCCTTAGACACTCGAAATCTAAGGTGTTTTGGACCTTTGGTGGTATTTTTATTTTTTAAGGTTTTTTGGACCTTTGATGGTATATTTCCTTTTAAGGTAGGGTAGTACCTTGGATGCTCAAAATTTAAAATTTTTGGACCTTTGGACGCTCCAAATTTAAGGTATTTTTTACCTTATCTAGTATTTTTTCCTTGATCAACCACTCATAGTGATTGCACCAGGTAGAACGTTCATTCTTACTTACAAAGAGGTTGTATTTTTGAAGATGTCATGAAAGATCTTTCATTTTGTGCTTATGAACTAGGTAGAATGTTCATTCTCATTCCAAGAAAGGTTTTTGTATTTTAGTATTTTTTTTAGTGCATATCGAGGGTTTTCTCCCTCTTGATCTCTCCAATGGCTCCTCCTCTCCTTTAGAAAGACTTAAAAGACTTAAATAGATAAAACTAGTATTTTCATTTTACGCTTATGGTCTCGGGTAGAACGTTCATCCTTATATAATAAGAGATCATTATTTTAGGATGTCGGTTGAGTGCATCTCTAAAGGGCTCTCTCCCTCTGATCTCCCCCATGGATCCTCGACTCTTTAAGTCTAAAAAAAACTTAAAGAGATAAAAAGAGATATAAACAATTCTTTATTAAATGTTGTTAAACTTTGTGCAACTCCTCCATTCTATAAAAAAACTTAAAGAGATATTTAAAACTTTTTAACTCCTCCATTTCATAAAAAAACGTAAAGAGCTATTTAGAACTTTTTAAAAAGACTTAAAAGAGAAAAAAAAAATTGACTTCTTATTAAATGTTATTAAACTTTATTTAATTTGTATAAAAAACACATTCCAATTTATATAGACTCTAAATAGAGCATTAAAAACACATTCTAAATTTTTAAAATATATATTTTTATATATTGTTAAGAAAGAGATTTTCCCTTTTTTTAAGTCATTTGTTTTAAAACATAAAATGATTGTATTTTATTTTTAAATTAAAAAGACTTTTATTTTTTCTTTTAAACTTTGTTAAATTAAAATTTATTTAATATTTAAATAAATAGACTATAAAAAACACATTCCTACATGTTATAAAACTTTGTTAAACTTTATTTAGTCTCCAAATAGATAGACCATGCAAAAAAAAACATTCCTAAATTTTTGTTATTTCTTATTAAGTGATTTTTCAAGAGATTTTGCATTTTTTTTAAATATTCCTTTATTTAAATGATTCTTTGTTAATGTTTCTAATTTAGAAACTAAATAGATATAGATAGACCAAAAAAAACATATTTGAAAAAAAAAATCATTTTGTTAAATAAATAGACCATGAAAAACAATTATTTTATTTTTATTTTGTTAAATAACTTTTTATTAAATACTATTAGAATAAGTAATTATTCTTTTAAGTTATACTAGGATAGACATACTTGAGTTTCCACTCCTCCATGAGTCAGGTGAACTCTCAATATAGTCTAGATCATATTTTATGAGTTGTAATCCAACGACTCTCAATGATCAACTTTGTTATTTATACAAAGTTGATCCATGGAATAAATCAATCAGTTCTATTTGTCTCTTCAAATCTTGTAATGCTTTGTTGTTCTACTCTTGGGAAATTCTAACATAGTACAAGAGCAAGATAGATTCTTCTAGGCATTCTCTCTTGAAGGCAGTTTTACGATCTAGTTCTTATCTTTTATCTTTTTTTAAAAAAGGAGTTTTTTTTCTCATATCTATTGTAGACTGCTCATATGTTATCTACAATATTTTAGAAAAAATATGTTTATGGTTCTATCTAATATTGTTTTACCATAAAAGAGATTCTCCTTATTTTTCAAGACATTAATATTGACTTCGCTATAGGAACAAGTACTTTTGCCTAATTACAATCACAAAAAAGGCATATTATTATTATTATTATTATTTTCTACCATTTTTTTCGTGTTCTTCGTAGATATCAGTTCAAGAAATGCAATTCACCTCTTGACATCGCTCTTAGCTTTGGATCCCCTATCGTTGCAATGTTTTCGTGGGTGTTCCTTTTATTTCGTGGAGAACATAGAGTTTCGTGGCTTTTTTATCTCATGATATCCGTTTATTTAAATTAAAACTAAGTGTATGTTGATGAGATCTAATAGTATTTATATTGCATATATTTTGTGTCTCATTTCAAGAGATGTTTGGTCATTAATTTTAAGACCATAGTGCATTATATATTCTTTTAGATGTGGCAATTTATCCCATCTTTGCCAACATCCTTTCCTTGACACACTGTGATTTCTTCTAGTGTATGTTGGTGAGATCTAAAATATTTTTAAAAAGAAGCATGTATTTCACATCTCACTTCAAGAGACGTTTGTTCATAAATTTTAAGACCATAGTGCATTATATATTTTTTAGACATGGCATATTGTCTCCATCTTTGCCAACATCCTTTCCTTGGCACGTTGTGATTTCTTCTAGTCTTCTATCAATAGGAATTTCGAACGAATCCTAGAGCTTTCAACTCGACGAATACTAGATTGATTTTGATTTTCCTTCTTCACCATTATAGTAGCTTCACCTATTTAAGCATTCTCTGTAGGTTCAATCGAGCATATTCACTTCATATATTCCATCTCTAATGCTTATCTTTGGATTTGCTTTGCAATAGTAGCTTTCAAATTATTTTATGAATATATTTGGCTTTGTTTTGTTGTGTGGTGCTAAAATTCTCTGATGTAGTGACAATTTTAAGATTTTAGTGGCACCTAAATCAGTTTATGGAGCTTCATTTCAAGATGAGATCCTTTACCTTCATTTTCATCTCTGGCATCTTTTGAAATATGTCATTTTTTAGGCGTCTTCCGCATCTCATATAGAGAACCAAAGGTAAATTATTTAAAAAATTATTTTAGCTTAATATTAATGTTTTAAAAAATATAGTGATTTTCGTAGGATCGTTGACATCTTTTGAGATTTCTCAAAAGTATAGCGACCGAATCACGTGAAGGCCAAAGGTTTCATTCACGTCTTTTGGAGTTCATATTTTGTGAAAGAGCAACATTGTTTATCGTGCTCATTTTGAAGAACTATATCTTGCTGAATGTAGAAGTCTTCTCAAGCATTCAACATCTTCTATCGAGCCTTTAATCCATTAAAGGGTTGATCTTTAATATCTTTAGTTTAAAACTTGTTTTTATAATTAAAAAAAAACAGTCTTTTTTAAAGGTCCACCCTTTCTTATAATTTGTATCATCCTCTCTAAGTCTCATATGCTTTTTTTTAGTGTCCTTTTTTTTAGGCATTGCAAAAAATGACAACTAAATTTTAACCTCATAAATAAAAGATTTTTTTTTTTTGGGGGGGTTTCTTTAGAGGGTGCCATATTCTTGCACCTATTCAAAAGGATTCAAGGGGGGTTGTTATTATTGTTGGTCATTGCCTCTTTCTTTTATGATTATTGCCTTTGCTCTAAACATTTTTTTTAAGTTTTAATCTTTAAAAAAAAAAAAAGAATATTAAAGTTTTAATCTTTTTCAAAAAAAAAAAAATATTAAAATGAAAAACTAATATTGTTTCTTTACTTAATTTAGTCTCTTAGTCACCCACTTTCATTTCATTTCAGTTTTTAAATTATTCATTAAAAGCACTTCCAAAATAAACATATTCCAAATACTGCAAATCTCAAAAACTTATAGTTTCCCTCATGTAAGGGTGGGTTATTGAAATATACTATATAAAGGTCTAAGATGATTATCTTAAATCCAAAATCCTATGCTCCACATACATTTCTCTCATTACTTAAATATTCTCTCTTGTAAGTGTGGGTAATTGAAAATATAAGTATAGAGGCCTGGTCTTTTTTTTGCCTTCAAAGCCTATTTTGAAGTATCAAGACCATTTACTTATAGTTTTCCTCTCGTCAGGGTGGGTATATTGGGCATATTGATATTCATCTTAGGATTTTGTTTCCTTTAAATTCTCCATTGTATTATCTAACAACTAAATAAAATTGAAGTAAAGGGGGAATTATTGGTTCACTTCAAATTTATCTGGCAAAATGAATACAATGAATATTATTGATCCTCTCACCCCTCATAAATATCATACATGGAAACCAAAAAATTTAAATCTCATTTCTCAAAAAGGGTTCACTCACTTGTTAGAAGAAAAGCAACCTGAATTTGAGAAAGAATATGAAATATTTGTTCATAAATACAATATGTATGAAACAATGAGTATTATAAGCACTAATGTAAATGAAAGCTTATGGTTTCACATTATAGATTGTAAAAATCCATATGAATGTTGGGAAAAACTAAAGAATTTATTTGGGAAAGTAGATCAAATAAGATCAATGTAGCTAGAGGCAGAATTAACAACATTATCTCTTGAAGACTTCAATAATATTGTTGACTTTATCACCAAATTTAAAGAAATCCTCACTCAATACAAAGGCAGTGGGAAGAATAAAACATAATAAGAATGCATATATCTAATTATTTATAAATTAAATGGTGTTTTTAAAATTTTTACAACCACATTGCTATCTATTTATAAATTAAATGGTGTTTTTCAAATTTTTACAACCACCTTGCTATCTACAAAATATGCTCTTGGTGCAAGCTTTAAAATGCCCTCCTTAGAAGAATTTTGTGATAGGTTAACTAGATAAGAAAAAAAACTTTCAAAGTATGAGATCTCTTCCTCCTCCTCAAACACCTTAGTAGCATCAACCTCAAATGCCTTAGTAGCATCAACCTCTACTAAAGAAAAATTCAAAAAGAAAGAAAAAAGTCCCATAACCTGTACTCACTACAAAAAGAATGGTTATTCTATGAGCAAATGTTGGAAAATACTTCAAAAACTAGAGGTAGCAATGAAGGATAAAAAGGTAGAAACTAAGAAGCAGATAGGAAAAGCCTTAAATGTTAAAGGAAATACTATAAAAACTTCATCAAAATACTGGGTTCTATATTCAGGACAAACTCATCACATGACTTCCTTAGATGAGTCATTCATTTCAATCTCCTCAAGTTCAACATGTAGCATAGAAGTTGGTGACTCATCCTTTATCATAGTCAAAGGAAAAGGTGACATATCCATTGATGGTGGTTATATCAATAATGTTCTTTATGTATGAAAAATTGCAACAAATCTCCTCTCTGTTTATCAAATTTGTACTTTTGGAAACGATAAAACATTTCTCTTCTCCCCAATAAGATTTGAGATAAGAGACTTGCAATACCCTCACTCTCTCATAGCAAAAGGGGATTTTGATCACAATACTTATCTATTTCACTTCAAAGGATTAAATAACTCATAAGGGGCCTCTCATTTTATTGCTCATGGAGATTTTGAAAGCAAACATTGGCATGAAATATTTGGACATCTCAATTATAACTACCTAAAGGAATTAAACACCAATGAAATGGTAACAGGATTACCACAAATATCATCTATTGATGGAGTATGTCCTAGTTGTTGTCTTGTAAAGCAACATCAATATCCTTTCCACCCAAGTAGTTCTCTAAAGGCCTCATCCCCTATAGAGTTAATCCATAGTGACTTAATGGTCTTCCCAGAACCTTTCTTCAAAGAAGAAAAATATGCTTTAAAATTTATTGATGATTTTTCTAGAAGAACTTGGGTCTACTTCCTAAAATGCAAAAGTGATGTTCTATCCCACTACAAAATCTTCAAAGCCTTGGTTGAAAATCAGGCCTCTTGCAAAATCAAGCAAATTCAAAAAGATAATGGGGGGAATAATTTAGTAATGAGTTCTCCAACTTTCTGTTAGGTCATGGCATAATTCATCAACATTATATATCCCATAATCCATAGCAAAATGATATTGTAGAGAGGAAAAACCAAACTTTAAAGGAAATGGTAAACTATATGCTCCACTCAAGAGATCTTCCAAAAGTTTTTTGGGTAGAAGTAATTAACTATGCAAACTATATTCAAAACCGCACACCTCATAAATCTCTTGGCCATTTGACTCCCGAGGAAGCATGGACTGGTTCAAAACCTGATGTCTCCTTCTTCAATATTTTTGGATGTACTACGTGGGCACATATCCCAAAGAAGAAGAAGAAGGCTCCAGATAAGAAAATAAAAAATCTCATCTTTGTTGGTTATTATGAGGATATGAAAGCATACAGGCTCCTTGATCCCATAAATCATGAGGTATTTTTTCATAGGAATGTCCAATTTGATGAAACATTCCCTCATAAAGATCCTCAACCATCCTCTTCCACCATTGGTTCTATTAAGCCTTCTTCAATTTTAGATCCTCAATATAATGAAGAACCAATTTTAGAGATTAATGATCAGGATGAGGAACCTATAACTCCAAATCAAAATCTAGCCACTCCTACTACTCCTTCCACTATGCCAAAATGGGCCCGCACCATTGTTAAAGAAGCTACTCCTTACATCAAAAATATTCCATCATCTAGATTAGGCAACTCCGTAGGTACTGGTATTGTCTTTCAGTACATTTCCACATACCCTCAATCCTTCAAATAAGCAATTGTTATTAAATAATGGGATGATTCCATGGATAAAGAATTATCTTCCTTGATAAAGAATAAAACTTGGGATTTAGTTCCCCTGCCTAAAGGGAGGAAATTAGTTCACTGTAAATGGATTTACAGGATAAAATATGGACCTAATGGAGAAATTAACAAACACAAAACCCGTATGGTAGCCAAAGGTTTCTCTCAAATTGAAGGAAGTGATTATTTTGAAACTTTTGCACTAGTTGCCAAAATGGATTATGTTAGACTGGTTCTTGCTCTAGTTGCTTCCCAAAAGTGGCTTGTCTTTCAAATGGATGTAAAAAGTGCTTTGTTACATGGGGAATTAAAGGAAGATATATTCATGGAACAACATGTTGGTTTCACTCAAGACTCCTCCCTTTTTTGTAGGCTAAGGAAATCTCTCTATGGCCTCAAACAAGCTCCTAGAGCTTGGTATGAAAAAATGGACTCCTTCTTTCTTTAGTTTTTCTCATTGTGAGTCTGATACCACAATCTACATTTGGAGAGACAAAGAAAAAATCACCATACTTATTCTCTATGTTGATGACGTTCTACTCACTGGTAGTGACATCATTCAAATTCAAACTATCAAGGACTCCCTTTACGAAAAATTTAAAATGGTTGAAAGGAGAAATATACTTGGACTATATTCCCACATAAAATCAAATTTTAGACATCTTCACCAAGTCATTTCCTTCTCTGTGTTACATTCAGTTGCGAGGGAAACTTGGGGTAATATTTGGAGGATGGTTTTTTCCCATGTGGTTTTTTTATCATCTCTCCTAAAGTATAAATTGTTCATGAGTACCTAATAAGACCAAGTTGGTGGGACTCATTATTTGTTTTATGAGGACAATATTTGCCATCAAAATACATTCCTCTATATTTATTTCTATGGCATATGGTTTTTTCCAAGGGGTATTTTCACCATCTATATATTGTAAATGAGTACCTGATCAGATCCTATTGTCAGGAATCATATCTTTTTTTTCTTATTTTTTTCAATGAGGACAATATTTGCAAATCGAAGACATACCTCTTACCTTTTTTTGAAAGATGGTTTTTTCCCATGTGGTTTTACCATCTCATCAAAAAAGGATCATTATACATGAGTACCTCATCAGGCCTTGTTGTTGGGACTCATTTGTATCATTCACCCCTAGTATCACTTAAGGGGTGTGTTAGAATAAGTAATTATTCTCTTAAGTTCTACTAGGATAGACATACTTGAGTTTCCACTCTTCCATGAACCAGGTGAACTCTCAGTATAGTTTATATTAGATTTGATCAGTTGTTGTAATGCAACGACTCTCAATGATAAACTTTGCTATTTATACAAAGTTGATCCATGAAATAAATCAATAAGTTCTATTTGTCTCTTCAAATATTGTAATGCTTTGTAGTTCTACTCTTTGGAAATTCTAAAAAATATAAGATTTTTTTTTTAATGATTTTTTTTTTTAATTTATAAAAAATAATATAAAATGTTATATTAAAGTTTTGAAAAATTAATATAAAATATTAAATTAAAGTTTTGAAATTTTAAAATAGTCTAAATAGATATACCTAAAAAAAACACATTCTAAACTAAACATTATTTAGATTATATATAAAGAGCATAGTTTTGAAATTTTAAAACACTCTAAATAAAACATTATTTAGATTATATATAAAGAGCATAGTTTTGAAATTTTAAAACATTCTAAATAGAAAAACATTTTGTTTATATGTTATTAAATTTTGGTAATTTAATAACATTTTAAATGTTGGTAATATAGTTTTAAAAAAGTTTAGCTTTGATGATTCTTGGATTGGATTGGTTGAGGCTTGTGTTTTTGTGACCTGGTTTTCAGTCCTTATAAATAGATATTTGATAGGGTTTTTCATGTCCAATCATGGTATTCAACAAGGAGATCCATTATCTCCCTTTGAAAGCTCTTGGGAAATTGATCTCTTGAAGAAGTAGTGAGTTTGGACTTCGTCCAACTTTACCTTGCCCTTTTATTTCCCATCAACAATTTTTTTATGATAATATTATTTCTTGTGTTGCTTCAGTGATCCATGCTAGGGACATCAAGTCTCTCTTAAGATGCTATGAGAAGGTGGATGGACAACAAATTAGCTTTGAGAAAATTAATATATTTTTTGTTAATACCCCGAAGAATTGGTAGAGAAAGATTGCTAATATTTTGAATTGTAGGATAACAAATTTGTCGGCTACCTATTTGGGTCTCCCTTATTTTTTTGGTAATATGAAGGAAACATTTTGGACATCAGTGGTTGAAAGATTCCAAAAAAGAATGGCGTCTCGAAAAAGGACCCTCCTCAGTCAGGCGGGGAAAGATGTGTTGGTCCAAAGTACTTTGCAAAGCATCCTAATTTATTTTCTATCCCTTTTCCATCTCCCTTCCATCTCCCTTCCATCTCCCTGGCAAGGTGGCAATAAAGCTTGATAGTATTTGCAAATCTTTTTTTGGGTTGGTCTAGAGATGAAAAGGAAATTTCATCTTATTTCTTGGGATCAAGTGTGTAGAAGAAAGAAAGAGGAAGAGGGTGATTTGAATTTGAATAATGTTGCTATGGTGAATAAGGTTTTGGTAGCTAAGCTTGGTTGGAAGTTGACTTCTAACACCAACTACTTATGGTGTACTATATTGAAGGACAAAAATAATTTTATATCATTTTATCAAACTTTCTCCCAAGTGGGGGATCAACGCTTTGGAATAGTCTGATTAAGTACCACAATTTTCTTAATTCCAATTGTAGATGGGTCATTGGTGATGGTAAGACAGTGAATTTTTGGGAAGACCAGTGGATCAAGGATCTACTGCATATTGAAGACCAAACTTTTGGGGCTTTAATTTAGCATTCTTGAATTGGTAGCCTTCAAAAGGTGGTAGATGTTTTTGGAAACTTGTAATGGTAGAAAATATTGGTCCAATCGACTCCCATAATTAAGGGATGGTTCAGACATACATCCGTGAAGATCTCCATTGGAGGATCTGAGGATGATTGTGGTACATCAAGAAGATGTAGATGATTGACTAGTATGGGGTGGAGACATCAAGGGTTGCTACACAATAAAGTCGGCATATAATCTATTAGGTTCTAATCTAGTTGGTCATTTACTAGTGAATTTAATCTATCTTAAGAACTTAATGTCTAATATCAACATGTTTTATTAATTTGCGATGCAGAACAAATTTCTCACATTGAACATTTTCTTTAAAAGAGGTTAATCTTGATGAAAAAATATTTTTTTTTGTGTAAAAATGATTGAAAATCAGCTTCTCATTTGTTACTCAGATGTCAGAGCTTTCAGGACGTGTTCTCATTTATTCTTTCATGGTTGGGTGTTACATGGGCATTGCCAAATTCACTTTTTAATTGTATCTCTTAGTGATGATATTTGTTTGTCTCCCCAGGGCTTAAATGTTTTTGGAAGTTCCTTCTTACTCATGTGTTTTGGGAATTTGGAAGGAATGTAATTCTAGAGCATTCAAAGACGTGGAGAATAATGTAGAGCATGTTTAAAATTCTTTGGAAGGCTGTGGATAATTTTTTGTCATTCAAAAATTTGAACGCTCCTCAAGCTCGATATCAACCTACTCCTAACCTGAGAAGGCACGTTTAGTGGTCCCCATCGCCTGTAGACTGGTTTAAATTAAACTTTTATGGAGCTTCTAAAGGAATCCCAGCCTTGTTGGTACGAGAGGAGTGATACGAGATGGTAATGGTGATATTATTCTAGCCTTTGCAGACTATTTTGGTACTCAATATTCTATTTTTGCAAAAGCATGGGCTGCCTTTGTTGGTGTGATGCACTCAAAAAATCTTGCTATACATAATGTAATAGTCAAACATGACTCTTTGTTAGTGATTAATATGCTTAAAGGGTTCTATCAACCTTGTTGGAAGGTGTCTAATCTTATTAATGAAACAATTTGGAACTTCTGCTCCTTTTATAATATGGTGTTTGAGCACATGCTCAAAGAGGACAATGTAGTGGTCGATTTAAGAGGATTTCCTCTTGGAGATCATTAGTTGCGTTAGAAATGAAGTTCCTTAAATGCTATGCAGGATTTTATTCGTGATGGATCATTTTCTACCTCCGTAAATCTTTATTAGTATGTTGCAGGTGCATGGAATTTATGGTTTCATTTGTGTGTGATTGGTTCCTCTTATTTGTTGTACATTCACCCACCCGTTGGGTATGTAGATATCACTACAACATCTACCATTGGATACATTGGTATTAATTGTTGTACTTTCACCCTCCCATTGGATACGTCCTTGACAATTTTTAAATCTGGAATCAATGAGATTGTTCCTTTAATGCTTCAGAATAGAACTTCTTCGGTTCTCTCCAACATTTTTTTCATTCCTCTTATCTTCACTTTGTCTCTTCAGTTGTTTCTTTGGTTCACCATTGGGATGTTTGTTTGTATTATTTGGTTGTGGCCCTTGAGAAGGTTGTGGGATTCCTTTCAAAAAAATGTTGGTAATTTAGACTTTAAATAGATAGAACATGAAAAAAAAAATTAAAGGTTAAAGAATGTTAAATTTCTTATAAAAGACTAGATTAAAGTTTTAAGACACTCAAAACATTAAAAAAAACAATAAACAAACTTTTAAAAGGTTAAAGAATGCTAAATAATTCTTTCCAAAATATTATTAAAAGATAAAAAAATTTAAAGGTTGTTAAATTTTATTTAGGCTCTAAATAGATGGAGCACAAATAAACACTCAAAATTGTATTGTTAAATGATTCTTTCTAGAATATTGTTAAAAGATAAAAAAATAGTTAAATTACATTAAGAAAATAGTCTCAGACGATATTGTTAAATGACTCTTTCTAAAATATTGTTAAAAGATAAAAAAATAGTTAAATTACATTAAGAAAATAGTCTCAGACGAGAGCCACATTACAAAAATAATTTTAAATGATTATTTTGTAAATATTGTTAAAAAGGGATTTAGATCAAAATAGTAAGATTACAAAAGCCAGATTACAGAGATATTTAAATATTGTTAAAAAGGAACTCTTAAACTCAAAATAAGTTGGACTTTATAATCTCATCTCAACATTTAAACTCTTCACTTTCTCACACTTTAAACTCTGAATGGGTTAGAGTTTTCAAATTGTAGAGGGCAAAAGATCTTATTTTTGTATTTATAAGAAAATACTCCCATAATGTTGTGGGCTGTTAAACGTAATTAAAATAATTATGTACCGTTGACTAATTATTTCATTTGTTAAATTAAAAAAACCCTTAATATTAATTTAATGTAACTACTTGGGAAATGAAATATACCAACCTAACCAAATCTACCAATTTAACTACTTGGGAAATGAAATCTACTCTACTAACACCCCACGATTTAAACTAATTTCATCTCCCTCCTACTAACGCCCCACGATTTAAACTAATTTCATATCCCTCCACACAGTCCAATAATTATACAACTCTAAAATAAGTAGACTGAAAAACTATAAGTAGACTCAAAAACTTCTCTTACGTTTGTATAAATCAATTAGCTCCTTCCATCTGTGGAGCCTTTCTAAAGGCATCAATGAAATTAAATGCTAATTATGGATAAAAAGAGCAATCATTTACATCGTTAACAATTGTTAACAATTATCACAATGACATGCTCTACAATAGACCACATTATTAATAAGATTATTGCATCCTTTACAGACAAACTTCACCTTTTAACCGGGTTGTGGAACAATACAAACACACCACATCTGTTGGATCGCAGTGTTGAGTGCGGGTCTAAAGAAAATTTATAACTGAAAAATGTCGTATAATGCATGAAAGAATGAAACAAAAACGCTTAATTCAAGCCAAAATTTAAAGAGAATAAATTTGTTTGAATGGTGAAAAGTTTCATAGCCTAAGGAAGGACAGGAAAACATACTTACCCATCATTCCAGTGCTCTCTGCCATAGCCTTTTTGAAGGCATCAATGAAATTAAGAGCTAATTACGGATATAAAGAGCAATCGTTTACATCATTAACGATTATCACACACTGACATGCTCTACAATGGACCACATTATTAACAATATTATTGCATCGATTACAGACATATTGCACATAACCAAACATTACCTTTTAAAGGGTTTTTTTTGGGAACAATACAAACACACATCTATTGGATCGCACTGTTAAATGTGGGTCTAAAGAAAATTCTATAATAGATAAACGTCGTAGAATGCGTGAAAGAATGAAAGAGAAACGCTTGAATAAGCGTTAAAGTTCTTCAAAATTTTAAGAGGAGAACAATTATTTTTTAACATTGACAAGTTTCATAGGCTAAGTAAGGACTGCAAAATAAGAGACTGGTGTTTTCTGTCACAGTCTTCCACGGTTCGGTTCGTTTCGTTTCTTTACTATGAATGCCTTACTTTATGTAAATATTTTGGGTAAATATTTTTGATGGTGCTTCGATCTACTCCTGTATATTCCCTTAATATGATATATAGGCTTATCTTGTCATAATAAAGTCTTCTGAATCTGTTCAGCACCCGGATTCACCTTTTAAAGTGGTGCAACCATGTTGCACGCCTGGATTCACCTTTTAAAGTGGACTTAAAGAGCCTTCTATGTTCATTATCGCACCCGCTAATCCTTAAGGTAGAGAGGGGCAATAGAGCACTGGAACTATTAACTGCTCTCCTGCTATGAGTAGACTTAAGCCCCTTCTGTTCATTCTCGCACCCGCTAATCTTTAAGATAGGAAGGGGCCGTAGAGCACTGGAACGATAACCACTATCCTCTCGCCACCCTTTAAATTAAAAGGGCAGGCCTCCTTAATAATTTGAAGTGACTTTGCACTTCTATTTTAAAAAGGGCCCCTCCTTAGAATAGAAGAAGAATTAAATTAAATTAAAGTGGAACAAATTGGTTTGATGTTAATAAGGATAAAGAGTACCACATAAGCTGAACCAAGGGCTTCCAGGCCTTCCATATTTAAGTTGCTAAGGGCTTCCAGGGCTTCCATATTTAAGCTGCTATTGACAAAGAGTAAGTGTTGGATTTCTTTTGGAAGTGTTGTGCTGGAATAGAGAGTCATGTTCGAATAGAGAAATCCAGAGGGCTAGGGGGCTAGGGGTTATTTCATTAACTGATGATCGCTTTGCTCATCCTCCCACATGAAGGATTAAATGTAACCCATAAGTTATTGCCTGCACCAACGATTCTTGAAAATTGCTCATGCTACATGCGAGACTTGGGAGTCGTTGCTCGAACCAACGAAGCTTGGAAATCGCTCCTACTAGGTGCGAGACCCGGGAGTCGCTCGATCAATGAGCGAAACTTGGGGTCAGTCAGAAAAAGAATGATAAAGGGGCAGTTTGACAGTGTTTAAAGTTTATAATACCCCTAATATGCTTTGCTTTGATTTTATGGTTCTAGCCTGCGAATCGCTATGACAAAAGGAGGGTAATCTATGGTTCACTTGAAAGAGGAGCTATATAGAGGTTTGTTGGTTCAACAAATGAGAAACAAACCTGCTAGAGTTTACTCAAAAAGCATCCAAATGTCAGACTTTGAACTAAATGGATGCAATACTTGCATTTGGGAGAGAGTGACAGAAATCACTGATTCACAAGAGATAGGGGTCAAAATTCACGCACAAAGTGGAAGATTTTATTTATATGATTCAAGAAATATTATGTTCATCTACATAAATGCAGGATAGACAAAATAGAGGGGCTCCAAATCTACTATTTCGTGCAGCCTTTATATTCTCCTACAGTCATTCTCAGCTGCTGCTATTTTGCAACTGTTCTTCACTCTGCATTTTCTTTCTTCTCCTTACCAAAATGGCATTCAAACTAGTTTTTATAGCTGAGCATAGGAAACCAATCACCAACCCCGCACGTGAGAATTAACTCTAACATCACATCAGCTTTAGATGGTAGGAAATCACAATTTCACATTGCTAGGCATGCGATTTCGAGAGTCGCTCCTTTCCTGAGTGACTCCCAATAATCACTCCTCTCTTGAGTGATTCCTAGGAATCACAACTTTCCTGGGTGACTCCCAGGAATTACTGCTTTCTTGGGTGATTCCAGGATTCACCGTAGTAGCGAGCGATTCTCTGGAGTGACAATTAGGATGTGGCAAAGTCAGGTTTACTTTTCTAACACCCTCATTTAAACCTGACTTCATAATGACTTTGATGCCCAACTTCTCATGCAATCTATTGAAGTCCTCCTCCTTCAAAGGCTTTGTGAATATGTCAGCTACTTGCTCCTTGGACCTGCAAAACAATAGCTAAACTTCGCCCAACTTCACTAGCTCTTTGATGAAGTGATACCGTATGTCAATATGCTTGTATGCCCATGAAATATTGGATCCTTTGAAAGTGCTATGGCAAAATTGTTGTCACAAAATATGGCTATCATGCCTTTCGATGGATGGTTTAGTTCATCCAAAATATTTCATAGCCATACTTCCTAGCAGGCGGATGATGTCACGGTGACATATTCGGCCTCAACAGTGGACAATGCAATGATTGGTTATTTCTTGGATGACCATGACACTGCTCCCAATCCGAGAGAGAAAGCATACTCGAAAATGCTCTTTATATCATCAATGTTGTCAGCTCAGTCGCTATCTGTGTAGCCCACCAGTTCCAGTTGGTCTCATCTAGCATAGAAAATGCCATGGTTTCGCATCCCGTTGACATACCACAAAACCTGTTTACCTACTTACCAGTGCGTGTCCTTCGGAGTCTCCATAAATCGGTTGATTAAACTGACTCCAAGCATCAGATTTGGCCAAGTTGTAGTCAAATACACGAGACTGCCAAATAATCGCTTGAATAGAGTTGGACCAAAATTCCTAATGGAATCCAAATTGCTCAGCTTTAGTCCTATGGCAATAGGTGTGATTTTAGGTTTGTTGTCCTCCATATTGAATTGCTTCAGTACATCCTTCGCATACTTGACCTGAGAAATAAAGATGCCATCTACTGATTGGTCAACTTCAATGCCGAGAAAGTACTTCATCAGGTCTAAGTCTATCATTTCAAACTCCTTCTTCATGGCTATTCTAAAATGGTCAAACTATACATCACTGTTACCAGTGTAAATTAGATTGTTCACATACAGGCAGACGATTATCATCTCCCCTGCTTCATTTGTCTTTAGGTACACGGTGTGCTCATATGGGCATTTAAAAAACCCATTATCCTAAAAATAGCCATCAATCTGAATATACCATGCCTTGGGTGCCTACTGAAAGCATGAGGATACGGAAGCAAAAAGGAAACTCCAAGTGCGATGCAAATGGAACTAAACTTAACGCTAAATCCTATGAATTGAAAGTGCATGAAAGGAGGGAAAGCATGAACGAATCGAAATGAAACAAAAAGCCAATAAGGAAGACAGCCATTTTTATTGATATGTTTCAAAACTCGATTACAATTCACCTCCTCCCCTTTCTAAGGTCTAGGAGCGTTAAATATGTGTTCTTGTTATACCCATGAATGTTATTCCTTCTTCCGCATACCCACATGTAAATGGGTGGACCAAACGTTGTCGCCGCTTGCATTGATGAGTCTTGACTCCTTGCTGGTCCTCTAATGTCTAGATATTGCATTCAAGGAAACAAGAAACAATCAGTAGCACCTGTAGATGAAATAAAACATGCAATCCCCACACCTTTGATTAGTGCATGCAAGATATAAATAAAACGATAACTAAAATAGATCCAAATGAACTAAAAATTTTATAGGGGAATCAGAACATCACAAGGAAAACACTACAAATGGAACAGTCAAAAAATTCACCACAGATTTGTATTCGCTCCGGGGCGGGACGAATAGACCTACAACAAAATGTCAAAAGGCACTGTCCCAAATGTCACATCCAGGAAGCTCCAAATCACCTAAAAAGTTTGGGATTAGCTAATTGGGGGTATTTTGGGAAGACCCAGATGGTTAGATTTTCCCAATTTGGCCTCTATCAACTAGAATTTGATGATTCTACCTGCATGTTAGCAAAAGTGAGAAATAATAGAAACATGATAAAAAATGCTTATAATGATGTGAAATTTGAATGACAACCTATCTAAGAAGCATAGAATTAAATGCAAAAATAATAGAAATGAAATATGCCATATATTTCCAATCGCTCCAGGGTGGGGTGATTAGGACTGTAGCAATGTGGGGGGGCGCTCGGGGGCAGGCCGCCCGCCGTTTGGGGCCCGATTTCGACACCAATCCACTTGGGATGGGTCCAAAACCTCTTGTGGGGTATTGTCAAAAAATTTGATGGGATATTGTGGCCAAATTTTAGGTTTTGGTTTTGGATTTGCGCTTCCAATAACCACCCTATGACCTCATTTCCAAAAGAGATCAAGGATGTGAAAGGCACAACTCAAAATGGTGTGGGTGTGAAAGTAAAACGACAACACTTCATTGCTCCAAAATGCTCCTTATCTATATATTTTGGGGTGAGAAGACTCACCTTTTTATAGACCTGATGGTCTCTTTGGATGAGCATGCAGAGGCGCCACTTGGCAATCATGCCTCCCAATGGGGGAGGAGATTCCTCCATGATTAAGGGCTCCATGACTACCCTTATAACTACCTCTAATGCTCAAAAATGCAAACTCACCCTCCCATGCAATGAAGGAAGAGTTAAGTGATGGATTTGAGCTGCCATTTGTCAAGATTTGACTTTTTGCCCGTCAAACCTGCTATTTGCCCCACCCTGGGGTGAATACTGCTAATCGTCCCTGGGTGGGGCGAATACCAGTTTGTAGTCATCCCTGGGTGGAACGAGTATGGGGAAGAGTGCATGAAGGTGCCAAATTGACTCTTGAACTTCCAAAATTGTTGTGTGAGTGGTTAGGACCATTGTTTAACCTTTGGGGGCTGCCCTGGGGGCTATGTGTGTCAATGCAATTAGTGTTTGCAGTCACATAATCAGATTGGTGTTGTTTTGGTGTCTACAGATGCACCTTTTTGGGAAGTGTTGTGTGTGGTGCAATGCTGAGCAAAAATAGATAACCAAAGCACTAATTATTAGGGTTTCTCAGTAACCTAACCAACTTTTGATACCCCAAGTATGGAACAGGCATGCATTCTTGAATCCTTGCTTCTGACAAGCGAAGGAACTCAATTCAAGTGTTAACCTTTTTTGGTGAGGTGTTACTTGATCTTGGACATTGATTAGTCATGAATAGGCAAAGGGTGCAACCTTTTGTCTGTGGGAACCTTGAGTTCATGATTCACGAAATTCCAAGTGTTTGATCAGCTTGTGATTATTGCTTGTTTGCTGTCCCAAGCAGGACCATGATTGTCTTTGTCAAGGATTATTTGAATGCATGCCATTTCTTTGATTCGGTGTGTATTTTTTGATTGGTTACTAAGTGTGACTACCCCCTCAAGCGACAAATCGATGAGAGAATGACTGACATGAGAAAAGCGACGAGTCGCTTGACCCAAGATGACTTGTGTAAGGGTGCCTTCAAATGTTTATCATTGAATGTGTGTGCAGTTTTCCTATAAGTGAAAGACGATAGTAATTGCATTGAACATAACAAATAAATAATACATGCTATGCCTAATTAGTCCGTAGAAACTGGATCTAACATGCCCACAATAGTAGGCAGTTCGAACAGTAGCTAACAGTTCGAACAGTAATACTAACAACTAACCTAATAATGTAATAATAGATAGTATATACGCTAACATCCCCCCTTATTACATTATTTGTGTAATTGAATAACTACTAGCTATGCTATTATCCCCCATACAACAATATTTGGGTAAAGTATATAACTGCCCCAATACAGTAAAAAAGAATAAGAGAAATGAAAGAATGGTGACTCGTGCTTTGTCTTTGGCTCAGGCTCAGGCTCATGGCTCTGGATCTAGATATAAGCATACCTCTGGAATTGTACCTCTGGGTCTATCTCAGGATCTGCCTATGAATCTACCTCTGGATCATTGTCTCTTGATTTGCCTGTAGATCTGCCTTTGGAACTGTGTCTCTGGGTCTATATTTAGGTCTATCTCTGGGTCATTATCTCTAGGACTGCCACTCGGTCTGTCACTGGATTTGCCTCGGGGTCTACCATAGGTTTTACCTTTTTGGTATAAGCCATACAACATTGCTTTCATCATGGTCCATTGTTTGAGATCTGTCCATCCACAATCAATATGAACCTTGTTGGTTATTTTCACTTTGTATTGGGTGCAACTAAGATAGTAAGTAGCCTATTCTTTGTGAAGTTCATTTTTTTGGGCTAGAATGGCGCCTAGTGCCACATCAGTAGCTGAGATGTATAAGTAGAATGACACTCCTGGTCTAGGTGGTGCCAATACTGGTGGTGAAGCAAAGTATTGTTTAATGTCATCAAAGCCTGACTGGCACTCGTCATCCCAGTGAAATGCTACCCCTTTATGCAATAATTTATTCATGGGTCAACACTTGTCAGATAGCTGTGCTATGAAGTGCTTGATTGACGTGACCTTTCCCTGTAGGCTTCTGAGCTGCTTAATGGTAGTTAGGGGGAGCATTTCAAGGATTGCCTTGACTTTTTTTGGGTCCACATTGATGCCTCACTTTGAGACTATGAAACCCAAGAGTTTTCCTGATGTGACACCAAATATGCACTTCTTGGAATTCAGTCTGACTTTATGTTCTATGAGGTGATCGAGGATCTTGCTTAAGTCATCGAGATGATCTGGGCGCAAAAGAAATTTGGCCAACAAATCATCCATGTAATCTTCCAAAGTTTTATGCATGTAATTGTGGAATATGTATGTCATGGCACGTTGGTAGGTTGCACCAGCATTTTTAATGCCAAAAGGCATGACCTTATAAAAAAATGTCCCCCAAGGCATTGTGAACGCAATTTTTAGTTGGTCCTCAGGATTGATACGAATCTAATTGTATCTCGAGAAACCGTCCATGAGGGAAAGCATTTCGTGACCTGCTGTAGTGTCTACCAATGCGTCGATGCTTGGCAAGGGGAAATCATCCTTAGGAATCGCTTTGTTTGGATCTCAAAAATTAGTGCATATGCGAATCCTTCCATTGGGCTTTTTGATGGGCACCATGTTGGACAGCCATGGTGGGTAATCCACGTAGATGACAAACTGTGCATCCAACAGCTTTTGTAATTCATCTTTGACCATCAAGGCCACTATTGGGTGCATCTTACGTAGTTTTTTCTTAACTGGCTTGATTGTTGGATCAAGCATTAGATTATGCATGACTAGCTACGGATCTAGCCCCGGCATGTCTCTATAGGACCATGCAAAAACCTCCTTCTTCTCTTTGAGAAGGGTAATGTAGTCGGCTTGCTCTTCGAGGGATAAGCTTACCCCTAGCTTGATAATCTGTGGAATCATTGGATCAGAGCTGATGTCTATGTTAGTCGTCTCCTCGACCGAGATGTGGGATCCATCCTCCAACTGGTGTGGAGTTGGGATCAAGTGGATATCATTTGCTGAGTTTAAATCTGCGTTGGAAACCTCGGGTTCCTCTTTAGCATGGAAGATATCCTGAGTTGGCCCTAGGGTAAAATGAAGGATTTTACCAAAAGGCCAGTACTCTGATGGGGATGGAGGTGAATTGATGCGATCCCAGTCTATGGCATCTATGTCTAAATACAACGACTGTGCTGGATCGGTCAGGTTATAGATGGGGGTAGTTAAGTCAATGGAGATCATGGTGATGAAATGATTTTTGTATCCATTATTGTGGGTGTGGTGACTCGAACATTCTAGATGTTCTCTGTGCTCCGATTCTGGATCTGGAGGTATTGGCACGAATGGATTGGCCCTATGTGTGGATAGGAAGACAGGGTCTGCCCTCGACACTGATATTTCTATAGGGTCCCTGGGTAGAAGGTATTCTTCATATGCCCAAAGTGGTGGATTCAACACTTGTTCCCACTGCACTGGGTTTACGTGCCACTCATGCCCTGGCACTATGTTTAGTTGTTCAAATATGTCATTAATCTCCAAGGGGTATTGTTGCTATCGCATGTGATTAAGATATGCCATCTCAGTTTCATCTTCATAATAACTGTCAGAGATCCAAAGGCCTTCGTTGGCTCCAACAACTGTTTGCAACATTAGAGGCTCGTCTTGCTCGAGCAAATTGATCTGGCCCCATTGGGGTTGTTCCACTCTCTGCGGTGGGGCTTGATTTTCTTGAGGTGGCACTTGCTCGATGGGAGCATCCAAAGGGAACATTGCCAAGAGGCTTTCCTGATAATCATCCATGGGGGTCACTTGTGAGTGATTGCTATCCGATTCGAAGGGGTCCCATGGTGCTACCTCATATTTTGACTCATCTTCTAAAGATCCTTCCTGACCTTGTCTATACCCCTCTTGTAGGTGAGCTCTCAAACTTTCTCCTCTCTCGAGTGAAGGGAAAGGGTTGTTGAGGTCAACAAGGTTGGTTGTCGACAATGGGAGATAATCTCCCAATGTATATGTTGTGTTAGGATTGGCATAGGGATCTAATGCCAATCCACCCTTGTTGCCTATCCCTAGGCCTTGCATGTTCTCTACCAAGATGTCCAAGGGTAGAGGGTGGTTGAACCCTACCCCTGATTTGTCATATGGCATCTGATATCTTGGTTGGCAAAGGACCCGCACTCCTTGCTCATATCTGCCTAACCCATATCCATGCCAATTGCATTGGCCAAGATATCTCAAAGTGAAATATGGGTTGGACAAATAATTGACATCTTCTACAAAGGGCTCTTCATCTTCGTCCTCTTGCATGCATGGCTCAGTACCATGATCAAGGCCTCCATACACAAAGTTTGTCTGGTTCGACGGGTAGCCTAGAGGAACAATAGTACCGATGGGGAGGCGAGGTCTCCCCATGTCCTGCATGGACTCCAGTGCGGGTGTTGCTACAATATTCTGCACCAGATACTCCCCTAGGCCCGTATTGGCCATTTCAATGGTGATTGTTGGCGATTGAGGGGGAGGGAACGAAAGTTCTTTCGGAGTCCACTCCATGTCGGGTGAACTAGGAGCCTCGACTTCCATTCTGCTAGGCATCTCCTCAGTAGAGATAGTTGATACTGATGGTGGTGCCTCTTCCAAGGGTTTCTTCCCTTTGTCCTTTTGTGTGGCCACCGTAGGTGGCATCGTCGGTGAAGGATCAGACGATGAAGATGGACCCGACTGTGGTTTTGATGGACTTGTCAATGGGGATGCCTGTGGAATCAGACCCTGTCTAGATGGATTCAATTGAAAATCCAAATGTGTTGATGGAAGGGTCGATTGCGGCATCAGCTGCACCGCATTGCAATACTTGAAGGGTTCTAAGTCCACTCGGGACTACATGCACCTCCCCTTCAAATGTATACTTTAAGCACTGATGAGCTATCGAAGGGACACACTTCATGTCCCTGATCCATGGCCGACCCAGCAAGATGTTATAGGCCATCTCACCCTCCAAGATATGGCACAATGTAGGTATAGTATTTTGTCCCACTTGGATGGGTAGGAAAATTGTGCCAACTATCGAGCATATTGCATCATTGAATGCTCACAGAGTGTATGTGGAAGCCGTGATGTGAGATGTTGGCAACTTCAAATGTTTCAATGCCATTGTTGTGATGATATTACTGGACGAGCCAGTGTCTACCAATACCCTCTTATACGGAATCCCATTGACCCACACGATAACGTGTAGGGGTGGATCCGCCATGTCATCAGCCACTGATTTCACTTCATCTTCTCGAAAGGTGATGACTGGCTCAGTGCATCATTTGACATGTCCCACAAAGTTGTTGAAGGAATTTGCTTCGTGGGGCTGCAACTCGATGGCTTTCAATATCTCCATTAGAGCCTCCCGATGGGGCATTGATTGTTGTATGAGCTCGTATATGGAGAGCCTAGCCGACATGGTCCTCAAGCTCTGAGTGAGTTTGGTCTGAATTGTGGCCATGGGTCTAGGCGGAGGAGGTTGTGTAAGGTGTTGTTGTGGTTGTGACATTGTTGGCACCTCACCTGTAGTTGTCATGGGGGTAGCTATGCTCGGATACCTCCTGTTTCGAGTCACTATACTGATCATCCCTACATACCCCTGCATGGGGCAGTTCTGTGTTACCTCATTGACTTGTAGGGTCTTTGCCTGTGCATCATGGGTAGGCAAGGGGTCCTTAAAGACCTCCATTTGTTGGTTTCTTGGTGCCACGGGATTATCCACCGCTAATGTCTTGTTATCTATTAGGTCTTGCACCAAGCCCTTAAACTTCCAACATGCATTAAGGTCATGTCCTTTCCTCCTATGGAACCTATAGTACAAATCTTCCCTGTAGCCCTTAGGTTTTGGCATGTTGGGATCTATGGGTTGAATCTCGAGTAGGTTGATCAAGTTTGCCGCTAACAAGCGGTCAAACAGGGAGTCTCTGGACTCTGTGTAAGGTGTGAATTGTCGCCTAGGGTGATGCGACTGATTTTGTTCTTGCCTCTAATTTTCTCGGTCATAACTATTAAGAGGCACCACCTGATAGTTAGCCTTTTGGGGTTGTGTTGCTTGTGCAGGCTTAGGGACGTTGATAGCAACCTGATTGACCACAATGGGTTTCTGTTGCATGGTCCCTATTTTGGTGTTCTTAGACCATTCTTTCTTCTTTGGCTTGGCTATCTCGCCATCCTGAATCTTGATCTCTTCAATGATTTTGGCTTGTGCCAGAGCTTCCTCTAAGGTGGCATATTGTTGCAGCTGCAATAGCACAGATATCAATCTCAAACAGCTCTTTGAGAACATTTGTGTGAGGTCAAACATAGGAGGGAGGTAGGGTAGCTTAGAAAGTAGAGTCCTCCACCGATTCCCATAGGCCACCATGGTTTCTTCCTCATACTACCTGAGGCTGGCTAGGTCACTTAGTGATGCCTTCTTCTTGGTGTTGAAGGTGAAGCATTCGAGGAACGCATCCACTAGCTGATCTAAGTTGCTAATGTTGTGCTTTGGCAATTGAGTAAACCAATCCGAGGTAGGGCCTACGAATGTGGTGATGAATGTTCTTAACAACAAAGCATCATTATCCTGAATGCCAAAGCATTGGCTCAGGAATCTAGTCACATGCTCTTGGGCATCCTCCTCACCTCTAAAGATTGCCAACTGAGGCAGCTTAAAGTGTTCAGGGTAAGGGGGTGTAGGCACTAACGGATGCACAGGATGACTACGGAGTTGGCATAACATGGGATTTTGGGGCCCAGAAGTCTTGGTTTCCATAGACTCCAAATGCTCTAGCAGTGCTTTATATGCATTGGAAGATTTAATCTCTTCCTCTTTAGTTTTCTCCCATTGTGGGTTGTGGGAAACTTGAGGCCTATGGAGGGGTGGCCGGATAGCAGCCCCTCCGCCTTGGTAGGGCGTCTCGGCCCGCTCTTCTTCTTGCTCATACTCCTCATAGGCCTCTTGAGGAGTTTTAGGATGAGACCTATAACCATGGGTGGGTCCCCACGGAGGGTGCCCATCGTTGTTCCTAGGAGTGGTCTCCCGCTCAGGTCTAGGAGGTCTCGAAGGCAGCACTTGGTAAGGTCACGGGGACCTGTCTCGCACCAAGGGGTTGTGCCTCTCATATGGTTCTGCTCTTTGGGTGCGAGGGGTTGGAACCCTCTCAGGCACCGTGTTATGGAGCAGCTCATCTATTTGGCACCGAATGCACTCTTTGCTAAGGCGATATAGATGCTCTAGCTATTGTTGGTCTTGCTCAAGCTACGTGATCTACGCTTGGCGGGTGGCATGTCTAGCGACTGCCAGGTCGATTTGTTCTACCATCTTGAGTCTGGGAGGCCTAGATGCCTCTCCTACACATTTATCTTGGTCGTGATGATCCGAGATCTCTATAGGTCACTTCCCTCTATCGAGGTTGGCGGCATTCACTCGAGGCTCTGGCCTCGATAGGTGATTCTGGTAGATAGCAGGTGCGGAGGTGCATTGCTCCCACGTTGTGTATTGCTCTTGAGGAATGTAATGGTCTTCCTCATGCTCCCTTTCGTATATGTGAAAGGGGCGGGCAGAGTTGGCTCGCCCTGCTTGAAGAGCCTTGTGCTCTGGATTTGGCTTATTATTCCTAATAATGATGGGGGGTAAAGGAGGGATGACATAATCATGCGGCCTCTCCTCATGGACCCTATGCTGTTCTAGCGCTTCATCGTGCGGTGGCCACTCATACCGAGCTTCTAAGGGAGCCTTCCTGTTTATATTGAGGGCCACGTGTAAGGACTCCTCCTAAAAGGGTCTATGTTGGACGGGAGTGCCCCTCGAGGGGTGCCTCTATAGTCCCATTCTAAAATGGCACGATGTGGACTCTCTTGTGGGTCAGGCCACCAAGGCGGTATGACCAAGTCCTTGGGGCTATAGCGGAGGCGACTTGTGCCCCCTTGTACACTCTTCACAGCTTTCGCCCTTGATTGGGCTTGGCTACGGGTGTACACCATGGTGGTGCTTTCCTACAAGATGCATAGATTTTTATTTCTTTTTATGATTTTTATGCTACACTAAACAGAAAATATCACACATGCAAAGCAATGATTATCTTGTTTAAAGATTAAAGGTGTGCCCTAAACCTGGTTTAGTGTGTTTTGATTTTGTTTTGAAAGCTTTTGTAAAGGACGTTTAAATGCAATATGATGGCTCTTATGACTCCCAAAAATGGTCGCCCCTTCGATATACCATTGCCAGGCCGATATACCAACCTCTCTATATACCCGCCCTTACGTGAGGGAAACTGTTGGTACGTGAGAGCAGATGGTACGTGGAACATAGGCGGTACGAAAGGGGAATCACCCTATTTTTGACACCTACCATAGAAGACTTATCCTCATGCACTAGGAATCACCCCAGCTACACTCGGTCAACTTTCATCAGGATTTACGTCTAGCAACAGTAGCGATCGGGGTTTATGAATGCAAAATTCAAGCCAAGGTGGTGATGAAATCCATCGTTGGTCTTGATCAAGGGCTGGGGTTTTACGACCAGCTCCTTGGTGTTTATGTTGCCATGTGATGTGTGGGGTTCTTTTTATTTTGCATGAAAGAAAATAAACATGTAGTACAACTTTTCCTAAGCAAGCAAAGAACCAAAAAACAAAAAATAGAAAACAAAAAATAGAAAATGATAGAAAGAGTTCAGGACCCTTACCTCTTCTCTGCCCAAATCTGCTGGTCCTGAGTTTCTATCCTGAAACTACACAGACAGCTATTCATCCTAGGGAGGAATGAATTACAGGACTGTATTCATCATAGGGTGGGGCAAATGCCCATTCGTCCCTGGGTAAGATGAATTCCAGCTCTGTATTCGCCACAGGCTGGAACGAACAACAGTCCAACGTTTGAAAACTCGGTACCTGCAAGCAAAAACAATCAAGTTTTGATCAGATTTATGATCTTAAAAATAGAGGACAAGTGTCCCACCGTGATCGCCACTGAAAGCACGAGGATATGGAAGCAAAAAGGAAACTCCAAGTGCGATGCAAACGGAACTAAACTTAACGCTAAATCCTATGAATTGAAAGTGCATGAAAGGAGGGAAAGCATGAACGAATCAAAATGAAACAAAAAGCCAATAAGGAAGACAACCCTTTTTATTGATATGTTTCAGAACTCGGTTACAATTCGCCTCCTCCCCTTCTAAGGGCTAGGAGCGTTAAATATGTGTTCTTGTTACACCCATGGATGCTATTCCTTCTTTCGCATGCCCACATGTAAAATGGGTGGACCAAACATCACCGCCACTTGCGTTGATGAGTCTTGACTCCTTGATGCTCCTCTAATGTCCAGATCCTGCATTCAAGGAAACAAGAAACAATCAGTAGCACCTGTAGATGAAATAAAACATGCAATCCCCACGCCTTCGATTAGTGCATGCAAGATATAAATAAAACGATAACTAAAATAGATCCAAATGAACTAAAAATTTGATAGGGGCATAAAAACATCACAAGGAAAACACTGCAAATGGAATAGTCAAAAAATTCACCACATATTTGTATTCGCTCCGAGGCGGGACGAATAGACCTGCAACAAAATGTCAAAAGGCACTGTCCCAAATGTCACATCCGGGAAGCTCCAAATCACCTACAAAGTTGGGGATTAGCTAATTGGGGGTATTTTGGGAAGACCCAGATGGTCAGATTTTCCCAATTTGGCCTCTATCACTGGGAATTTGATGATGCTACCTGCATGTTAGCAAAAGCGAGAAATAATAGAAACATGATCAAAAATGCTCAGAACGATGTGAAATTTGAATGAAAACCTATCTAAGAAGCATAGAATTAAATGCAAAAATAATAGAAAGGAAATCTACCATAGATTTCCAATCGCTCCGAGGCGGGGCGATTAGGACTATAGTAGTGTGGGGGGCGCCCGAGGGCAGGCCGCCCATCGTTTGGGGCCCGATTTCGGCACCAATCCACTTGGGATGGGTCCAAAACCTCTTGTGGGGTATTTTCAGCAAATTTGGTGGGATATTGTGGCCAAATTTCGGGTTTTGGTTTCGGATTTGTGCTTCCAATAACCACCCTATGACCTCCTTTCCAAAAGAGATCAAGGATGTGAAAGGCACAACTCAAAAGGGTGTGGGTGTGAAAGTAAAATGATAGCACTTCGTTGCTCCAAAATGCTCCTTCTCTCTATATTTTGGGGTGAGAAGACTCACCATTTTATAGACCTGATGGTCTCTTTGGATGAGCATGCAGAGGTGCCACTTGGCAATCATGCCTTCCCAAGGGGGAGGAGATTCCTCCCTGATTAGGGGCTTCATGACTGCCCTTGTAACTGCCTCTAATACTCAAAAATGCTCACTCACACTCCCATGCAATGAAGGAAGAGTTAAGTGGTGGATCTGAGCTGCCATTTGTCAAGATTTGACTTTTTGCCCGTCAAACCTGCTATTCGCCCCACCCTGGGGCGAATACTGCTAATCGTCCCTGGGTGGGGCGAGTACCCGTTTGTAATCATCCCTGGGTGGAACGAGTATGGAGCAGAGTGCCTGAAGGTGCCAAATTGACTCTTGACCTTCCAAAACTATTGTGTGAGTGGTTAGGACCACTGTTTAACCTCTGGGGGCTGCCCTTGGGGCTATGTGTGTCAATGCGATCAGTGTTTGCAGTCACATAATCAGATTGGTGTTGTTTTGGTGTCTACACCTGCTTCAACTCATACAGGTCCTTCTTCAGCTTCAAGACCTTGCTTTCATGTCCTTCAATATTGTAACCTAGTGGTTGGTCTATGTAGACCTCCTCTTCCAATACATCATTGAGGAAAGTTGACTTGACGTCCATTTGGTACACCTTCCAACCCTACTGAGCTACCAATGCCAGGATCATCCTGACTATGTCAAGTCAGGCTACAGACACATAAACCTTATGGTAGTCAATCCTTGACTTATGCTTATAGCCTTTTGCCACTAGTCTAGTCGTATGCCTATCCACTTCACCTTCAGCATTGAAATTGGTTTTGTAAACCCACTTGACCCTAATGGTCTTCTTACCTGCTGGAAGATCTGCTAGCTGCCATGTATCATTATTCTCAATGGCTTATATTTCCTCATCCATCACCTTCATCCACTTCTGATTTTGACTTGCATATTCTAATGAAATTGGATCACACTCAGTTAAAAAATGCAAAGTCATAGTGTTCCTCATCTTCATGATTTTGGTTTACCTCATATATGTCTTGCAAGATCCTCATCTTCAAGGGTGTCCTCAAGTTGGTAATCTTACTTGCAAGTGGAGGTGATCGATATGGTGAGGCTGTGTTGTTGCTGGAACCATCACTAATGTTTGAAGATACAGGTGGTTGCACAATGTTCTTCTCCAAGTCCACAAACTCAATAACTACTAGATTAGGTTGGCCAATCTTTGATTTGCAGTTCCATGCTTCATCCTTGAGGAACTTCACATATTGGCTGATGATGAGCTTCTTCATCAAAGGATTATACAGCTGATATGCCTTCACTTGTTCACTATATCCTATGAAGATACACTTCTTTGCCTTGTCATCTAGCTTTTACCTCTTATCTTCTGGAATATGTGCATATGCAATGCACCTAAAAACTCGCAAATGAGCCACACTTGGCTTTTGATTGTTCTAGTCTTCCTCGAGAATTTTTCCCTTCATGATTTTGGTGGGATATTTGTTCAGTAGGTAGACTACACATGCTATAGCTTCTGCCTAGAACTCATGAGGCAAGTTCTTCAACTTCAACATAGTCTGTGCCATATCTATAATGGTTCTTTTCTTCCTCTCAGCTACACCATTCTGCTGTGGTGTGTATCTAGTAGTAAACTGCTTTTGAATTCCATTTGCCTTGCAAAAATTTTGGAATTCGATGAAGATGTATTCATATTTGCCATTTTTCCTAAGGGTTTTCACTTGATGGCTGCTCTATTTTTTCACCAGAGCCTTGAAATCCCTAAACTTGATGAAATACTTCGACTTTTGCTTGATGGGATATACCCATGGCTTCCAGTTGAAGTCATCAATGAAGGTCAGGAAGTATTTTTTGCTAGAAAAAATGCTAGTCTGCATCGGACTATAGATGTTTGAGTGCACCAGCTCCAACAGTTGTGAGGCTCTCCAAGACTGCCCTGAAGGAAATGAATCCATGTGCTATTTGTCAACTAAGCAAAACTCATAGATATAATTTAGTTGCTCAATAAGGAGTAAACCCTGGACCATATACTTCTTATGCAACAGTTCTAGGACACTAAAACTTAGGTGGCTGAATCTAAGATGCCACAACCATGTAACATATTTCACAACTACACTCAAATGCATCACAAATTCATTTTGAATCTAAAGTGGAAACATTTTGTTCTTCATCATGGACACAATTGTAATTTTTCCATGCTCTCTATCTTTGATGGTGTAGACTCCATTATTGAATTGAACAATGTGCCCATTCCGCATGAGTTTTACAACACTCAACAGGTTGTGCTTTAGACTAGGCAGAGTAAACATTATAGATATGCTTTCTTTCGTTGTGACTAGTGCGGATGAGAATTTTTCCTTTCTCCATCACAAGAACCTTGCTGTTGTTCTCCATATTCACTTCAGACTAGACTATTTCATCCAGTTGTGAAAACATCTCCCTATTCCCCATCATGTGGTTGTTACACCCACTATCGAGATACCAAACATTATTTTGGCTCTCCTCCTTAATACTGCACATCAATAACATGTTTCCATAGGCATATCTACATCCCACATTTCCAGCTTCATCTATGTAGTTTGCTTGTTTTTGGTTGTCCTTGACCATCTTATTCCTACAGTCAAATATATAGTGGCCAAATTTCTTAAAGTAGTAGTTGGTTGTCCTTGGCCATCTTATTCCTACACTCAAAGATATAGTGGCCAATTTTTTTGTAGTAGTAGCAGCATTGGAGCTTGGATTTATCTTTATTCTGATTATATCCAGCTTGATGATTCTTCACATTGCCCATTGCCTCTTGCTCCTTGCTTATGGAAGTTGTAGTTGGTATCATCATCATTAGGTTTTGATCTTCCTCCTTGCTTGTTGTCTTTCCCATGCCTACCTTGGCCTCTTCCCCCTCGAGAACTGGAGGCACATTGGTGGGAATATTGTCTGCCATTACCTCAGAATGAGACCTATGCCTTGAATTCCTACTCTAGAGAGGGTTGATATGAGCAACTCAACCTCTGCTCATGCATTTGCAGAGAACCCATGAGCTCATCCATTGAGAGGATTGTCAAATATATCGACTCTTCAATCGCTATCATGACTTAGTCAAATTTTGTTGGTAGGCTTCTCATAATCTTATCCACAATTCTCTAGTTCTAGATGATATTTCCATTGAACCACATTTGGTTGATGATGTTCATTGTCCAGGTGAAGAAATCACTCATGGACTCCAATTTTCTCATCTGCAGGTTCTCAAAATCCCTCCTTAGCATGTGTAGATTCACCAACTTCACCTTGTTGGTGCCCTAATACAAACCAGATAGGATTTTTGAGGCTTGATTTGCCTTGGTTGTTGCTGCAATCCATGGGAAAATTGTTTCCTTGACCACCTGCATGATGTAGAACAACACCTTTTGGTTCTTATTCATGTTTTCCTTCAATAGGTCCTTATATTCTTGGGAGAGCGTGGCTATTACCACTATATATACCTATTTCACATATCCATTCTTGACCAACTCCCAAAGCTCCTACGACTCGAACAGGATCTTCATATGGATGCTCCAGTAGTCGTAGTTGTCATTGAATCATGGAATCTGTAACTACAAGGAATTGTTTCCCAAAGCCATGCTTTAATATTTTGCATCACGAAATTGTGTCTTTGATACCATCTTAAAGGATTAAATTTAAACCCATAAGTCACTGCCTACACCAGCGATTCTTGGAAATTGCTCGTGCCACATGCGAGACCCGAGAGTTGCTTCTCGAACCAGAGAATATTAGAAATCGTTCCTACTGTGAGACCTGAGTGTCGCTTGATCAATGACAAAAACTTGGGGTTGGTAAGAAAAAGAAAAATAAAGAGGCAATTTGATAGGGTTTAAAGTTTATAAGACCCTGCGAATCACTGCGACAAAAGGAGGGTAACCCATGGTTCGCTTGAAAGAGGAGCTATATAAAGGTTTTTTGGTTCAATAAGTGAGAATCAAACCTACTAGAGTTTAGTCAAAAAGTGTCCAAACCTTAGACTTTGAACTAAATGGATGCAATACTTGCATTTGGGAGAGAATGATAGAAATCACAGATTCACCAGAGATAGAGGTCAAAATTCATGCACAAAGTGAAATATTTTATTTATATGATTCAATATAGATTACATTCATCTGCATAAATGCTCCTACAATCGCTCTCAGCTACTACTCTTCTGCAACTGTTCTTCACTCTGCACTCCCTTTCTTATCCTTACCAAAATGGCATTCAAACCAGTTTTTATAGTTGAGCATAGGAAACCAATCACCAACCCCACACATGAGAATTAACTTCGACGTCACATCAACTTCATATGATGGGAAATCACAATTTTGCATCGTTAGGCATGTGATTCTGGGAGTTGCTCCTTTCCTGAGCAACTCCCAAGAATCACTCCTCTCTTGAGCGATTCCCAATAATCACAGCTTTCCTGGGTGACTCCTAGGAATTGATGCTTTCCTGGGCGATTCCTAGGAATCGTTGCAGCAGTAAGCGATTCTTCGGAGTGACAATCGGGAGGTGGCAAAGTTAGGTTTACTTTTGTAACACTCCCCTCGGCTCTGAGGTTATTTCCTTGATTGGTGATCCTTAGTGTTGGATTTATTTTGGAAGTGTTGTGCTGGAATAGAGAAATCCAAAATAAAGAAATCCAGAGGACTAGATGTTATTTCATTGTTATGAGGACTAGGGGCTATTTATTTCATTGTTTCCTTGGCTGGTGATCGATTCGTTCACCCTCCCTTCAGCTCCATATGGGACCAACTCCTCACCCTCCCTTCGAATTTTAAAGGAACCAACTCACCAAGCTTGGTTGCCCCTTACCCAATTATTCCACTTCGAAACTTGGCTAATCCTTGGCCTGACAATTAATTAGAATTGGCCAAACTAACAGGATTAATTGGCCAAAATAACAGGATTAAAATAACTTCAATTCAAGCTGCACTCCCCTCCAATCCATTTGGAAAGGGCCCTTTAAATAAGTCTGGAGGGCTTTTGATGTTTCAAACAGGCTCCAGGTGTTTAAAATTTAAAAAAGGGGTCCATTCCCCATGACTCACAAGCATGAATTAGTCCATGGAGAGGCCTCTCTCAGTTGGTGTACCTAATTCAACGGAAAATGATATGAACTCCTTACCATAGATAAGGGACTCAATAATAGACTATACTCGCTTTTAAAGGGACTCAATAATAGACTATACTCGCTTTTAAAGTTTGACTCTCTATTATAGACGGGTCTAGCCCGATCGACTTTTTCAACAAGGGCCTTTACCATTTTAAATGGTAGGGGATGGAGGCCCCTTTTAAAATTTGTCCCTACTAAGAAGAAAAATTATAGCCCTCCCACGCCACATATTTAATCTTTTCTCCATAGTTGCCTAGTGAAATCATTTTTTTTTTATGAAGTCTATTGAACGACAATGGCGATCGCGACTAGACTTAGTACTTCTCCTCCTTATGGCTTAGTATGTGTTGCTAGGTAACTATGTGCTTCTAGGTAACTATGTGCTTCTCGATAGCTATTTTTGCACCTTTCAATCAACCTAAACAATGAATACATATCCCCTCCTTTTTGCACGTGAAGTTTTGGAATAACACAACTATTTGATTGAAAATGGAACGAAATAATATTTTTATGTTGTTCCTAGTAAGAAAGAGGTGCTCAAAGTTTCCTCAACAATGCCACACTAATGAAAGTGTAAACGTCTATGCGTGGGGATCAAACGTGACTTGAGGTGAATAAGATAAATGTCCCTCCTAAAACAAGAGAGGAATAAATAAAATAAAGGTGGCAGGAATAAGCAACGACAAATTTACCTTGTAGAAACCTAGGGACAGTAGTGGTACTTTGCATGGCAAGAGGAAAAAAGACAAATAAGAAAGGTAGAAAAGGATAACGTGGCAAATAGAGACAACACCAAATATATTACTTCTTGAATAAAGGAAAGAGAGTTATACACATACATTTTTAAAGAAAGGAGATAGAATCGCTGTGTACAAATAACACCCCATGCATGAATAGTTGAAAGTAATCATTATCACTACGATGATATATATCCGAAGAGAGAGATATTAGACTATCTTTCCAATGACCATTGGAAGGGTGTAATAAAATTCAAATTGAATCACACCCTGGTTCAATCCAAGGAAATATTTCAAAAAAAATATGTATACATATCCGAAGAGAGAGAGAGATTAGACTGGTTCAATCCACGATAGGGAAACCTTTCAAAAGAAAATATGTATATATCTGAAGAGGTAGATTAGACTATATTTCCGTTGGAGGGGTCTAATAAAGGCCACGAATTGAGCAAATATTGACACTTTTTATTATTATTAGAAACATCTTCCATATGACAACCTCTGATTGATAAAGACCCATGGAAAAATTAATTATATATATATTGGATAAGGAAAATCTCAATAATCTCAATCGTGAATTGGAGGATGCAGTGACACCATTGAACTTCAAAATAAACTCTCCTTATTCTAAAAGCTTCTAAAACCCGTTAGATAAAGGAATCACGCAATTTGCAGGAATCTCTTTATCTTATTTTCTAAGATCTCTAATGAGATGGGTGTTTTCTGGTAAAGGAAAGCATCTTCATATAGTAAAAAAAAGAAGAAAGTAAAAGAAAGCATCTTAGAAGAAAGAAATTCCATTATATGGAAATCAAATATATTTTATTCAAAGAAGAAAACTACAGACTTCAAATATCAGTAGGAATTTAGTCAATCAATTCAATATAAAAGTACACAATTGTTTATCTCCTTTGGATAATAGATTAGGATAAACTAAAATAAATCCTTATAAAATATCACTAGAAATAAACGACCTAAGAAGCTACTTCAGTGGAAAGAAAAATACTTTGAACAAAATCCTTGATTTTTGAAGTACCCATGACAATTTTAATAGTAGTGAAAAAGTTGTTGGAAATATTATTAAACCAAATCTCATGCCCGTAAGTGCTTCGTCGTGAAGCAATAATAATCTGCCTTCGGAAGGTGCTTTGCCACGAAGCAAAATTAACACGCACCCTAAAAACACTTCGCCGCGAAGCAATGAAAATGTGCGTCTTGAAAGTGCTTCGCTGCGAAGTAGCAAACATTTGCCTTCCAAAGATGCTTCGTTGCGAAGTAACTTAATTCTGGTAATTCACATTTAAAACTAATGAAGCAGTAACTAGGCACGAGGATCGAGGGTCTAACATCGCACATGTGGGTAGTTGGGTTTGCTCGACGATTGGACAGAAACCGTTCCTTGGCATTTAATTCTTGTCAGCTGATCGGTGAACTTCTCCCACATTTTGTCCTCATCTCCCACCTATAAATACTGGGCCATTTGTAATTTAGTGGAGAGAGGTTGGAGGAGATTGGAGGAGTCACAGCAAAGTGGAAGAAGGAGTGCAAAGCAGCTGCAATAGCTAGGATTTCGACCAGCAGAGTTGCAGAAGAGTGAAAGCAGTAGCCCCCAACCGTCAGGGAGTGGAGCTGCAATATCCAAGTATATTTGTGTGTTTATCCTCCAGATTTCTATCTTGCAGAAGTTTGTAATCACTTCAAAAGGAAGCTTTGTAAATCTGACATTATTTCAATATATAAAATATTTATTCTAGAAATATTGAGTCTTTGTGTATTTGTTCTCTACCTGGAAGTATTTTTTAATCCACAGACAAGCTTCAGTGAGGGTTTTCACCAAAGTGGTAAAACACCCGTTCGATCCAGAAAGGAAACTTGTTTATTTGTGCCAAAGAAGCATTTCGAGACTTTGTCTCCCCGAAGTGGGACCCTGGAGCCACTTCGTTGAAGCTACCAATTGCTAGAAACTATCGTGCTTCGTAGATTTCCTATCTGAAGCAGTCACTTTGGCTTGGAAATCCTTGAAGTGAGTTTACTTCGAAAGTAAAATATGCGAAGCAGTTGCTTCGTTTGGAAATTTTTTGAAGCAGTTTTACTTCGACATTTTATCCCCCGAAGTACTTACTGCGGGAGGATTTTCTGCGAAGCTCCTCCTTCGCTAAAAAATTTGCGAAGCGTCTTTACCGTGATGCGATTTAGATTTGGAATTTTATTTAATTCCTTCAAATTGGTATCAGAGCCTATTGTGTCATGACGTGAATATAGAAGCATGGCTTCCATAAACAATTCCCTGTAGTTGCAGATCCCATGATTTAACGACAAGAACTACAATTACTGGAGAATCTAGATGAAGATCCTCTTAGGGTCTTCGTAGTTGTGGGACTTGGTTGATAATGGGTACTCGAAACCAACAGACGGAGTAGCACTGGCCACCATCTCCCAAGCTGACAAAGACCTTCTAAAGTAATACCAAAAGAAAGATAAAAAAGCCTTGTTCTATATTATGCAAGCGGTTGAGGAGACCATATTCCCGCGGATTGCATCAGCCACCAAGGCCAAGCAGGCCTGGGATATTTTGGCTAACTCATACCAGGGCACCAACAAAGTGAAGTTGGTGAAACTACATATGCTCAGGAGAGAGTTCGAGAACTTGCAGATGAGTGAGTCCAAGTCGATGAGCAACTTCTTCACCCAAACAACTGATGTCATCAACTAGATGCGGTTGAATGGTGAAATTATGCAGAATCAAAGGATTATGGAGAAAATTCTACGGAGTCTGCCAAAATTTTTTGACTCTGTGGTAATTGCAATAGAATAATCAAGGGACTTGACAACCCTCTCAATGGATGAGCTCATGGATTCTCTGTAGACACATGAGTAGAGGCTTAGCTGCTCAAATCAGTCCTCTCTGGAGTAAGCCTTCAAGGCACAGGTCTCGTTATGAGACAGCAGCAGACAAGACTCCCACCATGGAGCCTCTAGTTCTCAAAGTGGAAGAGACAAATGCAGAAATGGGAGAGGAAACTAGCAAGGAGGGAGATCAATCCCTAATGATAGAGAGACCAGCTACAACTTCCATAAACAAGGAGGAAGAGGCACTAGTAAAAATCAACAAAGTGGATCTTATCAGAAGAAAGATAAATCCAAAGTCCAATGCTATTATTGCAAAAAGTTTAACCATTATGCCTCACAGTGTAGAAAGAGGATGGCGAACGAGAATCAACAACAAGCCCATTATACGAATGAAGCTGTAAATGCGACAGGAGGAAATATGCTACTGAATTGCAGTGTTGAGGAGAGAAAGAAAAACATTTGGTATCTAGACAGTGGGTGCAACAACCACATGACTGGGAATAGAGAGATGTTCTCACAACTGGATGAAATAGTCTAGTTCGAAGTCAATATGGGGAACAACAACAAGGTTCCCATGATGGGGAAAGGAAAAATCCTCATCCGCACTCGGCATGGTGAAAGAAAAAAAATTTATAGTATTTATTATGTGCCTGGGTTGAAACACAACCTACTAAGTGTTGGACAGCTTGTGCAGAAGGGACACATTTTTTTAGTTTAAATATGGTGTTTGTACCATCAGAGACAAAGTGCATGGACAAATCGCAACTGTGTCCATGACAAAAAATAAATGTTTCTGCTACAGATTCAGAATGAATCATTAATGTCTCTAAGTACAGTTGTGAAGGATGCTACCTAGTTGTGGCATCTCAGATTCGGTCACTTGAGTTTCAATGGCCTAAATTTGCTACATAAGAAGCAAATGGTGAAGGGTTTACCCATTATTGAGCAACCGAATCAAGTTTGTGAAGGTTGTCTGGTCGGTAAGCAGCACAGGGATGCATTCCCTATAGGACAGTCTTGGAGAGCATCTTAACCATTGGATTTGGTGCACTTAGACATTTGTGGTCCCATGCAGACTAGTTCATATGCCAACAACAAATATTTCTTGACTTTCATTGACGACTTTAGCTGGAAGACATGGGTTTATCCCATTAAGCTGAAGTCAAAGGCATTTGTGAAGTTTAAGGAGTTCAAGTCTCTGGTTGAGAAACAGAGTGGATATCATATCAAGACTCTCAAAAATTATGGAGGAGGAGAATACATCTCCAATGAATTCCAAAACTTCTATAAGCAACATGGAATTCACAAGCAGTTCACTTCCAGATACACACCACAACAAAATGGTGTAGCTGAGAGGAAGAAAAAAACTATCATGGAGATGGCACGGAGCATGCTAAAGGCAAAAAGTATGCCACATGAATTCTGGGCAGAAGCTATAAGTTGTGCAGTTTATCTATTGAACAGATGTCCCACCAAGAGTGTGAAGGACAAAATTCTAGAGGAATATTAGAGCAATCTGAAGCCAAGTGTGGCTCATTTGCGAGTTTTCGGATGCATTACATATGCACATGTTCTAGATGAGAAAATGCAGAAGCTGGATGACAAATATGAAAAGTGCATCTTCACAAGGTATAGCGAACAAGCGAAGGCATACAGGTTGTACAATCCGATGACAAAGAAACTTGTCATCAGTCATGATGTGAATTTCTTGGAGAATGAAGCTTGGAACTGGAAGTCAAAGACTAGTCATCCTGAACCAACAATTGTTGAACCTATAAACTTGGAGGAAGATAGTGTGCAACCATCTGTACCTTCAAGCAACAACAATGGTGCTAGCAGCAGCACAACCTCATCATCCCGATCACCTCCACTTGCAAGCAGAATTCCAAACTTGAGGACACCTGTGAAGACTCGAAGCTTGCAAGATATTTATGAGGTAACCCATAATTAGACAGATGAAGAATATTATGAATTTTCTTTATTTACTGAGTGTGATCTAGTGGAGTTTGAAGAGGCAAGTTAGAATCACAAATGGGTGAAAGTGATGGATGAGGAGATAGCAGCCATTGAAAAAAATAAGACATGGCAGCTGACTGATCTTCCAATAGGAAAGAGGACCATTGGGGTCAAGTGGGTGTATAAAACAAATTTTAATGCCCAAGGAAAAGTTGACAGGTATAAGGCCAAATTAGTGGCAAAATGCTACAAGAAGAAGTCAGGAGTTGACTATCATGAGGTGTATGCACCTGCAGCCCGACTTGACATAGTCAAAATGATTCTGGCACTGGCAGCTCAGAAAGGCTGGAGTGTGTACCAAATGGATGTCAAGTTTGCCTTTCTGAATGAAGTGTTGGAAGAAGAGGTCTACATAGACCAGACACCCAGATATGAAATACAAGGGAAATAAGACAAGGTCCTAAAACTAAAAAATGCCCTGTATGGACTGAAGCAAGCACCTCGGGAATGGTACAGTCAAATTGATGGCTATTTTCAGGAGAATGGGTTTCAAAAATGCCCATATGAGCACACCCTATATCTGAAGACAAACGCAGAGGGTGAGATGATAATCATCTGCTTATACGTGGATGATCTGATATATATTGTCAATAGCAGCAACGTATTTGAGGAGTTCATAATAGCCATGAAGAACGAGTTTGAAATGATAGACATGGGGTTGATGAAATTATTTCTTGGCATTGAAGTTGACCAATTAGTAGATGGCATCTTCATTTCTCAAGGCAAGAATGCTAAGGATGTCCTGAAGCATTTTAAGATGGAGGACATCAAACCTGCCATCACCCTGGTAGCCACTGGTTTGAAGTTGAGCAAGACTGACAACAACAAAAGCATTGATCCAACTCTCTATAAAAGGTTAGTTGGAAGCCTGATGTACTTGACTGCAACTAGGCTAGATTTGATGTTTGTAATGAGTTTAATCAGTCGGTTTATGGAGTCACCCAAATAAACTCATTGGCAAGAAGGCAAGAGAATTCTACGATATGTCAATGGCACGAGGAACCACAAACTTCACTATGCCAGACAAGACCGGCTTGAACTGATTGGCTACACTGATAGTGATTGGGCTAGCAGCATAGATGACCGAAAGAGCACTTCTGGATATGCCTTCCATTTTGGATCCGGAGTTGTCTCTTGGTCCTCAAAAAAATAGCCAATTGTTGCTTTATCTATAGCAGAGGCAGAGTATGTTGCTGCTACCTCAGCCGCCTACCAGGCAATCTAGCTGAGAAGAGTTCTGAGTGAACTACATCATCCGTCGGAAGCAAAAACAACAATTTTTTGTGACAATAACTCTGCCATATCCCTCTCGAAGGACCTAGCCTTCCATGGCCAGACAAAGCACATAGACATCCGATATAATTTCATCAGAGATCTGGTGAAATTCGATGAAGTACAATTGCAATTTTGCAGGTCAAAGGAGCAGTTAGCTGATATCTTCACAAAACCTTTGAAGGAGGAGGACTTTGCCAAACTGTGGGATATGTTGGGCGTTAGAGAATTTGTTAAATATGGTTTAAAGGAGGATGTTGGAAATATTATTAAACCAAATCTCATGCTTGCAAGTGCTTCACCACGAAGCACTAATAATCTGCCTTCGGAAGGTGCTTCACCGCGAAGCAAAATTAACACGCCCCCTAAAAACACTTCACTACAAAGCAATGAAAAGGTGCCTCTTGAAAGTGCTTTGCTGTGAAGCAGCAAACATTTGCCCTCTGAAGACGCTTCACCACGAAGTAACTTAATTATGGTAATTTGCATTTAAAACTGGGAAAGCAGTACCCAGGCACGGGGATCGAGGGTTTGACATTGCACATGCGGGTAGTTGGGTTTCCTCGGCGATTGGATAGAAACCCTTCCTTGAAATTTAATTCTTATCAGTCGGTCGGTGAACTTCTCTCGCATTTTGTCCTCATATCCCTCCTATAAATACTAGGCCATTTGTCATTTAGTGGAGAGAGGTTGGAGGAGATTGGAGGAGTCGCAGTAGAGTGGAAGAACAAGCGCAAAGCAGCCACAACAGCTAGGGTTTCGACCAGCAGAGTCATAGAAGAGTGAAAGCAGTAGCCTCCAACCATCAAAGAGTGGAGCAGTAGTCTCCAAGTATATTTGTGTATTTATCCTACAAATTTCTATCTTGCAAAAGTTTGTAATCGCTTCAAAAGGAAGCTTTGTAAATTCGACATTATTTCAATATATAAAATATTTATTCTAGAAATATTGGGTCTCTGTGTATTTGTTCTCTTCCTGGAAGTATTGTTTAATCCGCATACAAACTTCAGTGAGGGTTTACCCCGAAGTGGTAAAACACTCGTTCGATCCAGAAGGGAAACTTGTTTATTTGTGCCGAAGAAGCATTTCGGGACTTTGTCTCCCCAAAGTGGGACCCTGGAGCCACTTCGCCGAAGCTGCCAATTGCAAGAAACTGTCGTGCTTCGTAGCTTTCCTGTCTGAAGTAGTCACTTCGGCTTGAAAATCCCCGAAGTGATTTTACTTCGAAAGCAAACTGTGCGAAGCAGCTGCTTCGCTTGGAAATTTCTCGAAGCAGTTTTACTTCGGCATTTTATCTCCTGAAGTGCTTACTTCGGGAGGATTTTTTGCGAAGCTCCTCCCTCGCTGAAAAATTCATGACGCGTCTTTGTCGTGACACGATTTAGATTTATATTTAGATTTGGAATTTTATTTAATTCCTTCAAAATTCATGGTCCTTTACTCCTTATATGCTGTAGAAAGTACTCTCCTTGAGATGACTAGAAAAATGACCGAAATTCATAAACATGATTAAGGAGGAAACATTGCCACTCTCGCAATGAGAGAGAGTTTATTGAAAAGCATCCCATTCACTCTCTGACCTTTTCTCTACACCTTTTTTTCTAGATAAACTAGAATTATAAAACAATGGAAATTTATTAATGACTGTGAAAGCATTACCATTTTCTTTAAGAGAAACTATAAATATAAAACGATGGAAATATATTAAAATTACTATGACTAGGAAACATTACCATTTTCTTCGTATAAATATATTGCATAGTTTCTAACTGTAAGGTGAGACTTATTAGAAAGGCCCAATTTTCCATTCGTTGACAAGCTAGATAAGTGACCTAAATTCACAAACGTAACTGTATTAGCAAGCAATGCCATTTTCTTAATATAAATATTGCAGAGCATCGGAAAAATTAGACTAATCGGCTAAGGCCTAGTTTAGCATATGTGTAATCTGGAAAGGCACTATATATAGATAGACAGTGTGTCGAGACCCATATCCGGATCAATTGTTGTGGCCAAACTATTCTTATCAAAATTACCTCTCAAATTTCATGAAATGTATATAATAGATGAATGAACATATAAACCTCCAACTAACTAAATGATCATCCATGCCTACCCCATCATCATTCATAACTGTCCAAATGATCATCACTACCCACCCCAACATCATTCATAACCGTCCAAATTGTGATGAACCCAATGTAAAAGAAATAGGTGTCTGCATATGGTATAAGAACCTGCATAATATAACAAAGAGGGTTAGGCTCAACTTGCCAATGTCAAAATAAAATATTTGTTCAAGGAAAGTACTCAGTGCAAAATTTTATTAATTGTGGGCTTTTTCATGAGACTCATGTGAAAAAATATGTATATGTATGGGGATTTGAGGTCCTGCATTCTGGATCATCTGCTTAGCAAAAATTGTGACTATACCGGGTTGTTTTAAGGAGCGATACACAAAATACACCGTTTGACCCATTGTAATTGGTTTTACATAGAGATTCCCATTCGTGCTAGACACCAACAAATTAATATGCTCCACAACACACTTTGAGCAACCCGTCGCAATTGGTTTTACAAATTCTCATTCGTGCTAGACACAAACAAATTAAGATGCTCCACAACACACTTTGAGCAAGGATATGGCTCCTTTTTTTGCCCTTGTAATGTTGATGCCGATCCACTTGCATCTTTCTTCTTTTCTTGCCTTGCAACTTCAAACATCCATCATTAAACAATTTCATGTACATACCATAAATAAATAAAACGACTTCCCTTGTGCCAATGCAAACTAAGGAAAATTCATAAATAAAACACCTTTAAAACCTAACAGGTCGACATGTACATACCATAAATAAATAAAACGTCTTACCTTGTGCCAATGCAAACTACTGAAGTAGAACAAGCAAAAAGGAAAATTCATAAATAAAATGACTTTCCTTATGCCAATGCAAACTACTAAAGATGGCCGCATGCAGAACCAACAAAAGGAAAATTCATAAATATCAAACTTGTTTTATGCCAAAAAATTTTCCATACCTAATTTAAGGTTTTTTGGTCGAATTTATTCGTCAAATTTTAAATTCGATAAATTTATCTAAAAATTCACGATTTTTTTTTCCATATTTGTTAGTCAAATTTATTCGTAAAGTTTTAAATTCCATAAATGAATTTAGTAACTAAGCATATGCCATCTGAAAAGAAAAGATAACTAACAAAGAGATCACCAGTTTCACAGATAAGTTTCAATAATAAGTACGAAAGATAGTAGTTGCGCCTATGACGGGGCTAGGTTTTGTGTTAGAAATATTAACCCAGATTTCATGCCTCCGCCAGACTGCGCTCTGAAACTGGGTGAAGTCGGACTGCGCTCGCGTAGTTGGGGATACCGACAAAAAGATCTGACATGATGCGCTCCCGTGTGTGCTCGTGTCTAATCACCGCAAAAGTTAATGTCAGTTTGACGATTGGTCAGAAACCCTCGTTGAGGGCCTGTTAGAACCTGTCAGAGGACAAACCCTATCCTCCTCTCGTCATGGCTATATAATGCAGTTCGGGTATTTCAAACAATATTTGAAAGTGGAGTAGAGCGTGGAAGAGCGGAGAAAGTGAGAAGAGCATTTCAGTGAGCAGTGTGGCTCATATGATTAATGTTCAAGCAGCCAACTCGACATTTTGCCTTTCAGTTTATCCTGCAGCTTAGTCTGCAAATGTTATTTGCTCAGTTGAGGACTTCTATAACCCCCGTTTCATATGAATAAAGTTTGCTGCTGTTTTAGGCATCTTTAGGGTTTGCAATTATTTTATGTGATGAAGTTTGTTGCTCTTTGTATAAATCGCTTCAAAGCGATTTTATTCGGGTTCTAATAGTTAGAGCTCAGATCCGAAACTTTGCTCTTAGTTTCAATGTTTTTCACCTCCCAGCCAAGAAAGCAATTCCTGTAGCCGCACAAGCCTTCCAAGTAGAAAATATTGTAGAGCCAAATTTGGCTAAGTTAGAAGAGTTTTCAAAGTTCACTACCGCAACCCCACAGCGCCCGAGATCCTAGCACAGCCCAAGTGCACAAGCGAAGCACGAGTCCCCCCATCTGCACTTCGCCGCGCACTGAGTGAAGTTTGTACTTCACCCCCAAAGTCAAACTTCGACAAATTTTTGTGTGACTACCGCACTTCGCCTTGCGTCGTGCGAAGTCTGCTTGCCTCTGTTGTGTGCCATTCGAACTTCGACAACTTTTGTCTTGTTGCGTCCTGTGCCCTGTGCAGTATGTTTGGCACCCCTAACGTCCGCACTACGTCATCCACTGAGTGAAGTCTGAACTTCACCCTTGATGATCGCACTGCACCGTATGTTGAGCGAAGTTTGTACTTTGTCCCTGACGTCGGACTGCGACGATTAAAAAATTTAATTTCTTCAAATTGGTATCAGAGCTACTGATACCTTGACGTGGAGACCAAAGTAGAATGGCTTCCACTAGCAACAAATTGTAGTTGCAGATCCCACACTTCATTAGGAAAAATTATGATTACTGGAGCATCTAGATGAAGATCCTATTTGGATCTCAGGAGCTATGGGAGTTGGTCGAGAATGGCTACCCAGAATCGACCGATGTAGCAGCACTGGATGCCCTATCTCAAGAAGACAAGGATTTGTTGAAAGAGAACACGAAGAAGGACCATAAGGCCCTCTTCTACATCATGCAAGCGGTCGAGGAGTCCATCTTCCCACGGATCGCATCAACCACCAAAGTGAAGCAGGCTTGGGATATTTTGGCCAGCTCGTACCAGGGCACCAATAAGGTAAATTTGGTGAAACTACAGATGCTCAGGAGGGAGGTAGAAAATCTGTAGATGAGTGAGTCCGAGTCCATAAGTGATTTCTTCACCCGGATGATGGACATTATCAACCAGATGTGGTTGAACGGAGAAAATGTGCAGAGCCAGAGAATCATGGAGAAGATTCTTAGAAGTCTGCCTGCTAAGTTTGACTCGGTTGTGATAGCAATCGAAGAGTCAAGGGATATGACAACCCTCTCGACAAACGAACTCATGGGTTCATTGTAGACACATGAACAGAGGCTGAGCCATTCATATCAGACCTCTCTAGATCAAGCATTCAAGGCTCAGGGCTCAGGTCTCATTTCAAGACAACGACAGAAAATATTCCCACCATGGCGCCTCTAGTTCTCATGGAGGAAGAGGCAAAGACAGGTGTGGGAAAGGCAACAAAAAAGGAGGAAGATCAAACCCTAGCGAAGGGGAGACCAACTATAATTTCCATCAGCAAGGTGGAAGAGGCAGTTCAAGAAATCATTAAGCTAGATCTGGTTAGAAGAAGGACATGTCAAAGGTCCAGTGCTATTTTTGCAAGAAGTTTGGCCATTACATCTCACAGTGTAAAAAATGGATGGCCACGGAGAACCAACAACAAGCCTATTACACGGATGAAACCGAAAATGTGGTAGGAGGAAATGTGTTGTTTACTTGCAACATTGAGGAAGAGTGCCGAAAGAATGTCTGGTACTTAGACAGTGGGTGCAGCAACCACATGATGGGGAACAAAGAGATGTTCTCCCAACTGGATGAAAAAGTCTATTCTGAGGTGAATATGGGGAACAACAACAAGGTTCCCATAATGGGGAAAGGAAAAATCCTCATCCGCACCAAAAACAATGAGCGAAAGCTCATCTGTGATGTCTACTATGTGTCTAGCCTGAAGCATAACCTATTGAGCATTGGATAGCTCATGCAGAAGGGACATATGGTCTAGTTCAAATACAGAGCTTGCATCATCAGATACAAGTCACATTGGCAGATTACTACAGTGTCCATGACGAAGAAAAAAATGTTTTCACTATAGATTCAGAATGAATCATTGATGTCTCTGAGTGTAGTTGTGAAATATGCTACATGGCTATGGCATCTTAGATTTGGTCACCTAAATTTCAGTGGCCTGAATCAACTGCACAAGAAGAAAATGGTGAGGGTTTTACCCCTGATAGAGTAGCCAAATCAAGTTTGTGAGGGTTTCTTAGTCGGAAAACAACATAGGGATTCATTCCCTTCCGGTCAGTCTTGGAGAGCATCATAGCCATTGGAGCTGGTGCACTCAGACATTTGCGGTCCAATGCAGATTAGCATGTTTTCCAGCAAAAAATACTTCTTAACATTCATAGATGACTTTAGATGGAAGACTTGGATCTATGCCATCAAGTTCAAGTTAGAAGCATTTGCCAGATTTAAGGAGTTCAAGGCTCTGGTGGAGAAACAAAGCAGATATCATATCAAGGCTCTCAGGATAGATGGTGGAGGAGAATACATCTCCAACGAATTCCATAACTACTACAAGCAACATGGAATTTGAAGGCAGTTCACTGCCAGATATGCGCCACAGCAGAACAACGTAGCTAAGAGGAAGAATTGAACCATCATGGAGATGGCACGAACCATGATGAAGGCAAAGGGATTTTCGCACAAATTTTTGGTAGAGGCTATAACATGTGTAGTCTACCTGCTGAACAGATGTCCCACCAAAAGCATGAAGGAAAATATCCCTCAGGAGGCCTGGAGCGATGTGAAGCCAATTGTGGCTCACTTGCGTGTGTTCGGGTGCATTGCATATGCACATGTTCCAGAAGAAAAGTGGTAGAAGTTGGATGATAGAGCTGAGAAGTGCATTTTCATAGGGTACAGTGAGCAGGCGAAGGCTTATAGGTTGTACAACCCTATGACAAAGAAGCTCATCATCAGTCGTGATGTGAAGTTTCTTGAAGATGAAGTCTAGAACTGGAAGTCAGAGACTAGCCAGTCAAAGCCAGAGGTAGTACAGTTTGTTGACATGGAAGAAGAAAGTGTGCAGCCACTTGCAACTTCCAGTAGTAGCAGCAGTGCCAACAGTAACACAACCACTCCATCTTGGTCACCTCCACTCGCAAGTAGAATCCAAAACCTGGTGATGCCAGCGAAGACAAGGAGCTTGTAAGAAATTTATGAGGCAACCCAAACCCACATAAATGAAGAGTACTCTAACTTTGCATTCTTTACTAAATTTGATCTAGTAGAGTTCGAAGACGCAAGTCAGAATCAAAAGTGGGTGCATGCGATGGACGAGGAGATAGCAGCCATTGAAAAGAATGAGACATGGCAGCTGGCTGATCTTCTAGTAGGAAAGAAGACCATTGGGGTCAAGTGGGTGTATAAGATAAAGTTCAATGCCCAAGGAGACATTGACAAGCATGAGGCCAGACTGGTGGTGAAGGGTTACAAGCAAAAGTCAAACATCTATTACCATGAGTTATATGCACCTGTAGCCCGACTTGACACAATCAGGATGATATTGGCATTAGCAGCCCAACAAGGTTGGAAGATGTACCAGATGGATGTCAAGTCAGCCTTCCTCAATGGAGTGTTGGAGGAAGAGGTCTACATAGACCAGCCACCAGGTTACGAAATTGAAGGCCAGGAGGGCAAAGTCCTAAAGCTAAAAAATGCCCTGTACGATTTGAAGCAGGCGCCTCGGGCTTGGTACAACTGGATTGACAGTTATTTTTAGGAAAATGGGTTTGTAAAATGCCCATATGAGCATACCCTGTACATGAAGACAAATGAAGCAGGTGAGCTCATTATCTTCTACCTGTATGTGGACAATTTGATTTATACTAGCAACAACAATGTCCTATTCAACTGGTTCAGAACAGCCATGAAGAAGGAGTTTGAGATGACGAACTTAGGGTTGATGAAGTATTTTCTTGACATTGAAGTTGACCAATCGACAGATGGCATCTTCATTTCTCAAGGCAAGTATGTGAAGGATGTCTTGAAGCTGTTCAAGATGGATGACAGCAAACCTGCCATCACACCTATAGCCATAGGTTTGAAGCTGAGCAAATTGGATTTAGGGAGGAATGTAGATCCAACCCTGTTCAAGAGGCTAGTTGGTAGTTTGATGTATTTGACTGCAACTCGGCCAGATCTGATGTTCAGAGTTAGTATGATCAGCCATTTCATGGAGACTCCGAAGGACACGCATTGGCAAGCAGACAAGAGGATCTTGCGCTATGTCAATGGGACATAGAAAAATGACCTATTTTACACCAGACAAGACCAGCTAGAACTGGTCGGCTTCACAGATAGTGACTGGGTTGGCAGTACCGATGATCGAAAGAGCACCTCCGGGTATGATTTCCATCTCAAATCAGGGGTAGTCTCATGGGCATCCAAGAAGCAACCCATCATTGCATTGTCCATAGCTGAAGCAGAATATGTCGCTGCCATGTCAACCGCATGCTAGGCAGTTTTCCTATGAAGATTTTTGAGTGAACTGAACTATCCCCCGAAAGGCGCGACAATAATTTTTTGTGATAAATATCCCGTGTTTTATGGCCAGATGAAACACATTGATATTTGTTACCACTTCATCAGAGAGTTGGTGAAGTCTGGAGAGATTCAAATCTAATTTTGCAGATCCAAGGAGCAGTTGGCAGATATTTTCATGAAGCCTTTGAAGGAGGAAGACTTTAGCAGATTACGAGAGTAGCTTGGAGTCAAAGCGCTCATGAAATTAGGTTTAAAGGAGGGTGTTAGAAATATTAACCCAAATTTCACGCCTCCGCCAGACTGCGCTTTGAAACTGGGCGAAGCCATACTGCGCTTGCGTAGTTGGGGATCCCAACAAAAAGGTCTGACATGACATCACACCTACCCTCTGACAGATGTGACATCTGATAGATCTGATCACCACAAAAGTTAATGTCAATTCGATGATTGGTCAGAAACCCTAGTTGAGGGCTGTCAGAACCTATCAGAGGACAAACCCTATCCTCCTCTCCTTGTGGCTATATAAGGTAGTTTGGGTATTTTAGACAAGAGTTGAAAGTGGAGCGGAGCATGGAAGAGCAGAGAAAGTGTGAACAGCATTTCAATGAGCAGTGTGGCTCATCTGATTAATGTCCGAGTAGCCGACTCGACATTTTGCCTTTCAGTTTATCCTGTAGCTTAGTCTGTAGATGTTATTTCCTCAGTTGAGGACTTCTGTAACCCCCGTTTCATATGAATAAAGTTTGTTGCTGTTTTAGGCATCTTTAGGGTTTGCAGTTATTTTATGTGTTGAAGTTTGTTGCTCTCTGTACAAATCGCCTCAGAGCGATTTTATTCGGGTTTTAATAGTTAGAGCTCACATTCAAAACTTTGCTCTCAGTTTCGGTGTTTTTGTCCTCCTAGCCAAGCAAGCAATTCTCGCAGCCACGCAAGCCTTTCGAGCAGAAAATATTATAGAGCCAAAGTTGGCTAAGTCGGAAGAGTTTTCAAAGTTCGCTGTCGCAACCCGACTGCGCCCGAGATCCGAGCGCAGCCCGAGTGCGCAAGCAAAGCGTGAGTTCCCCCATCCGCACTTCATCGAGCGCAGTCCACACTTCGTCGTGTGCTGAGCAAAGTTCGTACTTCGCCCCCGAAGTCAGACTTTGGAAAATTTTTGTGTGACTTCTGCACTTCGCCTTGCGCCATGCGAAGTCCGCTTGCCTCTGTTGTGCGCCGTTCGAACTTCGGCAACTTCTGTCATGTTGCGCCCTGCGCCCTGTGTAGTCTGTCTGGCACCCCCGACGTCCGCACTACGCCGTCCGCTGAGCAAAGTCCGAACTTCGCCCCCGACGATCGCACTGCGCCGTCCGTTGAGCGAAGTTCGTACTTCGCCCCCGACGTCGGACTGTGACGATTAAAAATTTAATTTCTTCATTTTGGAGGGTGACGGGATCGATGTCGAGACCATCGATCCCGGTTGGGGCTGAGAAGTCGCGGGTTGTGTGTCCCGACAACTGCGGTACCTACGGTGCTGGCTGCTGCTGCCGTGTGCATAGATGTAGACGTCGGAGATTCTTTTTGCTTGCTGTATATTTAGGGCGATCCGGTTTTTCCGTTCTGGTTTCCTCTCCTTTTCTTGTTCCTTTTTTCTTTCTAGAGGATGCCCGCCCTTTGCAAAAGTAGATGCCCGCTCTTGCCCGCCCTTTAAAAAATTAGTAGAAGATGAGATAGTAGAAGATGAAATCAATATCGCAAAGAAGCGAGCTTGCCTTACACAGAGATTATGGGAAGTTGATTGTCTTTCTCTCAATTATTTGTTGGTGATGATCCTGGAAAATATGTTGAATGGGATGGGTCGATAATGAGCGTTGAAGAAGACATTATGATAGTGCGAAATTCTGGTTTTTTAAGGGGGATATTTGTGAGTCATAAAAATTGTGAAGGACACTAGCAGTTCACGTTTAGTAAAGCGTAGAAGTTCTAGTCTTTTAAGGGAAATACCTGTGAACCATGTAAAGAAAACTAAGATTCCATATGCTACCGCAAAGATTAAAAAATATTATACAAATATTATGCAACTAATATGTAAAAATAATATAAAATGTTGAGAGTGGAGGTGAAGTTTTGTCACTTTGAAGGCTAAAAAAAATCAAAATAAATGATGTTATATTTTGAAGTAATTGTATTTAGAAAGAAAATTGATAATAATTTAGAAAATGAAAATTATTTTAAAAATGTCGCTAGCCAGCCATAACTCTAAAATAAAATTAAATTTGAAGATGATTTAGGAAATGAAAATTATTAAAAAAAAATATCTAGCCAGCTATAAATTTAGCTGTAAAAGGCTTTTAAGAGAGTTGTGATTGCAAATTAAATGAGGAGGGTTGGATTACTAAGTTGAGACGCTTAGTAAAGAAGAGACCTAAGGTCAAATATAAGGACATACCTGTTTATTGTTTGCTTTGAATCCTTTCAATGAATACCAAACTAACCATGACGATAACAAGAGACGTAAGTTCAAACCCTAAGCATGATGAATAGTAAACCGATGAGACCTAAGTTCAAACCCTAAGCATGATGAATAGTAAACCGATGAGACCTAAGTTCAAACCCTAAGCATGATGAATAGTAAACCGATGACCATGGCGGTACCAGGAAGAGACCTAAAAAAAAACCTAAGAAGAGACCTAAAAAGAAACCTAGGTTCAAATCTTAGGAACATATCCTCTCAATGAATGCCAACTGATCAACAACAAGGGGTATCAATGAATGCCAACCGATGAACAACAAAAGAATATAAACTTGTTGAAAGTAGTAGTATCAACAACTAAAAAGTATAGGCTTGTTGGAAGATAGTGGTTCACAAACTCCCTTAAAAGGTGAAGGATAATTAAAGAGGGCTTTTAAACTCTATCCACTGCTCTAAAATCAAGGAGTCAAGCCCTTTCCATACGCTATCGATTAGTATGGTTTAGGTTCAATGCTGCTGCCCGTGTCAATAATAAGAGCTGTTTGATTCTTCATATACGCGCTTTTGAGTATGTACCGAGGTACGAGTATGTGCCGGAGTGTACCCTCGACACGTAATAAAAATAGTAGTTATATCCAATTTTCTTATGTATCCAAAATAAATAAATAAAAGAGAGGGGAGGGCTCTGGTCCCTCCCCTGCTCCCCCTCCCATGGCTCCTGGTTCCTGCCCAGTCCCTGGCTCAACCCAGGTCATCCCTCCCGGGGAGTGGTTGTTTGCAGATGATCTCCTGGGGGGAGATCCTTCTCCACTATCTACGCCCCTCCTGGCCGGCTAGGGTTTCCTTGGTTTTTTTTTTGGATTGGTGCTTCCCAGGGATCCCTGTTTGGTTTGGGATTCCTTCCCTTTTTCCCTCAGGCTTCCCCTTGGGGTTTTTTGCAGGTTATTTGTGTGGATCTAGTCCCCTGCGTTTCTCGGTGCGATGGAAGTGACGGTTTAGGGTTTGGACAGCTTCCCCATTTTTCTTGTGAATCCTCTGCGGGCTCTATGCTTGGACGAGATTCTTGGTCCCTACTGCTGGGATCCTCTTCTGTTTTCCCGGGGCGGGTTCCTTGTGGTACAACTCTTTGGTCACTTCCTGATGGGCTGGATCCTCTCTGTGCTGGCTGTCGGCTTCCTACAGGATGGCTCTCGCTGAACGGAATGTTTTCCCGGTGGGTGGCTGGTTTCTCCACAGGGCGGGATCCGCCAAATCCGTCGGTTTTCCTGCGAGGCGGGATCCTTTCTTTTCTGCTGGTTTCCCGGATGGCGGGATTTCCCTGTTGCTTCCCGCTAGGCGGGACTGTTTGTGGTGGTTTTGACTGCTTCCCGCGAGGCGGGATTTTATTGTAACGGTTTTTCTTTGCTTCCTGTTGGGCGGGATCTTCTCGATGGTGGTTTTTGGCTTCTCCTCGCTGGGCGGGATCTCAAAAACTACTTTCTTTCTTATTTGTTTGTTTCCCGCTGAGAGGGATTGTTTCATGCTTATTGTTACCGCTGGACGAGATTTCTGTTTTGGTGTTCAGTGTCAAGGGATTGATGCCCTAGGCCCATTGCTTATGTAATCAGGTTTTGGGATCCTTGTTAAAACCCATTGTAAATACAAACACTACTTACCAAAAAAATATATATATATCCAACTTTCTTATGTATCCAAAATAAATAAATAAATAATTTTGAATAAATAAATAAGTTTGAATAAGCAGCTCGAACTTTATGATTTGAACACATAGTGGTTGTAACCAACTCTCATATATAACTTAGTTACAACTCTCATATATAACTTAAAAAAATAATATGATTGTAACCCACTCTCATATTTGATCGAAAAAAATAGTGGTTGTAACCAATTATCCGAAAAAAATATTGCATAATGGTTGTAACCAACTCTATATAACTAAAAACAATAGTATGGTTGTGACCAACTCTTTTATATAACTGAAAAACAATAGTATGGTTGTGACCAACTCTCCTATAAAACTAAAAAATATAGTGGTTTTAAAACAATAGTATGGTTGTGACCAACTCTCCTATATAACTGAAAACAATAGTATGGTTGTGACCAACTCTTCTATAAAACTGAAAAATATAGTGGTTGTAACCAATTATCCGCAAAAAAAAAATTGCATAAATGTTGTGAGAGAGAGTTATGATTTGTAAAGATAGAGACCAAGTAATAATAATAATAATAATAGGTTTGGTGGGAGCAACCACCGAGTGCTTGTGAGTTACGTGTCAGTTGATAGTTACTAAAAATATTATCATGATTGTGACTAACTCTCCTATCTAACCAAAATAATAATAATAATAACAAAAATAATAATAATAAAAAAATAAAAAATATTTTTTTTCCCTAGTAACAATAATAATAACATCAATAACAATAGCCGTCTAGGATAACTTTTGAAAACAAACCCTTTTCATTAATCTCATCGAGGGTTACAATGTAATAGAATAGCAGAGAGGAGAATAATACATCAAAATTCACCACTCACAAGCAGCCTATATAAAAGGCAATAATAATAATAAAACAAATCCTAATGATGGATGAGATTAAGATCAATGAAAAGGATTTGTTTTATTATTATGAAAAGTTGTTCTAAGTAGTATAGGACAACTTTTTAAAACAAACCCTTTTCATTAATCTCATCTAGGGTTACAATGTAATAGAATAGAAGAGAGAGATCCACCACTCGCAAGCAGCCTATGTAAATGGCAATGTCAAAATTGCATGAGATATGAGTTCCAATTCGTACTGCCCACTCGATAGCAACACTGTTTAAAAGGCACAAGACTAATTTAAAATAAAATTAAAATTAATAAGCATAAGAGCGGTAGAAAAGACCTCTAAAAGAAGTGGCATAAGCTTAAAATCTTCTATGATCTCCTTAGCAAATGGTCAAATCACATCACTTCACTTCATATGTCTGAGAATTATAATTTGTTGTCTTGTCTTGTGCACGTAATCAAAATCAGATTATTTCATTCTATTTCATTTGCCTAAGATTTCAATTTTCTAAAATCTTCATCCCGTGCTCACCGGTTAGCTCCATGAACATCTTAAAAACATTATATTATAATTCCTCAGTTTTTTGAACCCATTTCTGCCATCTTGACCAACATATTCCATGTCCGCTTTGAACCCATTTCTGCTATCTTGGCCAACATATTCTATGTCCTCTTAAGACAAAGGAACTAAACAAAACAGCAGACCAGCCACCCCCAAATTTAATTTGATTGATGGTAAACTACAGTTGAAAAAATTAGCTGCAAACATTTTCACATATTTATATATAAATGAATCAGATATCAAAAACAATCGCCATACTCTGTCATTCAACTAGAATATGGTGTGACTTTCTAAAGCGGTTAATGAAAGTAATATCGAATTGAGTAAGTCGTTTCAAGCAGCATCAGTAAACACAATTCATCCTTAACAGTATTCATAACAGCCTTCTATGGAAGCGAATATTTTGTAACACATTTTGGGGACATTACGAACACATCACATTTGAAACAATTATAGTAGTGAATGCACTATACGGCAAGACCAATAAACATTTTAAGCATTTTAGCATGCAAAAGGAATTTGAATATCCTTCACTTCTGTTAAAAAGAAGTATGACAAATTTTTTTGAAGAGTGACAAGCTTCATAACCTAAGTAAGGAGTGAAAAATATCCTTACCTCCACAGGCGTTCAGAGTCACTTTAACATCGTCGCATAATCTTATGAAATTTCATGCGTCCGTGCTGAAGGAAAGAGGGAAAACAATTTAAAAATAAGAACGAGGAAAAGGATTTTAAAATCTCAATAAGAAATAGGAAACAAAAGAATCTATTCTCATTGCAATTGAATAAAATCAAATTCCTAAAAATCAGAGGAATGGGCAAAATGAAATTTGTTAGAAATATTAATCCATGCCTCCGTCCAACTACGCTCCGAACTTGGGCGAAACCGGACTGCGCTCGCGAAGTCGGACATCTCGACAATTTTTTTTTTGACTTGACGTTGTACGTGCCTTCTAACAAATGTGACGTCTAACAGATCCGATCGCTGCATAAGTTAATGACAATTCGGCGATTGGTCAGAAACCTAATTTAGGGTCTGTCAGAACCTGTCAGAGGATAACCTCTATCTTCCTCTCGCCGTGGCTATACAAGGCAGTTCAGGTCTTCAGACAAAGAGTGGAGAGTGGGGAAAATTTGGAGAAACAGATCATTTCAGTGAGCAGTGTAGCTCATCTGATTAATGTCAGAGCAGCAGACTCGACATTTGTTTTCCCTCTCAGTTTATCTTCCAGCTTAAGTCTACAGATGTTAGTTTTTCCTCAGTTGAGGACTTTCGTAACCCTTGTCTTATAAGAATAAATTTTTTTGTTGTTTAAGGCATCTGTAGGGTTTGCGGTTATCTTTGTCTACATAAAATTTGTTGTTGTTCTTTCTACAATCGCCTCGGAGCATTTTTTTCCATGTTCTATAAGGTTGAACTCAGATCCCAAACATTGCATTTAGATTCGTTGTTTCTCTCCTCCCCGCACAGTTCTTGCCAAGCCAAGCAAACCATTGTTGTTGCTGCGTGAGCCTCAGTATAGTAAAGTTCGATAGGCAAAAAATTTGCCTAAGTGTGGAGCTGTCCACCCGACTGCGCAGCACAGTCGGACTTGGCTGCTTTTGACCAGCGCAGTCGGGTGTTGACCACCTTCTCCTCGACTGCATACTTTATTTCGTGCACAGCTCGATTGCGCACATTTTTCATGTGCAACCCGACTACATACAAGATTCCATGCGCAGCTCGACTGCACAAAAGTCGGGAGCTCAACCCGACTTCGGGTGTGCCACCTAACTTCAGGAACAGAGCCTGACTTCGGGCCCCCATTCGCCTTGTGCTATTGACAACTACATAAAAAAATAAAACTACAAATTGGTATCAGAGCTACTGATCCCTTGATGCGAAGACTGAAGCAGAATGGCTTCTAGTAGCAACAAATTATAATGGCACATCCCGTGCTTCAATGAGAAGAATTACGATTACTGGAGCATCCAGATGAATATCCTATTTGGATCTCAGGAGCTGTGGGAGTTAGTCGAGAATAGCTACCCAGAACCGACAAATGTAGTAGCACTGACCGCCCTCTCTCAAGCAGACAAGGACCTGTTGAAAGAGAACACGAAGAAGTACCAGAAGGCCCTCTTCTACATCATGCAAGCGGTTGAGGAGTCCATGTTCCCGTGGATCGCATCAGCCACCAAGGCGAAGTAGGCCTAGGAGATTCTGGCCAGCTCATACCAGGGCACCAATAAGGTAAAGTTGGTGAAGCTGCAGATGAGTGAGTCTGAGTCCATGAGTGATTTCTTCACTCGAACGATGGACATTATCAAACAGATGTGGTTGAACGAAGAAATCATGTAGAGCTAAAGAATCATGGAGAAAATTCTTAGAAGTCTGCCTGCCAAGTTTGATTCCCACCATGGCACCTCTAGTTCTCATGAAGCAAGAGACAGAGGCAGGCGTGGGAAAGGCAACAAGCAAGTAGAATGGTCAAACCCTAGCGAAGGAGAGACCAACTGTAATTTCCATCAGCAAGGTGGAAGAGGCAGCTCAAAAAATCAGCAAGCTAGATCTAGTTAGAAGAAGGACATGTCAAAGGTCTAGTGCTATTTCTGCAAGAAGTTCAGCCATTACATCTCACAATGCAAAAAATGGATGGCCAAGGAGAACTAATAGCAAGCCCATTACACGGACGAAGCCAAAAATGCGAAAGGAGGAAATGTGTTGTTGACTTGCAACATTGAAGAGGAGTGCCAGAAGAATGTCTGGTATTTAGACAGTGGGTGCAGCAAGCACATGACGATGAACAAGGAGATGTTCTCCCAACTAGATAAAATAGTCCAGTCTGAGGTGAATATGGGAAAAAACAAGGTTCTCGTAATGGGGAAAGGAAAGATCCTCATCCACACCAGGCAGGATGAACAGAAGTAGATCTGTGATGCCTACTATGTTCCTGGCCTGAAGCACAACATGTTGAGCATTGGACAGCTCATGTAGAAGGGACATACGATCCAGTTCAAATATGGAGCTTGCACCATCAGAGACAAGTCGCATGGGAAGATTGCTACCATGTCCATGATGAATAACAAAATGTTTCCATTGTAGATTCAGAACACATCATTCATGTCTCTGAGTGCAATTGTGAAAGATGCTACCTGGCTGTGGCATCTCATATTTGGTCACCTAAACTTCAGTGGCCTGAATCAACTGCGTAAGAAGTAGATGGTGAAGGGTTTACCCCTGATAGAGCAACAAAATCAAGTTTGTGAGGGCTACTTAGTCGGCAAACAACATAGAGATTCGTTACCTTTCGATCAGTCTTGGAGAGCATCACAACCACTGGAGCTAGTGTACTCAAAAATTTGTAGTTTGATACAGACCAACACGTTTGCTGGCAACAAATACTTCTTGACGTTCATAGATGACTTCAGCCAAAATATTTGGATCTATGTCATCAAGTTGAAGTCAGAAGCATTTGCCAGATTCAAGGAGTTCAAGGCTCTAGTGGAGAAACAGAGTGGATATTAGATCAAGACTCTCAGGACATATGGCAGAGGTGAATACATCTCCAACGAATTCCATAACTACTGCAAGTAGCATGGAATTCGAAGGCAGTTCACTGCCAGATACATGCCACAATAGAACAACATAGTTGAGAGGAAGAACCGGACCATCATGGAGATGGCATGAAGCATGATGAAGGCGAAGGGATTGTCGTACAAATTTTGGGCAGAGGTTGTAACATGTGTAGTCTACCTACTGAACATATGTCCCACAAAAAGCATGAAGGACAAAATCCCTCAGGAGGCCTGGAGCGTTGTGAAGCCAAGTGTGGCTCACTTGTGTGTGTTCGGGTGCATTGCATATGCACATGTTCCAGAAGAGAAGTGACAAAAGTTGGATGATAGAGATGAGAAGTGCATTTTCATAGGGTACAATGAGCAGACAAAGGCATATAGGCTGTACAACAGTATGACGAAGAAGCTCATCTTCAGTCATGATGTGAAGTTTCTTGAATATGAAGCCTGGAACTGGAAGTCGAAGACTAGCCAGTCAGATCTAGCAGTAGTAGAGTCTGTTGACTTGGAAGAAGGTAGTGTGTAACGACCTACAACCTCTAGCAGTAGCAGCGGTGCCAGAAGTATCATAGCCACTTCATCTCGATCGCCTCCATGTGCAAGTAGAATCCAGAACCTGGTAACGCCAGCGAAGAGAAGCAGCTTGAAAGAAATCTACGAGGCAACCCAAACCCATGTAGATGAAGAGTACTCTAACTTTGCATTCTTTATTGAAGTTGATCTAGTAGAGTTTGAAGATGTAAGTCAGAATCAAAAGTGGGTGCAGGCGATGGACAAGGAGATTGAAGCCATTGAAAAGAATGATACATGGCAACTGACAGATCTTCCAATAGGGAAGAAGACCATTGGGGTCAAGTGGGTGTAGAAGACAAAGTTCAACGTCCAAGGAGACATTGACAAGCATAAGGCCAGACTGGTAGAAAAGGGCTACAAGTAGAAGTCAGGCATCAATTACCATGAGGTATATGCGCCTGTAGCCTGACTTGACACAGTTAGGATGATCCTGGCATTGTCAACCCAATAGGGTTGGAATATGTACAATATGGATGTCAAGTCAGCCTTCCTCAACAGAGTGTTGGAGGAGGAGGTCTACATAGACCAGCCACTAGGTTACAAAATTGAAGGCAATGAGGGCAAAGTCCTGAAGCTGAAGAAGGCCATGTATGGTTTGAAGTAGGCGTCCTGGGCTTGGTTCAACCAGATTGACAGTTATTTTTAGGAAAATGGGTTTGTAAAATGCCCATATGAGAACACCCTGTACATGAAGACAAATGATGTAGGTGAGCTCATAATCGTTTGTCTGTATGTGGATGATTTAATTTACACTGGCAACAACACAACACTATTTACCCAGTTCAGAACAGCCATGAAGAAGGAGTTCGATATGATGGACTTAGGGCTGATGAAGTATTTTCTCGACATTGAAGTTGACCAATCGACAGATGGCATCTTCATTTCTCAAGGTATGTATGCGAAGGATGTCCTAAAGCGGTTCAATATGGAGGACAACAAACCTGTGATCACACTTGTAGCCACAGGTTTGAAGCTGAGCATACTGGATTCAGGGAGGAATGTAGATCCAACCATGTTCAAGAGGCTAGTTGGCAGTTTGATGTATTTAACTGCAACTCGACCAAATTTGATGTTCGAAGTCAGTCTAATCCGTCATTTTATGGATATTCCAAAGGACATGCATTGGCAAGCAGCCAAGATGATCTTGTGCTATGTCAACGGGACGTGAAACAATGGCCTATTTTACACCAGACATGACCAGTTGGAACTGGTAGGCTTCACAAACAGTGACTGGGCTGACAGCACCGATGATCGGAAGAGCACCTCTAGGTATGCTTTCCATCTCGAATCAGGGGCAGTCTCATGGGCATCCAAGAAGCAACCAATTATTGCATTGTCCATAGCTGAAGTAGAATATGTCACTACCACGTCAGCTGCATGCCAGACAATTTGGGTGTGAAGAGTTCTAAGTGAATTGAACTATCCTCCAAAAGGCGTGACAACAATTTTTTCTGATAACAATTCGATAATTGCACTGTCAAAGGATATTGTGTTCCATGTCCGGATGAAGCACATCGATATTCGTTATCATTTCATCAGAGAGTTGGTGAAGTCCGAAGAAATTCAACTACAGTTTTGCAGATCCAAGAAGCAATTGGCAAATATTTTCATGAAGCCTTTGAAGGAGGAAGACTTCAGCAGATTGAGTGAGCAGCTTGGAGTCAAAGCGCTCGTGAAATTAGGTTTAAAGGAGGGTGTTAGAAATATTAATCCAGATTTCACGCCTCCTCCCAACTATGCTTCGAACTTGGACGAAGCTGGACTATGCTCGCAAAGTCGGGCATCCCGATAATTTTTTTTTGACTTGACGTCACACGTGCCTTCTGAAAGATGTGACATCTGATAGATCTGATCACCGAATAAGTTAATGCCAGTTCGACGATTGGTCAGAAACCCTAGTTCAGGGTCTGTCAGAACCTGTCAAAGGATAACCTCTATCTTCCTCTCACCGTAGCTATATAAGGTAGTTCAGGTCTTCAGACAAAGAGTGGAGAGTGAGGGAAATTTGGAGAAACAGGCAAGAGAAAAGTAGTAATTCGTAGAGCAGTAGACGAGATCATTTCAGTGAGCAGTGTAGCTCATCTGTTTAATGTCCGAGCAGCAGACTCGACATTTGTTTTCCCTCTCAATTTATCCTGCAGGTTAAGTCTATAGATGTTAGTTTTTCCTCAGTTGAGGACTTTTGTAACCCTCGTCTTATAAAAATAAAATTTACTATTGTTTAAGGCATCTGTAGGGTTTGCGGTTATCTCTGTCTGCATAAAATTTGTTGTTGTTCTTTGTACAATCACCTCGAAGCATTTTTTTTTTCATGTTCTATAAGGTTGAACTTAGATCCCAAAAATTGCATTTAGATTCGGTGTTTCTCTCCTCCCTATACAATTCTTGCCAAGCCAAGAAAACCATTGTTGTTGCCGCGGAGCCTCAAGACAGCAAAGTTCGATAGGAAAAAAATTTGCCTAAGTGTGGAGCTATCAACCCGACTGCACAACGCAATCAGACTTTCTTGCTTTTGACCAGCATAGTCAGGTGTTGACCACCTCCTCACCGACTGCGCACTTTATTCCATGTGTAGCCCGATTGCGCACATTTTTCGTGCGCAACCCGACTGTGCACAAGATTCTGTGTGCAGCCCAACTATGCAAGTTTTTACTTGCACAACACAAATGTACAAATGTCGGGAGCGCAACCCAACTTCGGGAGCGCAACCCGAATTCGGGTGCACCACCCGACATTGGGAACGCAACCTGACTTCGGGCCCCCCCTTCGCCCTACGCTCCCGATGATTTCATCAAAAAATAAAACTACAAATTTTACCTCATCTACGAGGTATAGTAGGGGGAGGATTGTAGTCTTAAAAGCTTGCATGACATGAGGGAAAAACAACACCTAGAAAGGGATAGCGTGGCAAGAAAAAACAATGCCACGTAAAGTATTGAGAGCACGAACGTGGCGCATAGAACCCATGTACCGCTAGAATATTATTTTTAATATAATAATATTTAAATAGTTTTATATATAGATTTTATTATTATTATTGAAAGTGCACTCTCTCTTATGGCACGTCTTATGGCACGTAAGATATAATATTTTATATAATTATGTTAATTTATTGTATTATATAAAATGTTATATGATGCGGTAAACTTTGATGTTAAATTTAGATAATTATCACATATTATTATTTTTAAATGATGGTTTATATTAAATTTATGGATGGAATAGGAGTTATGGTATAAGTATAAATAGTTCAACACTTTGTTTGCTAAGGTATTTATGGATGAGGTTTATTATTATTATTTTTAAATGATGGTTTATATTAAATTTATGGATGTAATAGGAGTTATGGTATAAGTATAAATAGTTCAACACTTTGTTCGCTAAGGTCTTTATGGATGAGGTTAGAAGGAGGTCTTCCTATTAAGAGTACTCTTACCATAATTTTAAAAAAATGTTCGTAAGATATAATCTTTTATAAATGTTCGTAAGATATAATCTTTTATATAATTATGTTAATTTATTGCATTATATAAAAATGTTATATGATGTGGTAAACTTTGATGTTAAATTTAGATAATTATCACATTATTTATTATTATTATTTTTAATTATTTATTATTATTTTTTTTAAATGATGGTTTATATTAAATTTATGGATGTAATAGGAGTTATGGTATAAGTATAAATAGTTCAACACCTTGTTTGCTAAACTATGTAATAGGAGTTATGGGAACGCAACCTGACTTCGGGCCCCCCCTTTGCCCTACGCTCCCGATGATTGCATCAAAAATAAAACTACAAATTTTACCTCATCTACGAGGTATAGTAGGGGGAGGATTGTAGTCTTAAAAGCTTGCATGACATGAGGGAAAAACAACACCTAGAAAGGGATAGCGTGGCAAGAAAAAACAATGCCACGTAAAGTATTGAGAGCACGAACGTGGCGCATAGAACCCATGTACCGCTAGAAGTTTATTTTTAATATAATAATATTTAAATAGTTTTATATATAGATTTTATTATTATTATTGAAAGTGCACTCTCTCTTATGGCACGTAAGATATAATATTTTATATAATTATGTTAATTTATTGTATTATATAAAATGTTATATGATGCGGTAAACTTTGATGTTAAATTTAGATAATTATCACATATTATTATTTTTAAATGATGGTTTATATTAAATTTATGGATGGAATAGGAGTTATGGTATAAGTATAAATAGTTCAACACTTTGTTTGCTAAGGTATTTATGGATGAGGTTTATTATTATTATTTTTAAATGATGGTTTATATTAAATTTATGGATGTAATAGGAGTTATGGTATAAGTATAAATAGTTCAACACTTTGTTCGTTAAGGTCTTTATGGATGAGGTTAGAAGGAGGTCTTCCTATTAAGAGTACTCTTACCATAATTTTAAAAAAATGTTTATGGATGAGGTTAGAAGGAGGTCTTCCTATTAAGAGTACTCTTACCATAATTTTAAAAAAATGTTCGTAAGATATAATCTTTTATAAATGTTCGTAAGATATAATCTTTTATATAATTATGTTAATTTATTGCATTATATAAAAATGTTATATGATGTGGTAAACTTTGATTTTAAATTTAGATAATTATCACATTATTTATTATTATTATTTTTAATTATTTATTATTATTATTTTTAAATGATGGTTTATATTAAATTTATGGATGTAATAGGAGTTATGGTATAAGTATAAATAGTTCAACACTTTGTTTGCTAAGGTCTTTATGGATGAGGTTAGGAAGAGGTCTTCCTATTAAGAGTAATCTGACCATAATTTTTAAAAAATGTTCTGTTTGTATGATTTATTTGCTTAATAGATTGATGACCATTTGTATGATTTATTTGCTTAATAGATTGATGACCATTTGCTATCGGTGAAAATTTTGAAATAATCATCGTTACCAATAATGTTATTGATTTCCTAGTAGTGATGTTATTGATTTACGGATACTAGATGACTTTTAGATAGACCTGCATGATGTTATTGATTTAGGGATACCATATAACCTTTAGATAGATGAGAGTTAATGATAATATAGTGATTAATCATAATGCATACATGTGCCTATTATATTCTTCTTTCTTTATTATATTTTTTATATAATATTTGAGTGGATGGATTGATTAATCACATGTAGGCTTTGATCTAACTTTTTTCATGACTAAGCAACATTGCTATATAATACCATGTTGAAATTCATATCTATTTCCATCAAAGAACAAAATCAATCCATTCACTCAAATATTATATAAAAAAATAATAAAGAAGGAACTATATAATAGGCACATGTATAAAGAAAGAAGTATATAATAGGTACATGTAGGTACTATGATTAATCACATATGATTTTTATTTTGTTATTTTATAGAAATATATATGAATTTCAACATGGTATTAGAGTGGATATATAGCAATGTTGCTTAGTCATGAAAAAAATTAGATAAAAACCTCTAATCCTTTGTAATGATCCTCTTTGCATGACCATTGATTATAGATAAATTGATGGATTATACTTACCTTTTCCTATAGAATGTGGTACTGTTGATGGTCATTGTGCATGTAGGACCAGGTATATTCCTTTGATGGTTGGGAGAAGGTTAGCAAGGAAAGGTAAATGGGAAGTGATGATTCAACTCGTGAGTACATGGAAGCTCACGTAATTGCATATCATATAGGTACGTAATTGCATATCATATAGGTGCATTATGAGTGTTTTGCATTGTGTGTGCGCTTTACTTTGAATGTGTGCGCTTGTTATATGATTTTATTTGGTGGCAATAAAAATATTAAGAACATGGGAACCATACCTTGTAAATTTATGTATTGATTTAAAATATTTATATGGTTATTATTTTATAAAATGAAAAATGTGAAAGAAATAATATAATAAAAATATATGTATATATATAATATAAAACGAAATATAATTCTTTGAGTTCATTGAAAGCAATCTTAATGATTATCTGTTGAGTGAGTACCTTCAATTATCACTAAATAACTAACGTGATATTAAAAAAAGTAAAGCAAAAGAGCCAAATTTTTATTTTATGCTGGCATGATGATTAGAAATGTGCACTATGTGGTTATTTTAACTCCATATCTACTTGAAATTATGCATGCATGAGATGAGTTTAAGGGTTTTCCAAATCATAGAATGAAAGAACTACATTACATGTTTGGCAACGGGGATTAGAGATATATCATGTTTGGCAACGGGGATTAGAGATATATCTTTTCTTTTTCTTAATACTTTTTTAAAGAGAGTACAAGAATACTATGTATGGTATTAGTGCATATAGGAGTGGAAAATATGAACATGGAAAGAACCTTTCATCGTGGAAGCAAAATTTATAGGTTGGGTGTTGTTCTTTTCATCCTAGAAATGTATGAGTTGCTTCTATGATGATTTGTGTGCAAGAGAAAGGTTGTTTGCATTTTGATAAATGTTGAAGTAAGACAAATTATATTGGACTGTGTTAAAATGTTTAAGGAAATGATTTGTTATTGGTTTACTATGGTTTTTATAATGAGTTGTGTGAATGCTAAAACCTCGTTGAAAGTGAAACTAGTTGGGGTAGAATACCATGATCAAATGGGAAATGTATTCTTGTATGTGCATTTTTATATTTTCTAGATGTTTCATTTAGAAATCTCGTAAAGTACTACCTGGTTATGAGTTAAATAATAGTTGTATGAATGGTTTAATGAAACCCATGCTAGAAAAAGAATTGCACATCTCTTGCATGCATATTTGATTTTCAAAAAATGATGCAAGCTTGATTTTAAGCAAAATTAATATGCATTATAATGTGCATAGCATAAAGAAACATAGTTGTATATGATCTCTACATTAACATCTATGACTTTGAATGGTGATTTTTGTGATGGGAGGAATTAGTTCGAGCAAAGGATAAACCAAGAGCCATGTTGACATGACAACAACTGAACCTAGAGTTGTAACATGACTATATGTGTGATAGTGCAATAGAAGTCTGCCAAATAGTTGCAGATGTGATGCCCAACTATTCTTTAAACACTTACCCATTGTAGAGTCTAAGGTTGAAAAATGATTAAATATATAATTGAGTGCATGATTTTAGACCACAAAGGAGAAGTCTTTATAAGGAAATAATTTGTCTATATTCTTATGTGTCAATAGTACTACAAATGTATTAAACTCAATTTTAAATTGGATACCAAAGTATGTGATTTAATACTTGAAAATCCAATTCAATTTGTGGGAAATAACTCAGAACATTCTAGGTATTTATTCAACCATGGTTATTAGTGCATATAAACCCAAGAGATATTCAACAATGTGATGCAGTTGAGATATATTTTGTTACAATAATTCAATAGGGAATTATGTAAATTTGTGCTTCAAAAATTCCATTTATATCTCTTTGTAATAGTTCAGATAGATGGAAATATTAATGCGTTATGGGTACTACTTGACTTAAACTTTATCAAATGAAATGTTGAGTATTTTATTTTTCCCAAATTTTATTATGCACATGTTGTTAAATATGATCATCTATACACTTAGTTTATAGCAAATAGGAATTAGAATATTTTTTTCTATTCTAAAACGAGTGGGGTAGTGTAACTGGAAATGTTTTGTCAAATTGAAAATATATATTTATACATGGGTTGGTAATCATTTGTTATCTAAAGGAACAATGATACTCATATTTTAATTGCAGTCTAAAATTATTGACTTTAGCAAAAATTAGCTATAGACTTCCTAAGACTAGATGTTACAAGAACCCTAAAATAAGAATCAATGATGTAAGAGAAATTATTTAATATTTAGTTGAACTTAGAAGCTTTTGTAACAAAAAATTGTTGGGCAAATGTCATTTTATGTTACCAAACTGCCCTATAGTGTTTGATAGAAATAAACCTTGGATATGTGTTAAAAACATAAATGTTTGCAAGTCCTTCAAAATTTTCTTTATTATTGGTGGAAAATAGACCTCGTAAAATAGCTAAATTCATACTAATTTGGTTATGAAATCATCGGGATGGAAGCACAGAAGCTTGACTGTAATAAACCAAAATTTTTGAAAGACAAATTGGTATTATAAAAATATTATCTAAAAATATATAGAAGCTATGTTAACCCCTGGGAGTTGAGTTAGGGAGTCTTGATGTCCTTTGGAAATGGTATAATAATGTATAGATTATATAACCATTTTCATACCTTTCTTTATAAGGAAGCTTAGTAAAATAGTAAACAAGTATTAGGTGGAAAGACTAGTGTTGAATCTTGTTGATTGCTAAAATATAGGTTTATTTACAATATAATGAGTACATTTCTACTATGTAAATATGAACTAGTCTAACCATTTTAGTGGGAGTCTTTTTAGAAAGTTATATAAAGGGAGCAAATATTTTTAATAGTATCTTTGATATGCATAGTATTGTTTTAAAAAGAAAAGGGAAGATTACCCTATTAATTCAAAGCTCATTATGAGTATAAACCCTTTGAATAATGCTTAAGTGAATATATTAGCTTAGCCTATCATAATGTATGCTACTTGAGGTTATGGGGTATGGCCATTATTAAATTATTAATTATATTTCTTACCTTTTTATTTTAAAAAGTTTTTCTGCTGGTTTAGTTTAACTTAATTTAGAGAAGCATATAGATATGACTACAATATAACTATTTAAAAACATAAAATAGATAGTCTAGAACCCTTATAGAAAAACTTAATCCTTTAGTTGATACCATGATGAGGAATGGTTAAATGTATTTCTCGTGAAGGGTAACTGAACATAAATTCCCAATGTCATTGAGATACGAGTAAGCATTAAACGTGACTTGAGAGTGACCATTTTTTGACAAGAATGAGGTCAGATCAAGTGACCTTGTTAGAACTTGTAATGAGGGGCGGTATGGGATGCTTCCTCTAGGTCATTGCTTGAGAGTACAATGATAAGTCTTTGTACCATTTTAATAATAGAGAGCTAGTATGACAAATAAACTAGTTTTACCATGATGTTTGGTATGGGATAAAAGGTTGTGAGTCATAATGGATAATTGGATCAAGACCAAGGTCAAGGTAATGACATGGCTCTAGCTAACCCTAGGAAAGAGGGAAATCAGCTAGACACTAGGCATATGTATGATAACCCCTTGCATACAAATTTTTGAACATGTCGATCGATTAAGTCAAGGTTCAATATGCTAAGGGATGGGGAGAGTATGCGTCCACCCTTTAGGTGTTATGGGCCCTAGAGGATAACTCTAGTCATGGATCAAACCTCATGCCAAAAATACAAAGATGAATCATAAAGTTGAATCCACAAATGGGATTTGACCAATCGTGTCCATTTAGGTGGTTGTATGTAGTAATCTAACTTCCCAAAAGTGGGTTATATACCTTGTACTAATTGAAATTTATGTTATTGAATCATTGGGTGAACCTCAATAAAACCTCTTTCTAGGATAAACAATGAACTTAAATAAAAATATTACATTGAAAATTGTTTGATGCATTTTATGTGGTACAACTAGGTGATTAGACTTGGGTTGTTACATGTGGTATTGGATAATAAAACATCCTTATATTGTAAGACTTTCCAGTATGTTGCTTTATTAAAAAATTAAACCAATAAATTATCTCATTTCCTTTGTAGTAGGTCTAAAGGCTTAAGGTTGCGAGGTGGATCTTTAAGAAATCCCAAAGGATCTAGGAAGGAATAGACCACCATAAGATCTCGAAGGGGACCATGTATAGGAGTAATAAAAGAAGGTTTAAAAAGGGAGAGAAGATTGAAACAATTAAATGAGCCTTCACAAAATGTGTCAAATAGGGAAGAGGGTAGTTTTGCAAAGGTAGTAAAACTATTGCAAACTCATATGGAACAACAAAAAGAGAAAATGGTTCAAAAAAAGGTGTGCATGGACCAAAAACAAGAGTTAATAGTTCAACAATAAAAATTTATAGAGGACTTAACCAAGGGTAGGGAACCTATAGGCAGAGTAGAAGGAACATCCAATGAGCCTATAAGAACTAGAACTAGTAGGGCTAGAGTGAGCACAGAGTTAGCCAAGGAGCCAAGGACCTAAATAAGGTTGTGATTTCTAAGTTTAAAGGGAAGGATGATAGAGATGTAGCAGAAAATTGGCTGAATGAGCTTGAATCATACTTTAATGGTTTTGTTGTCAAAATCTAAAATCACTTTGGTTGTCATGAACATGATAGAAGTTGCCCTAGAATGGTAGAAAACCTTTAAGAGAGGGTAGGGTGTCGAAGCTACAGACCTCAAATGGGAGGACTTTGTTAAGGAGTTTAGAAAAACATTCCTAACTAAGTAGTAGTATGCGGAGAAATTTGAGGAATTTACTAACTTGCAACAAGAATCAATGATAGTCCATACCCATCATAAGAAATGTATTCAATTGTTGAAATATGCAACCCAATATGAGAAAAATGAAGAGATGAAGGTCCAAAAGTTTATTTTGGGACTTTACCCCAAAATTCAAATTGTGGCATATATGGATAATCATGAAGACCTTAAATATTTTGATTTAGCTTGTCAAGAAGAAGTAAATAAAGAAGAAAAAAAAGGTATATTTCAACTAACAAAAGCTATCTAAAAAGGATAAGGATAAGAGTGAAAGATTTATGAAGTGAGAAAAATAACAAACTAAAAATCCTAAAAGAGAGGACCAAAACAAGCTAGGAAACAAGAATAGAAGTAATTCCCAAGGCAATAAGTTCATAAGGTATGGTAAGGGATATCCTAGAAGGAATTATTAGAGATCATCAAGTCAAGAGAAGGCTAAGGAAGTTGCGCTAAGGAAGTTGCACCACAAGGTATGAATGAGGATAGCAAAAAGGGTAACAAAGCTCCTCTAAATGCTTGCTATGTTTGCAATGACCCCAATTTTGCCAATAAGTGTCCCCATAGAGCTGATATTTTTTAGAAGGCACCAAAGGAGACTACCCACCATATTTTTGTAGCAACAGATAGTCTCGTACTTGATGGGCAAGTTACTCCTTTTCTATTAAATGGTAAAATTTATGATAAGGATTTATGCATTTTGATTGATAGTGGATCTATTGATAGTTTTATTTCCACTAGTTTAGTGAGGGACATACTGGAAAGACCTAGATTTATGGCTAATGGTTGGAAAGTGGAGTATGGTTTAGGGTAAACTTATCTAGTTAACCAATGTTTATTTGACCCTCACATCATCTTACCCCAAGGTAAAACTAATTGGACTATGTAATTGGCACCTTTACATGCCTTTGATACATGCCTTTGATATCATTATTACTGTTGATTGGTTAAAATCCCATAAAACCCTCCTAAGTTTTGAATATGGATAGTTAGAGTTCATCGATGAATCTAAGCATATAATCAAAATTTATTGTGACCATGGTTTTGTTAAACCACATTTATTGTCAGCAATGCAAGTGAAGAAGGCAATAAGGAATACAGGAATGATCTATGTAGTCAAGATGAACAAGAAGGAAGAAATTGAAGCTAATTCTAACCTCTTCCAAAAGCATCCAATTTTGGGAGAGTTTAAGGATGTATTTTTAGAGGATCTACTAGGCATACCTTCTCAAAGAGAGTTTGAATTTTGTATAGATTGATTACCTTGAGCTACACCCATTGCTAAGGAACCATATAGGATAACCCCTAGAGAGTTGCAAGAACTCAAGATTCAACTTCAAGACTTGTTGAAAAAAGGGTTTAGTAATAGTAGTGTGTTGCCATGGGGTTCTCCTATTTTGTTTACCAGGAAGAAAGATGAATCCTTGAGGTTATGCATAGACTACCAGATGTTAAATAAGGTTACCTTCAATAATAGATATTCATTTCCTAGAATATATGATATTTTTGATCACTTGAAAGAAGCTACCATATTCTCAAAAATTGACCTTAGATCAGGTTACCATCAATTGAGAATTCAAGAAGAAGACACACACAAAACAAATTTTAGAATAAGGTATGAACATTATGAGTTTATAGTCCTACCTTTTGGGTTGACTAATGCCCCAACTACATTCATGAATCTCATGAATAACATTTTTTAGGAGCAACTAGACCATTTTGTGCTCATATTTCTTGATGACATATTGATCTACTCCCAAAAAAAGATGAGCATGATCAACATATGATAATTGCAATTGATATTATTTTTAGGAATCAACTATATTAGAAGTTATCAAAGTGTGAATTCTACACTTCTCAAGTATAGTATCTGGGGCATAGTTTCTGCTAAAGAGATTGTTGTTGATCCCAAGAAAATTGAAGCTATTGTTGATTGGCTTGCACCCACAAATGTGACTAAGGTGCATAGTTATATGAGGATTGTAGGCTATTACAGACAATCTATTAAAGGTTTCTCGAGAATTTATCAACCTATCACAAACCTTCAAAGAAAAGGAAAGGCTTTTAAGTGGACAAAATAGTGTGAGGAAGCCTTCCAAACTCTAAAAGAGAGGTTGATGATCACACCAATTTTATAGTTACTTTATCCTTTTAAGAAGTTTAAAATGTGTATTGATGTATCTATTGAGGTATTAGGAGGGTTCTTACCCTAAAATATGTGGTCATTGCCTTCGAATTATGAAAACGTGAGACATGAGGTAAAATATGCCACTAATGACTTGGAATTGGAAGTTGTTGTGCATGCTCTTAATATTTGGAGACACTATTTGCTAGGGAAACCATTTGAACTTAAGATAGATCATCAAAGCTTAAAGTACATTTTTACTCAACCCTTGCTAAATGCCAGATAGTGTCTTTGGATGGAGTTTCTAGTTGAGTATTATTTTGGATTTAAATACATCAAGGATAAGGAGAACAAGATTGTTGATGCCCTAAGTAGGAAATGGTGTATTGTTGCAATAATAAAATATCATTATAATATGATAGATCAGGTTAAATAAATGTAATATAAGGATGAATTTGTTAAGAATGTGGCACTAAAATTAAGCAAAAACCTAGAAAAGATATATGATGTGTATATAATTATGATTTGTTGTACTATAAGAATATATTGGTTGTTCCAAATATGGAAGTGTTAAGATAAATTATACTAAAGGACTCACATAATACTCCTTATTTTGCACATCCAAGAGGGGTGAAGATGCACGAGAGTTTGAGAAAGGCCTATTACTAGCCAAGAATTAAGAAACACATTATTAATAATGTGACTAGGTGCTTGGAATGTTAGAAAGTAAAAGAAGAATATTTGCACTCAATAATTTGTTTGTACCCACATGACATTCCTATGCATAAATGGTAGGTGGTGTCAATGGAATTTGTGGTCATATTGCCTAAAACAAGATTTAGGCATGATGCAATCCTAGTAGTAGTAAATAAATTAACCAAGGTTACACATTTCATACCTAGAAATATATAGGATTGCGTGCTTGCCATAGCCAATATGTTTTCCAAGGAGAAAGTAAAACTACATGGATTTCCAAAAGTTATAATCTTCGATAGAGATTCATGTTTTACATTGGATTTCTAGCAAGAATTGCATGAAGTGTTGTGTGCCAAAATTAATATCAGTTTAGCCTATCACCCTAAGATAGATGGATAGACTGAGAGGGTGAATCAAGTTTTAGAAGATATGTTAAGAATGTATTGTATGGATCAACATACTAAATGGAAATATTATTTGTACCTAGTTGAGTTTGCATACAATAACAACTATCATGCATTACTAGGTACGACATAGTTTTAAGTCTTGTATGGTAAAATATGTAGGACTCCCTTGTGATGGGATAATATAAAATATCAGGTAGTGATCGAAAAAAGTAGAACTTCTTTGGTTCTTTCCAACCTTTTTTTCATTCCTCTTATCTGCACTTTGTCTCTTCGATTGTTTCGTTGGTTCACCATTGGGATTTTTGGATGTATTCTTTGGTTGTGGCCCATAGGAAGGTTGTGGTATTCCTTTAAAAAAATGTTGGTAATTTAGAATTTAAATAGATAGAACATAAAAAACAAAATTTTAAAGGTTAAAGAATGTTAAATTTCTTATAAAAGACTAGATTAAGTTTATAAGAGACTCAAAACACTTCAAAACATTTAAAAAAAAAACAAACTTTTAAAGGTTAAAGAATGCTAAATAATTCTTTATAAAATATTATTAAAATATAATTTTTTTTAAAGGTTGTTAAATTTCATTTAGGGTCTAAATAGATGGAGCACAAATAAACACCCAAAATTGTTTTGTTAAATTATTCTTTCTAAAATATTGTTAAAATATAAAAAATAGTTAGATTACATTAAGGAAATAGTCTCAAACGAGAGCCACATTACAGAAATAATTTTAAATGATAATTTCTTAAATATTGTTAAAAAGAGTTTTTTTTTTTTGTTTTCTTTTTTTTATTTGTGGAAAACATCCCAAAAGGGATACCACTTTCGGGTAAGACCCAAGGAGGCATGGGTATCCATTCCACCAAAAATGCCTAGGACTCGGACCTGGCCTACCACCTTTGACATACTTAAGGAGCAAAAAAACACACCTACCACCTTTGACATACTCAAGGAGCAAACAAACACACAAAACCAAATTTAAAAAAGTAAGTAACAACAAAAATAATAAAATAAAATAAAAAGCATGCTCCTTGAGTGTGTCAAAACCAAAAACACAACCAAACATGCACAATAAGATAAAAGAAACCAGAACACAAACCACATAGAAAAACACAAGAACCACATAACAAAACACAAACAAGACAAAAACAACATAACACTACAAAGACATAACCCAAAAAAACATGAAAAATAAACACAACCAAAACCTAAAAAATAAAATAAAAATAAAAACAACCAACAACATACAATAAACAAAAACAAAAAACATAGAAAACACTCACACATAAAAAAATGAAATAACACAAACAAAGAGAAACCCAAGAACAAGAACGAAAAAAACACAAGAACAATAACAAAAAACATAAAAAAAACAAAACAACAAAAACACCAGAACAACAAAAAACAACACAAAGAACACAAAATCAAAACAAAATAACCCACCCACCTTAAAAAACTAAACAAAACAACAAATAAGACAAAAGAAAAAAAAATGAACGAAACAATGACCTATCTAGACCAGAAGACTATTAATGCAAGAATCGATAGAGGAAACAAAATAAAGAATAGAATGAGCTAGGGAACTTAAAAAACCGAATGAACCAAAGAGAAACAAAAAAAAAAACAAGAAGAAACTAGGTACCTTCAGAACTGGAGCCATCCAAAGAAATGATAGAAAGAAGAGCTTCCCTAATTTGAGAAGCCCACCATATAGGAGGGTGGCCATAAAAAGCAAGGTCACCTTTGGGCTTTACAATCAAAAATCCCATCTGGATTAACTGAATCTTCTCAATAATTATTTTTATTCTCCAATCCACATTATGATTCTTAGGAGTCGTCAAGAGATTAATCATAAGTTGAGAGTCAGACTCAACTAACACCTTTTACCATCCAACCTTAGTAGCCTCCTGAAGGCCTCTAAGGATACCATACCCCTCAAAAAGGCTATTGGAAAGAATACCCAAATTCTCAGCAAAAGTAAAAACCAGGGATCCATCTGAAAGTCTACCAATTCCTCCCACACTGGCTTTTCCAGGGTTCCCTCTAGAGGCTCCATTAGTATTGACTTTTCCAAAATCCTTAGGAGGAGGTTGCCAATTTCTAGTCCTATCCATCTTACTAATACTCACATTCCCTTTAAGTTGGTTGCCATTAGAAGGTTTAATATTCAATATTTGCATCACTTGATCCCATATTTGGTGGGAGTTTTGGGGGTGATTAAGGAGTTGATGGATCGATTCAACTAATTTGGCTATGGTCTTTTGCCAAATATAGTGAATATCCTTCTTATCTTGATTAAAAATTTGGCTATTCCTTTCATTCCAAATATTCCAAAGAAGAATGGTAGAACCCATCCAAACTAACTACCTAATAAAATGATCAACACCCTCTTGATTAGGCCAATCCCTCCAAAGTCGTTCAAAAGTGAAAAAATTGGACCACTGTAAGCCAAATAAAGTTGCCATTCTCCTCCATAGCCCAGAGGCTAAAGTACAATCAATAAAAATATGGTTGATATTTTATACATTCTCTTCACACATTTCACATCTAAAAGGGCCATGAAAACCACGCTTCATAAGTTGCTCACCAGTAATTACCCTATGATGTAATAAAAGCCAATTAAAGAACCTCACCTTAGGAAAGAGCTTTTGAGCCCAAAATTGAGAAAATATGTCAAAATAATGGTTGGGATTATTATGGCATAAGGTCAAACAACCTTGAGCAACTGAATACTCACCCTTAGTAGTGTTGTTCCATCCGAAACAATCTTTTTCATGGGACCAAGAGAGGGATCTCATATGAAGGATGCCTTGGATATCTTGTCTTTGCCTTTCTGGGATTTGAATAGGCCAGTACTCAATAGGTATCCAATATCTACCAAACTTTGAATTACCAGTATGGTACCGACGATAATTAGCCACCTTTATCCAATTAGCTTGGTGAAGCTCCTCCATCCAAGGCCTCCAATCGGGAAACTGAGTTATCAAAGGCTTGTGACCATCCCAAGAATATGTCCAAAAATTTGCATTTTGACCATTATGAATGATCCAAAATAATTTTTTATTTATCAAATCCTCACCAGTATTAAGAACTGCTAAAATGGGAGAACCTTTGGTAGGAAGTTGATAGCGAAAAAGGTCTTCAGGACTTTTGTTCTCAGCATATTTAGCACATAGATTATTGGCCCAAAGAGCATTAGGGTTATGCAACATCCTCCAATATAATTTAGTAGCTAAAGCTTTGTTGTTATTAATTGAATACCGAAATCCTAACCCCCTTTCACTCTTAGGAAGACATAAAGTATCTCATTTCACCAAGGCCCATTTTCTTTTCTCCTTAGTACCACTCCAAAGGAAACGATGACTGATTTGATCCAATTCTCTAAGAACAACCTTTGGGATATTCAAAATGGAAGAAACATAAATAGGAATAGCTTGAAGGACTGATTTTACCAAGGTGATTCTACCCCGAGAAGAAAGCCATTTGTTGGTCCACTTTCCAATTTTCTTCTTGACTTTGTCCAAGAACCAATTCCAATCTTTATTTTTTTGCCTTTTAATATTTATGGGAATACCTAAATAAGTGATTGGAAGAGAGGTCTTCTTATATATTAATTTATCCAAGACCATGGATTCCTGTCTAGCAGAGCAATGAAAGAAAATAACTTCATATTTGTCTTCATTTATCAACTGCCCAGTAGCCTTAGAAACATAGCTAATGATTTGCTTAATATTAGAAGCTTCCTTAATTGTAGCTTTACCTAAAAGGGTAGATTCATCCACAAATTGAAGATGAGAGATAGGTCTAGCTCCATGAGCAATGGTAACTCCCTCAAGGTTTTGTTTTCCCTCTTTTTGGTTATAGTCCTACCCAAGCATTCAAAAAGAATGATGAATATATAAGGGGATAGCGGGTCACCTTGCCTAATACCTCTGGAAGATGGGAAATACTGAGAAGGCCTACCATTGATAAGAACTAAGTAGGAATATGAAGAGATACATCCCATAATCCAATCCATCCAATCCTTAGAGAAACCAAATTGCCTCAAAACTTTGATAAGGAAGTGCCAATCCACTCTGTCATAAGCTTTGGATAAGTCTAACCGGATGAACATAAAAGGAGAATTTTGCATATCCATGGAATTGATGGCTTCCTAAGCAAGAACTATCTCATCTACTATTTGATGTCCTTCCACATATCCCCCTTGCTCTTGGGAAATAATCTTATGCAAAAGAGGTTTCAACCTTTCTGCCATGATTTTAGTAATAATTTTGAGAAGAACATTACATAAAGCAATAGGTCTAAAAGCTGAGATATGATCAACCTGTTGAGCTTTTGGAACAAGAGTAATATAAGTTTTATTGATAACCTTCAAAATTTCTTTGGATTTCCTAGCTTCTTCCACCAGCTCTAATAAATCAACATGAAGGATATTCTAGAACTCTTGGTAGAACTCAATAGGAAAACCATCAGGACCTGGGGTTTTCCATTTTTGCATTTTAAAAACACTTGAGGAAGCTCATTGATAGTAACAGGAGCAGTCAAAATAGAGTTCTCCTCAGAAGTGATAAGAGAAGGGATTGCTTGAAGAACATTTTGTTATGAAGCTGATTCAAGAGGAGTAGCAACAAAAACATTGGAAAAGTAATCAACAACAATAGAGTTCATGCCATCCCAAGTATAAACATCATCTCCATAATCTAATTTTAAGTAAGAAATAAAATTGTGAGATCTTCGAGCTAGAAGAGATTTGTGTAAAAAATTTGTGTTTCGATCTCCTTCTTTGAGCCATTCAATTCTAGATTTTTGCTTCCATAAGATTTTTTCTCTTTTTTCCCATTCCTCTAACTAAGTTGTGAGTTTAATTTCATCTGCACTTATCTTATCTGTGAGGCCATCTAAACGGATTTTCTTATTCAAATTTTCAAGATGAGCAATAACTTCATTTTTTTTTTTATGAACATCCCCAAACTCTTTCCAGTTCCAAGTCTTGATTTTGAATTTAATGTATTGCAGTCTTTTGGCAAAACAAAACATCTTAGTCCCATGCCTAGGTTTACCTTCCTTCCACCATTGTTGCACACGAGGTCTGAAGGAAATGTCTCTAAGCCACATTAATTGAAAACGAAAAGGAGATAAAATCACATTGGTTTTCCACATTTCCACCATGATTGGCCAATGATCCGAACCAACATTATTAAGAGTCTTCACTTTAGGAATGTGACCATGGATTAAGAAATTTTTAGAGAGCAAAAACCTATCCAATCTCTCCATTATACAAGCCAAGCCTTGCCTTCTGTTAGACCAAGTCATAAGGCCATTAGGCCATTATCTGGTTGGATATCCACAAGATGAAGGTTTGCAATATATTCGCTCATGAGGTCAGTACTTTTTTCCAAATTTCTATTTCCCCCTTTCTCATCCAGAGAGAGGATGGTATTGAAATCTCCTCCGATCAAGATCCAAGCTTTAGGAAAATGAGATATAATATGAGTAATATCCTTCCACTGTCTTCTTTTTTCCTCCAAAGAAGTCGAGGCATAAACAATAATGCAAAGCATAATCTGGTTGGAATGTCTACTTTGAATAGCTATAGCCAACAAACCCCAACTACCAACCATATGGTGAATAACTACCTCTTTTGGGTCCCAAAGACAAGCAATGCCACCCGAAGTCCCTTGGGAACTGAGGGAAACCACTTTTCCAACTAGCCAAATTTTATTGGCAATTAAGTCCATATCCTCCATTGACATCTTTGTTTCTTGAAGGAAAACAAGATGTGGATGATTTATCTAAATCTGTTAAAAAGAGTTTTAGATCAAAATAGTAAGATTACAAAAACCAAATTACAAAAATAATTATTTCTTAAATATTGTTAAAAAGGAAATCTTAAACTCAAAATAAGTTAGAGTTTATAATCTCATCTCAACATTTAAACTCTTGACTTTCTCACACTTTAAACTCTTTAAAATCTAAATGGGTTAGAGTTCTCAAATCATAAAGGGCAAAAGATCTTATTAGTTTAAACTCTAAATGGGTTAGAGTTCTCAAATCATAAAGGGCAAAAGATCTTATTTTTGTATTTATAAGATAATACTCTGATAAAAGATCTTATTTTTGTATTTATAAGATAATACTTAGATAATGTTGTGGGATGTTAAATGTAATTAAAATAATTGTAGGACGTAAATGTAATTAAAATAATTATGTAAAACCCTTAATATTAATTTAAAGTAACTACTTGGGAAATGAAATATACCAACCCAACCAGGGAAATGAAATATACCAACCTAACCAAATCTACCAATTTAACTACTTGGGAAATGAAATCTACTAACACCCCACAATTTAAACTAATTTCATATCCCTCCTACTGATGCCCTATGATTTAAACTAATTTCATCTCCCTCCACACAGTCCAATTATACAGCTCTAAAATAAGTAGACTGAAAAACTATAAGTAGACTCAAAGGGCGATTTAAACTAATTTCATCTCCCTCCACACAATCCAATAATTATATAGCTCTAAAATAAGTAGACTAAAAAACTATAAGTAGACTCAAAAACTTCTATTATGTTTGTATAATCAATGAGCTCCTTCCATCTGTGGATCCTTTCTAAAGGCATCAATGAAATTAAATGCTAATTATGGATAAAAAGAGCAATCATTTACATCATTAACAATTGTTAACAATTATCACAATGACATGCTCTACAATAGACCACATTATTAATAAGATTATTACATCCTTTACAGACAAACTTCACCTTTTAACCGGGTTGTGGAAACAATACAAATACACCATCTATTGGATCGCAATGTTGAGTGTGGGTCTAAAACAAATTTATAACTGAAAAATGTCATAAAATTCATGAAATAATGAAACAAAACCGCTTAATTCAAGCCAAAATTTTAAGAGAACAAATTTTTTTGAACGGTGACAAGTTTCATATCCTAAGGAAGGACTGGAAAACATCCTTACCTGTCATTCCAATGCTCTCTGCCACAGCCTTTTTAAGGCATCAATGAAATTAAAAGCTAATTACGGATAAAAAGAGCAATCGTTTACATCATTAACGATTATCACAATGACATGCTCTACAATGGACCACATTATTAACAAGATTATTGCATCTATTACAGACATATTGCACATAACCAAACATTACCTTTTAAAGGGTTTTTGGGAACAATACAAACACACATCTATTGGATCGCACTGTTGAATGTGGGTCTAAAGAAAATTTTATAACAGGTAAACGTCGTAGAATGCATCAAAGAATGAAAGAATAACTCTTGAATAAGAATTAAAGTTCTTCAAAATTTTAAGAGGAGAACAATTATTTTTTAACATTGACAAGTTTCATAGGCTAAGTAATGACTGTAAAACATCCTTACCTGCCATTCCAGTGCTCTCTGCAACAACCTTCCACGTTCACCTCTTTAAAAAAAGAGGTTGGTGTTTTCTGCCATAGTCTTCCACGGTTCGGTTCATTTTGTTTCTTTAAGACGAACGTCTTACTTCATGTAAATATTTTGGATGGTGCTTTGATCTACTCCTGTAAATTTCCTTAAGATGATATATAGGCTTATATTGTCATAATAAATTCTTTTGAATCTGTTCAACAGTTGGATTAACCTTTTAAAGTGGTTCAACCATGTTGCTCGTCTGGATTCACCTTTTAAAATGGACTTAAAGAGCCTTCTATGTTCATTATCGCACTCGCTAATCCTTAAGGTAGGAAGGGGCCATAAAGCATTGGAACGATAACCGCTTTCCTCCCTGAGTAGACTTAAAAATATGTCGATTCTTGCACCCGCTAATATTTAAGATAGGAAGGGGCCGTAGAGCACTGGAACGATAACCGCTCTCCTCTTGCCACCCTTTAAATTAAAAGTGCAAGCCTCCTTAATAATTTGAAGTGACGTTGCACTTCTATTTTAAAAAGGGCCCTTGTTTAGAATAGAAGAAGAATTAAATTAAATTAAAGTGGAACAAATTGGTTTGACGTTAATAAGGATAAAGAGTACCACATAAGTTGAACCAAGGGCTTCCATCTTTAGGGCCCCTCAATTTGAGGTTAATAAGGATAAAGAGTACCACATAAGTTGAACCAAGGGCTTCCATCTTTAGGGCTTCCATATTTAAGCTGCTATTGACAAAGAGTAAGTGTTGGATTTATTAGGGCTTCCATATTTAAGCTGCTATTGACAAAGAGTAAGTGTTGGATTTATTTTGGAAGTGTTGTACTGGAATAGAGAGTCGTGTTCGAATAGAGAAATCCAAAATAAATAAATCCAGAGGGCTAGGGGTTATTTCATTAAATGGTGATCGCTTCGCTCACCCTCCCACTTGAAGGATTAAATGTAACCTATAAGTTATTGCCTGCACCAGCGATTCTTGAAAATCGCTCATGCTACATACGAGACTTGGGAGTCGTTGCTCGAACCAGCGAAGCTTGGAAATCGCTCATGTTGGGTGCAATACCTGGGAGTCACTCGATCAAAGAGAAAAACTCAGGGTCAATCAAAAAAAGAATGATAAACGGGTAGTTTGATGGGGTTTAAAGTTTATAAGACCCCTACTATGCTTTTCTTTGATTTTATGGTTCTAGCCTGTAAATCGCTATGACAAAAGGAGGGTAACCCATGGTTCGCTTGAAATAGGAGCTATACAGAGGTTTTCTAGTTCAACAAATGGGAAACAAACCTGCTAGAGTTTACTTGAAAAGCATCCAAACCTATGAATTTGAACTAAATGGATGCAATACTTGCATTTGGGAGAGAGTGATAGAAATCATGGATTCACTAGAGATAGGGGTCAAAATTCACGCACAAAGTGGAAGATTTTATTTATATGATTCAAGACAGACTATATTCATCTACATAAATGGAGGATAGACAAAACAAATGGGCTCTGAATCTACTATTCGATGCAGCCTTTTTCTGCTCCTACAGTCGCTCTCAACTGTTGCTCTTCTATAGCTCTTCTTCACTCTGCACTCACTTTCTTCTCCTTACCAAAATGGCATTCAAATTGATTTTTATATCTGAGCATAGGAAACCAATCACCAACCTCACACGTGAGAATTAACTCTAACGTCATATCAACTTCGTATGGCAGGAAATCACAATTTCGCATCGCTAGGCATGCGATTTTGAGAGTCACTCCTTTCCTAAGTGACTCCCAAGAATTGCTCCTCTATTGAGTGATTCCCAAGAATCGCAACTTTACTAGGTGAATCCCAGGAAGCGCTACTTTCTTGGGCGGTTCCCAGGATTCGCTACAGCAGTGATCAATTCTCTGGAGTGACAATCGGGAGGCAAAAAAGTTGGGTTTACTTTTCTAACACCCTCCTTTAAACCTGACTTCACAATGACTTTGATTCCCAACTTATCATGCAATCTATTGAAGTCCTCTCCTTTAAAGGCTTTATGAATATATCAACTACCTACAAAATAGTAGCTAGACTTCGCCCAACTTCGCCAGCTCTTTGATGAAGTGATACCAGATGTCAATATGCTTCATCTACCCATGAAACACTGGATCCTTTGATAGTGCTATGACAAAATTGTTGTCACAAAATATGGTTGTCATGCCTTTCGATGGATGGTTTAGTTCATCCAAAATCCTCCATAGCCATACTGCCTAACAGGCAACTGATGTGGCGATGACATATTCGGCCTCAACAGTGGGCAATGTAATGAGTTATTGCTTCTTGGATGACCATGACACTGCTCCCGATCCAAGATGGAAAGCATACCTGAAAGTGCTCTTTAGATCATCAGTTTTGCCATACCGATCACTATTTGTGTAGCCCACCAATTCCATTTGTTCTTGTCTAGCGTAGAAAATTCCATGGTTCCACGTCCCGTTGACATAGCGCAAAATCTGTTTGGCTGCTTGCTAGTGCATGTCATTTGGAGTCTCCATAAATCGGTTGATTAAACTGACTCCAAACATCAGATCTAACCAAGTTGCAGTAAAATACATGAGACTGCCAACTAATCGCTTGAATAGAGTTGGATCAACATTCCTACTAGAATCCAAATTGCTCAGCTTTAGTCCTATGGCAACAAGTGTGATGGCAGGTTTGTTGTCCTCCATATTGAATTTCTTTAGGACATCCTTCGCATACTTGCCTTGATAAATGAAGATGCCATATACTGATTGGTCAACTTTGATGCCGAGAAAGTACTTCATTAGTATTGAGTCTATCATTTCAAACTTCTTCTTCATGGCTATTTTGAACTAGTCAAACTATACATCAATGTTGCCAGTATAAATCAGATTGTCCACATAAAGTAGACAATTATCATCTCCCCTACTTCATTTTTATTTAGGTACAAGGTGTGTTCATATGGGCATTTAAAAAACCCATTCTCCTAAAAGTAGCCATCAATCCGACTATACCATGCCCTGGGTACATGCTTCAACCCATACAGGGCCTTCTTTAGCTTCAGGACCTTGCCTTCATGTCCTTCAATCTCGTAACCAAGTGGTTGGTCTATGTAGAACTCCTCTTACAATACACCATTGAGGAAGGCTGAGTTGACGTCCATTTGGTACACCTTCCAACCCTACAAAGCTGCCAATGTGAAAATCATCCTGACTATGTCAAGTCAAGCTACCGGCACATACACCTCATGGTAGTCAATCCTTGAATTCTGCTTATAGCCTGTCCTGCTTTCACCACCAGTCTAGTCATATGCCTGTCCACTTCACCTTGGGCATTGAACTTGGTTTTGTAAACCCACTTGACCCTAATGGTCTTCTTACCTTCTAGAAGATCTGCTAGCTACCATGTCTCATTATTCTCAATGGCTTATATCTCCTCATCCATCACCTTCACCCACTTATGATTCTGACTTGCATCTTCAAATGAAACTAGATCACACTCAGTAAAAAATGCAAAGCCATAGTGTTCCTCAAATTCATGATTTTGGGTTGCCTCATAGATGTCTTGCAAGCTCCTCATCTTCATGGGTATCCTCAAATTAGTAATCCTGCTTGCAAGTGGAGGTGACCGAGATGGTGAGGCTATGCTATTGTTGGCACCATCACTACTGTTTGAGGCTACAGATGGCTACACAGTGTTCTCCTCCAAGTCCCAAAACTCAATAACTGCTGGATCGGGCTGGCCAAACTTTGATTTCCAGTTCCAAGATTCATCCTCGAAGAACTTCACATCTCAGCTGATGATGAGCTTCTTCATCATAGGATTATACAGTCGATATGCCTTTGCTTGCTCATTGTATCCTATGAAGATACACTTCTTTGCCTTGTCATATAGCTTTTACCTCTTCTCTTTTGGAACATGTGCATATGCAATGCACCTGAAAACTTGCAAATGATCCACACTTGGCTTCTGGTTGTTCCAGGATTCCTCCAAAATTTTACCTTTCACACTCTTATTGAGACATTTGTTTAGTAGGTAGACTACACATGCTACAACTTCTACCTAGAACTCATGAGGCAGGTTCTTTGCCTTCAGCATACTCTGTGCCATCTCCATAATGGGTCTATTCTTTCTATCAGCTACACCATTCTATTGTGGTGTGTATCTGGTAGTAATCTACTTCGAATTCCATTTGCCTTGCAAAAATTTTGGAATTTGTTGGAGATGTATTCACCTTTGCATTTGTCCTGAGGTTTTTCACTTGATAGTCGCTCTATTTTTCCACCAGAGGCATGAACTCTCTAAACTTATTGAAAGCCTTTGAATTTTTCTTGATGGGATATACCCATGGCTTCCAATTAAAGTCATAAATGAAGGTCCAAAAGTATTTTTTTTTGGGAAAAGTGCTGGTTTTCATCGGACTACAAATGTCTGAGTGCAGCAGCTCCAACATCTGTGAGGCTCTCCAAGACTACCCTAAAGGGAATGAATCCCTATGATATATGTCGACTAAGAAACCCTCAAAAATATGATTTGGTTGCTCAATAAGAGGTAAACCCTTGACCATCTACTTCTTGTGCAACATTTTTAGGCCACTAAAACTTAGGTGGTCAAATATAAGATGCCACAACAACGTAGCATCTTTCACAACTGCACTGAGATACATAAGAGATTCATTTCGAATCTACAGTGGAAAATTTTTGTTCTTCTTAATGGACACCATTGTAAATTTTCCATGCTCTTTGTCTTTGATGGTGCGGACTCCATTCTTGAATTGAATAGTGTGCCCCTTCTGCACCAGTTGTCCAACATTCAATAGGTTGTGCTTTAGACCAGGCATATAGTAAACATCACAAATCTGCTTTCTTTTGCTGTGCCTGGTATGGATGAAAATTTTGCTTTTCCCCTTCATAGGAACCTTTTTTTTGTTCTCCATATTCACTTTAGACTGGACTATTTCATCTAGTTGTGAGAACATCTCCTTGTTTCCCATCATGTGGTTGCTACACCCACTATTAAGATACCATACATTCTTCTGACTCTCCTCCTCAATACTGTACATAAATAACATGTTTCCATAGGCATATCTATACCCACCATTTCCAGCTTCACATGTGTAGTTTGCTTGTCATTGGTTGTCCTTGGCCATCTTCTTCATACACTCAAAGATATAGTGGCCAAATTTCTTGCAGTAGGAGCACTAGATCTAGGATTTATCCTTCTTCTAACTAGATCCAACTTGATGATTCTTCACATTACCTCTTCCCTTTGTTGATGGAAGTTGTAGTTGGTCTCCTCATAATTAGGGTTTGATCTTCCTCCTTGCTTGTTGCATTTCCCATGCCTACCTCGACCTCCTCCCCCTTGAGAACTGGAGGCACCTTGGTGGGAATCTTGTCTACCATTATCTCAGAATGAGACCTAAACCTTTAATTCATGCTCTAGATAGGACTGATATAAGCAACTCAACCTTTTCTCATGCATCTGTAGATAGCCCATGAGCTCATCCACTGAGAGGATTGTCAAATATATTGACTCTTCAATCACTACCATGACTGAGTCAAATTTTGTTGGTAGGCTTCTCATAATCTTCTCCATGATTCTCCAGTTCTAGATGATCTCTCCATTCAACCACATCTGGTTGATGACATTCATTATCTAGGTGAAGAAATAACTCATGGACTTTGATTCACTCATCTGTAGGTTCTCGAACTCCCTCCTTAGCATATGTAGCTTCACCAACTTCACCTTGTTGGTGCCCTGATATGAACTGGATAGGATGTCCCAGACTTGCTTTGCCTTGGTTTCCTCAATCGCCTGCAAGATGTAGAACAACGCCTTCTAGTCCTTCTTCGTGTTTTCCTTCAATAGGTCCTTATCTACTTGGGATAGCATGGCTAGTGCTACTACATCTGCTAGTTTCACATATACTTTCTTGACCAACTCCCAAAGCTCCTATGACACAAAAATGATCTTCATATGGATGCTCCAGTAGTCATAGTTCTTATTGCTGAATCATAGGATCTGCAACTATAGGGAATTGTTTCTTGAAACCATGCTTTAATATTCCGTGTCATGACATTGTGGCTTTGATACCATATTAAAGGATTAAATTTAACCCGTAAGTCATTGCCTACACCAGCGATTCTTGGAAATCGCTCATGTTACATGCGAGACCCAAGAGTTGCTGCTTGAACCAATGAATCTTGGAAATCACTCCTGCTGGTTGAGAGACTCAAGTGTCGCTTGATCAATGAGCGAAACTCGAGGTTGGTAAAAAAATAACAATAAAGGGGCAGTTTGATAGGGTTTATAGTTTATAAGACCCCTACTATGATTTGCTTTGATTTTAAGGTTCTAGCCTACGAATCACTATGACAAAAGGAAGGTAACCCGTGGTTCGCTTGAAAGAGGAGCTACTAGAGTTTAGTCAAAAAGCATCTAAACCTCAGACTTTGAACTAAATGGATTCAATACATGCATTTGGGAAAGAGTGATAAAAGTTCAACAGAGATAGGGGTCAAAATTCATGCACAAAGTGGAATATTTTATTTATATCATTCAAGATCGATTACATTCATCTACATAAATGCTTTTATTTATATCATTCAATATAGATTACATTCATATGCATAAATGCTCCTACAGCCACTCTCAGCTGCTACTCTTCAGGGGCTATGGCTATTCTTCACTATGTACTCCCTTTATTCTCCTTACCAAAATGGTATTCAAAATGGTTTTTATAGCTGAGCATAGGAAACCAATCACCAAACCCACACATGAGAATTAACTTCAATGTCACATCAGCTTCATATGGTGGGAAATCACAATTTTGCATCACTAGGCATGTGATTCCGGGAGTTGCTTCTTTATTGAGCGACTCGCAGGAATCGCAGTTTTCCTGGGCAATTCTGAGGAATCAGAGCTTTCCTGGACGATTCCCAAGAATCGTTGTAGTAGTGAGTGATTCTCTGGAGTGAGAATAGGGAGGTGGTGAAGTCAGGTTTACTTTTCTAACACTTCCCTCGGCTTCGAGGTTATTTCCTTGACTTGTGATCCTTAGTGTTGGATTTATTTATTATGAGGAATAAATAATAGATAAAAATCCGGAGGGCTAGAGGTTATTTCATTGTTATGAGGACTAGGGGTTATTTATTTCATTGTTTCCTTGGCTAGTGATCGCTTCGCTCGCCCTCCCTTCGGCTCCGTACTGGACCAACTCGTCGCCATCCCTTCGGCTTAAAAAGGGACCAACTCACCAAGCTTGGTTGCCCCCTTACCCCACCCCTTGGCCTGCCTACTCCAAAACCTGGCTAATCCCTACATCATTTTCGAAGACGCCTATCTCGTACCGAAAACAATAACGCATGGAGTTCGAAACCCAAAGGAAATCATTGAATAACCTGTTTTGCCCTTTTGAAATAAGAGAAGAGGGTTAGAGGGACAAAATAAACGTCTTTGATATATGACTATCGAAGAATCAATTTGATCTATGAAAAAGAGGACAATTAATTAGAATCTACCAAAATAATAGGATTAAAATAACTTCAATTCAATCTGCCCCTCCCCTCCACTTGAAAAGGACCCTCTTTAGCCCATTTAAAAAGAAGCCTAGAGGGCTTTTGATGTTTCAAACATGGCTGCAGAGACCTGTTTAAAATTACAAAAGGATCCATTCCCATGACTCACAATCATGAATCAGTCCATGGAGAGGCCTCCCTCTCAGTCGGTCTACCTCACTCAATGGAAAATAAAACGGCCTCCTTACCATAAATAAGGGACTCGATAATAAACTATACTCGCTTTTAAATGTTGGCTCTCTATTATAGACGGGCCCGACCCGACCGACGTTTTCAACAAGGCCCTTATGGAAGGTCCTTTAAAACTTTGTCCTACTAAGAAGAAAAAGTGAAAAAGTATAGCCCTCCCGCGCCTCATATTTAATCTTTTCTCCATAGTTTTCTAGTGAAATCATTTCATTTTTCATGAAGTCTCTATTGAATGACAATGGCGGTCGCAACTAGACTTGACAATGGCGATCGCGACTAGACTTGGTACTTCTCTGCTTAAGCTTAGTAGGTGCTGCTAGGTAACTATGTGCTTCTCGATAGCTATTTTTGTAGGTGCTTCTAGGTAACTATGTGCTTCTCGATAGCTATTTTTGTCAATCTACCTGAACAACGAATACGGATCCCCTCACCTTTTTGAGGGTGACTTTTTGGAATGTGACTTTTTGGAATAACACTGAACTATTTGATTGGAAATGCAACGAAATAATATTTTTATGTTGTTCCTCAGTAAGAAAGAGGTGCTCAAAGTGTCCTCAACAATGCCACACTAATGAAATTGAAAATGGAATGAAATAATATTTTTATGTTGTTCCTCAGTAAGAAAGAGTGCTCAAAGTGTCCTCAACAACGCCGCACTGAAAGTGTAAACGTCTGCTCGTGGAAATCGAACGTGACTTGAGGTGAATAAGATAAAGGTCGCTCCTAAAACAACGGAGGAATAAATAAAATAAAGGTCGCAGGAATAAGCATCGACAAATTTACCTTGTAGAAACCTAGGGACAGTAGTGGTAGTTTGCATGGCAAGAGGAAAAAAAGACAAATATAAAAGGTAGAAAAAGATAACGTGGAAAATAGAAACAGCACCAGGTAGATTACACTACACGAATAAAATGGCAGAGTATAACTGTGCCACATAGGGTTCTTGAATAAAGGAAAGAGAGTTATACACATACGTTTTTAAAAAAAGAGATAGTACAAATAACGCTCCATGCATGCATGAACTGTTCCAAGCAATCATTATCACTACGACGATATATATCCGAAGAAAGAGAGATTAGACTATCTTTCTAATGACCGTTGCAGGGGTGTAATAAAATATCACACCCTGGTTCAATCCAGGGAAACCTTTCAAAAACAAATATGTATATATATCCGAAGAGAGATCAGACTATCTGGTTCAATCCGCGACAGTGAAACCTTTCAAAAGCAAATATGTATATATATCGGAAGAGAGAGATTAGACTAGAGAGATTAGACTATATTTCCATTGACACTTTTCATTATTATTAGAAACATCTTCCACAGGAAGACCTCTTTATCTGTCTATGATAAAGACCAATAACAAAATTAATTAATTATATATATATATATATATAGGTTAAGGAAAATCTCAATCGTGAAGACCTCTTTATCTGTCTATGATAAAGACCAATGACAAAATTAATTAATTATATATATATATATATATATATATATAAGGTTAAGGAAAATCTCAATCGTGAATTGGGGATGCAGTCTTCTCTGGACACCATTGAACTTCAAAACAAACTCTGAAACCCGTTAGATAAAAGAATCACGCAATTCGCAGGAAACCCTTTATCTTATTTTCCAAGATCTCTAATGAGATGTGTGTTTTTTTTCTTTTTTTTTTTAAAGGAAAGAATCTTCATATAGTAAAACAGAAGAAGAAAGTAAAAGAAAGCATCTTAGAAGAAAGTCCATTATATGGAAATCAAATATATTTTATTCATAGAAGAAAACTGCAGACTTCAAATATCACGAATATCAAGGTAGGAATTTAGTCAACCAATTCAATATATAAAAGTATACAACTGTTTATTTCCTTTGTTTATTTCCTTTGGGATAATAGATTAGGATAAACTAAAATAAATCCTTATAAAATATCACAAGAAATAAACGACCTAAGAAACTCCTTCAGTGGAAGGAAAATTACTTTGAACAAAATCCTTGATTTCTGAAGTACCAATGAAAATTTTAAGAGTGGAAGGAAAAATACTTTGAACAAAATCCTTGATTTCTGAAGTACCAATGAAAATTTCAAGAGTAGTGAAAAAGTCATGGTCCTTTACTCCTTATATGCTGTGAAATGACTAGAAAAATGACCGAAATTCATAAACATGATTAAGGAGGAAACATTGCCACTCTCTAACCTTTTCTCTAGAGAAACTAGAATTATAAAACGATGGAAATTTATTGAAAGCAATACCATTTTCTTTAAGAGAAACTAGAAATATAAAACGATGGAAAATGATTAAAACGACTGTGACTAGGAAGCATTAGCATTTTCTTCGTATAAAGATATTGTATAGATATTGTATAGTTTCTATAGTTTCTAACTGTAAGGTGAAACTTATTAGAAAGGCCCAATTTTCCATTAGTTTCTAACTGTAAGGTGAGACTTATTAGAAAGGCCCAATTTTCCATTCGCTCCCATTCTCTCAAGAGAGCTTTGAGGACAAACTACATAAATGACCTAAATTCAGACATAACTGTATTAGCAAGCAGTGCCATTTTCTTACTATAAAGATTGCAGAACTTCGGCAAAATTAGACTAATCGGCTAAGGCCTAGTTTAGCATATGCGTGATCTGGAAAGGCACTATATATAGATAGACAGATAGTGTGTATGTGTGTCGAGACCCATATCCGGATCAATTGTTGTGGCCAAACTATTCTTATCAAACTCACCTCTCAAACTATTCTTATCAAACTCACCTCTCAAATTTCATAAAATGTATATAATAGATGAATGAAGTCCGTGGGTCTAGGTGGATTGGTAAGTTGGGACGCTTACTGAGAGGAGACCTAGGTTCCAATCCCACGGGCTTGCCCATGCACAGACAATAGCTCAGATCCGATTCCTCTGAGTGGTGCGCCAGATTGATGACGACGGTGCAACCCCTGTGCGTCCGGCGGTCCCCATCTCACGTCGGGTTACCATGTACGGACACGTCGGGTTACCATGTACGAAGACGGTGGAAGTCCTGGGAGCCTTCGTAGATAGTTTGAACCCTACCAGCTATGCTGGTAGTTACTAAAAATCGTGATTGTAACCATTGCTTACATATATAAAAAAAATATATATATAATAGATGAATGAACATATATAAACCTCCAACTAACTAAATGATCATCCATGCCTACCCCAACATCATTCATAACTGTCCAAATGATCATCACTACCCACCCCAACATCATTCATAACCGTCCAAGTTGTAATGAACCCGATGTAAAAGAAGTAGGTGTCTGCATATGGTATAAGAACCTGCATAATATAACAAAGAGAGTTAGGCTCAACTTGCCAATGTCCAAACAAACGATTCGTTCAAGGAAAGTACTCAGTGCAAAATTTTAACAAAGCATTAAAAATTTGCTAAGACAATAAATTCATAGGAGCCTCATGAATACATATGCCCTTAGTTATCAAGTTCGAGTTCGAACAAGGAGCCTCATCAATTAAAATTATGTCATACATATGCCCCAAGGAGCCTCATCAATTAAAATTATGTCATACATATGCCCCTAATGTATGCCCCTAATTATTAAAATTATGCCATACATATGCCCCTAATGTATGCCTCTAATTATCAAGTATGCCCCTAATGTATGCCTCTAATTATCAAGTTGTTCGAGTTTGACACTCGTGAAGTTCGAAATATATTAGATATTTTAAAATTTTTGGAATAAATTATAAATGTACCTATGTATGCCCCTAATTATTAAAATTATGCCATACATATGCCCCTAATGTATGCCTCTAATTATCAAGTTGTTCGAGTTTGACACTCGTGAAGTTCGAAATATATTAGATATTTTAAAATTTTTGGAATAAATTATAAATGTACCTACTTGTTTTTTTTTTATTGGTAGTCGGATGCAAAGCCATGTACCAACAGGCCGTCGATGGGGTATCAATTTATAGGCGCACACATGTAATTCCGGTCACAGCCATAATTAGTGTCATTCGATTGGGTATCAATTTATAGGCGCACACATGTAATTCCGGTCACAGCCATAATTAGTGTCATTCCGTTAAGAGTTACAGCACCGAATAACTTTGGGTTGTTCCTCTATCAATCCAATTACCCGGTGTTATATTCATTTACTAAGACAAGAATGGGTATAAATCTGCGATTTTCTTTACTAATTGTGGAATTTATTTTGTGGGTTTGCGCCAATCATAATCTTTTCAAACCTAGTGTTCTACACACTAGATTTGTGGATCAAATTTGTAATAACAGTTTAGTTTTAGGTATCCAAACTACCAATACACAAATCAAGGTAAACTTGTTCTTCCATGTCGTACTTATGTCTGACAGTTTACACTGCCTTGCAACTTCAAACATCCACCATTAAAACAATTTTAAAAACTAACAGGTCGACATGTACATACCTACGTTTAGAATAAATAAATAAAACGACTTACCTTGTGTCAATGCAAACTACTGAAGATGGTCGCAAGCAGAACCAGCAAAAGGAAAATTCATAAATAAAACGACTTACCTTGTGACAATGCAAACTACTGAAGATGATGGCCGCATGTAGAACCAGCAAAAGTAAAATTCACAAATATCAAACCTGTTTTATGCCAATTTTTTTTCCATACCTAATTTAAGTTTGTTGGTCGAATTTATTCGTCAGGAAAATTCGACGAATTTGATAACTAAGCATATGACATATGAGAAGAAAAAATAACTAACAAAGAGAGGATCAGTTTCACACAGATAAGTTTCAATAATAAGTACTTGTGAGGTGGAGGGGAAGATAGTAGTTGCGCCTATGACGGGACTGGGTTTTGGAGGGTTACGGGATCGATGTCGAGACCATCGATCCCGGTTGAGGCTGAGAAGTCGCGGGTTGTGTGTACCAACAACAGCGGTACCTACGGTGCTGGCTGCTGCTACCGTGTGCATAGATGTAGACGTCGGATATTCTTTTTTTCTCCCTATATTTAGGGCGATCCGGTTTTTCCGTTCTGGTTTCCTTTCCTTTTCTTGTTCCATTTTTTCTTTCTAGAGGATGCCCGTAGGAGATAAGATCAATATGGCAAAGAAGAAAGCTTGCCTTACACAGAGATCATGGGAAGTTGTTTGTCTTTATCTCAATTATTTGTAGGTGATGATCCTGGAAAAGATGTTGAATGGGATGGGTCGATAGTGAGCGTTGGAGAAGACATTATGATATTGCGAAATTCTGGTAGAAGACATTATGATATTGCGAAATTCTGGTTTTTTTAAGGGGGATATTTGTGAGTCATAAAAATTGTGAAGGACACTAACAGTTCACGTTTAGTAAAGCGGGGAATTTCTAATCTTTTAAGGGAAATACCTGTGAGCCATGTAAAGAAAACTAAGATTCCATATGCTACCGCAAAGATTAAAAAATATTATAGAAATATTATGCAACTAATATGTAAAAATATTATAAAATGTTGAGAGTGGAGGTGAAGTTTTGTCACTTTGAAGGCTGAAAAAAAAAATCAAAAAGTCAAAATCAAAATAAATGATGTTATATTTTGAAGTAATTGTATTTAAAAAGAAAATTGATAATGATTTAGAAAATGAAAATTATTTAAAAAATGTCACTAGCCAGCCATAACTCTAAAATAAATTAAATTTGAAGATGATTTAGGAAATGAAAATTATTAAAAAAAAAAAGTATCTAGCCATCTATAAATTTAGAGTTGTGATTGCAAATTAAAGGACGAGGATTGGATTACTAAGTTGAGACGCTGGTCAAACCTATGAACGCTGGTCAAACCTAAGGACATACATGACATACATGTTTATTGCTTGAATCCTCTCAATGAATACCAAACCATGACGATAACATGAAGAGACCTAAGTTCAAACCCTAAGCCTGATGAATAGCAAACCGATGACTCAATGAATGCCAACCCTTGACCTAGGAACATGCCTATTTATTTCTCTGAATCCTCTCAATGAATGCCAAATGCCAACCCTTGACCTAGGAACATGCCTATTTATTTCTCTGAATCCTCTCAATGAATGCCAAATGCCAACCCTTGACCTAGGAACATGCCTATTTATTTCTCGGAATCCTCTCAATGAATGCCAAATGCCAGCCCTTGACCTAGGAACATGCCTATTTATTTCTCTGAATCCTCTCAATGCTGAATCCTCTCAATGAATGCCAACCCATGAGGATGGTTGTACGAACCTGTTGAGTGGTCCCCCACCCTGGATCCTCTCAATGCTGAATCCTCTCAATGAGGATGGTTGTACGAACCTGTTGAGTGGTCCCCCACCCTGGATCCTCTCAATGTTGAATCCTCTCAATGAATGCCAACCCATGAGGATGGTTGTACGAACCTGTTGAGTGGTCCCCCACCCTGGATATCAATAACAAGGTGGTATAGGATGATTTTACGAACTTGATGAGTGATCCCCCACCCTGGATATCAACAACAAGGTGGTATAAGCTGGTTGGAAGCAATTCCAGTGGTTTGAAACTGATGACGACTACTATGCGAACCCTGAGCGACCAAAGTGACGAGTGGTCCCTATGTCAGGTATCAACAACGAGGGGGTCGAGGGGGTAGAGGCTTGTTCGACACAGTGAGCAACTAGTGGTCTTCACTTCTTGTGGTTACCCTAAACAACCAATGGTCTCCCATGCCAGGTATCAACAACATGCTAGGTATAGGCTTGTTGGAAGTAGTGGTATCAACAATCAACAACAAGGGGGTATAAGCTTGTTGGAAGTAGTGGTATCAACAACTAAGAGGTATAGGCACAACAAGGGGGTATAGGCTTTTTGGAAGTAGTGGTATCAACAATCAACAACAAGGGGTATAACAAGGGGTATAAGCTTGTTCGAAGTAGTGGTATCAACAACTAAGAGGTTTAGGCACAACAAGGGGGTATAGGCTTGTTGGAAGTAGTGGTATTACCAATCAAAAACAAGGGGTATAACAAGGGGTATAAGCTTGTTCGAAGTAGTGGTATCAACAACTAAGAGGTTTAGGCACAACAAGGGGGTATAGGCTTGTTGGAAGTAGTGGTATTACCAACTAAGAGGTTTAGGCACAACAAGGGGGTATAGGTTTGTTGGAAGTAGTGGTATTAACAAGGGGGAGGGGGGAGGTATAAGTCTTGTTGGAAGATAGTGGTTAACAAACTCCCTTAAAAGGTGAAGGATAATTGCTACCCTTATTATGGTTTAGGTTCAATGCTGCTGCCCGTGTCAATAATAAGAGCTGTTTGAATCTTCATATACGCGCTTTTGAGTATGTGACGGAGTGTACCCTTGACAGGTACTAGTTGTACCCAAATCTCTTATGTATCCAAAATAAATAAATAAATAAGTTTGAATAAGCAGCTCGAACCTTGTGGTTTGAACACATAATGGTTGTAACCAACTCTCCTATGTGATCGAATATACACAGTTGTTGTAACCAATTACAACTCTCTTATGTATCCAAAATAAATAAATAAATAAGTTTGAATCACAGTTGTTGTAACCAATTACAACTCTCTTATGTATCCAAAATAAATAAATAAATAAGTTTGAATAAGCAGCTCGAACCTTGTGGTTTGAACACATAGTGGTTGTAACCAACTCTCTTATATAACTTAAAAAATAATATGATTGTGACCAACTCTCCTATGTGATGTTGTAACCAATTATCCGAAAAAAATATTGCATAATGGTTGTAACCAACTCTATATAACTGAAAACAATAGTATGGTTGTTACCAACTCTCCTGTGTAACTGAAAACAATTGTGACCAACTCTGTAACTGAAAACAATTGTGACCAACTGTGACCAACTCTCCTATGTGATCGAAAAATATAATATAAGGGTTGTAACCAATTATAGGAACAAAAAATTGCATAAATGTTGTGAGAGAGTTGTGATTTGTAAGGATGGAGACCAAGTAATAATAATAATAATAATAAATATAAGCATTAGACCAACGATGACTTGTACCAATCCAGTCAATGAGGAGTGACCGGTAGTCCCCTTGTATGACTAACTACCCTACCCTTGTATGACTAGTACGAATCGGTAGCCCCTTCGTCTTGGGTGAAGGAGAGTAGAATAGGTTTGGTGGGAGCACCCACCGAGTGCTTGTGAGTTACCTGTCAGTTACTGAAATAATGTCATAATATGATTGTGACTAACTCTCCTATCTAACCAAAATAATAATAATAATAATAATTTTTTTTCTAGCATCAATAATAATAACATCAATGATAACTTTTGAAAACAAACCCTTTTCATTAATCTCATCGAGGGTTACAATGTAATAGAATAGCATACAGAAGAATAGGACATCAAAATCCACCACTCACAAGCAGCCTATATAAAAGGCAATGCCAAAATGACATGAGATATGAGTTCAACTGTGGTCATGACCAACTCTACTATGTAACCAAAATAATAATAATAATAATAATAAAACAAACCCTTTTCATTACATTGTAACCATGGATGAGATTAAGATTAATAAAAAGGGTTTGTCTTATTATTATGAAAAGTTGTTCTAAGTAGTATAGGACAACTTTTGAAAACAAACCCTTTTCATTAATCTCATCTAGGGTTACAATGTAATAGAAGAGAAGAGAGAGATCCACCACTCGCAAGCAGCCTATGTAAATGGCAATGTCAAAATTGCATGAGATATGAGTTCCAATTCGTACTTCCCACTCGATAGCAACAATCTGCCTTTTAGAGGCACAAGACGAATTTAAATTAAAATTAAAATTATTAAGCATAAAAGCGGTAGAAAAGACCTCTAAAAGAAGTGGCATAAGCTTAAAATCTTCTATGATCTCCTTAGCAAATGTTCAAATCACTTCACTTCACTTCAAATGTCTGAGAATTTTAATTTGTTGTCTTGTCTTGTGCACGTAATTAAAATCAAATTATTTCGTTCTATTTTATTTGCCTAAGATTTCAGTTTTCTAAAATCTTCATCCCGTGCTCACCGGTTAACTCCATGAAAATCTTAACTTTATATTATAATTCTTCAGTTTTTTGAACCCATTTCTGCCATCTTTACCAACATATTCCATGCCCGCTTTGAACCCATTTCTGCCATCTTGGCCAACATATTCCATGTCCTCTTAAGACAAAGGCACTAAACAAAACAGCGTAACAGCCACCCCCAAATTTAATTTGATTGATGGTAAACTACAGTTGAAAAAATTAGCTGCAAACATTTTCACATTTTTATACATAATTGCATCAGATGTCAAAAACAATCACCATACTCTGTCATTTAACTAGAATATGGTGCGACTTTCTAAAGCGGTTAATGAAAGTAATATCGAATTGAGTATGTCGTTTCAAGCAGCATCAGTAAACATACTTCATTCTTAACAGTATTCATAACAGCCTTGTATGGAAGCGAATTTTGTTTGTAACTCATTTTGGAGACATTACGAACACATCACATTTGAAATAATTATAGTAGTGAATGCACTATACTGCAAGACCAATAAACATTTTAAGCATTTTAGCATGCAAAAGGAATTTGAATATCCTTCACTTCTGTTAAAAAGAAGTATGACAAATTTATTTGAAGAGTGACAAGCTTCATAACCTAAGTAAGGAGTGAAAAATATCCTTACCTCCACTTGCGTTCAGAGTCACTTTAACATCGTCGCATAATCTTATGAAATTTCATGCGTCCGTGCTGAAGGCCAGAGGGAAACCAATTTAAAAATTAGAACGAGGAAAAAGATTTTAAAATCTCAATAAGAAATCAGGAAACACAAAAATCGATTCTAATTGCAATTGAATAAAATCAAGTTCCTAAAAATCAGAGGAATGGGCAAAGAGAAATTTACCTCATCTACGATACGACATATAGTAGGGGGAGGATTGCAGTCTTAAAAGCTTGCATGACGTGAGGGAAAAACGCCACCTAGAAAGGGATAGCGTGGCAAGTAAAAACAATGCCACGTAAAGTATTGAAAGAGCGAACGTGGCGCATAGAACCCACGTACCGCTAGCTAGAAGTTTTTTTTTAAGATGTAATAATATTTAAATAGTTTTATATATAGATTTTCTTATTATTATTATTGAAAGTGCAGTCTTTCTTATGGCACGTAAGATATAATCTTTTATATAATAATGTTAATTTATTGCATTATATAAAATGTTATATGATGTGGTTAACTTTGATGTTAAATTTAGATAATAATTTATAATTAATTTTATTATTACTATTTTTTAAATGATGGTTTATATTAAATTTATGGATGTAATAGGAGTTATGGTATAAGTATAAATAGTTCAAGACTTTCTTTGTTAAGGTCTTTATGGACGAGGGTAGGAGGAGGTCTTCCTATTAAAAGTAATATGATCATAATTTAAAAACACTGTTCTATTTGTATGATTTCTTTGCTTAATAGATTGATGACCATTTGCTATCGATAAAAAAATTGTTTGGGAATAATCATCATTACCAATACTATTATTGATTTCCTCGTTTGGGAATAATCATCATTACCAATAATGTTATTGATTTCCTCATTTGGGAATAATCATCATTACCAATAATTATATTGATTTCCTCGTAATGATGTTATTTATTTAGGGATACTAGATGACCTTTAGATAGACGTGTATGTGTGAGAGTTAATGACAATATAGTGATTAATCATAGTGCATACATGTGCATATTATATTATTCTTTTTTTATTATATTTTTTATATAAGATTTGGGTGGATGGATTGATTAATCACATGTAGGCTTTGATCTCACGATTTTTATGACTAAGCAACATTGTTATATATCCCTTGTAATACCATTTTTGAAATCTTATATAAAAAACATAATAAACAAAGAAGTATATAATAGGTACATGTAGGCACTATGATTATTCAGACGTGATTTTTTTATTTTATAAAAATAGATATGAATTTCAACATGGTGTTAGAGTGGATATATAGCAATGTTGCTTAGTTATGAATAAAATTAGATCAAAGCCTCTAATTCTTTGTAACAACTCTTCTCGCATGACCATTTATTATAGAAAAATTAATGGATTATACTTACCTTTTCCCATAGAATGTGGTAATATTGATGGTCATTATGCATGTAGGACCATGTATATTCCTTCGACGGTTGGGAGAAGGTTAGTAGGGAAGGGTAAGTGGAAAGTGATGATTCAACTCGTGAGTACATGGAAGCTTACGTAATTGTGCATTGTGAGTGTTTTGCATTGTGTGTGCACTTTACTTTGAATGTGTGCTTGTCATATGATTTTATTTGGTGGCTATAAAAATATTAAGAACATGGGAACCACACCTTGTAAATTTATGTGTTGAGTTAAAATATTTATATGGTTATTATTTTATAAAATGAAATATATGAAAGAAATAATATTATATATATATATAATGAAATCTAATTCTTTGAATTCATTGAAAGCAATCTTAATGACTATCTACAAATGTTGAGGGAGTACCTTCAGTTATCACTAAATAACTAAGGCGATATTCAAAAAAGTAAAGCAAAAGAGCCAAATTTTTATGCTGACATGATGATTAGAAATGTGCACTATGTGATTGTTTTAACTCCATATCTACTTGGTACTATGCATGCGTGAGATGAGTTTCAGGGTTTTGCAAATCATGGAATGAAGGAACTACATTACATGTTTGGCAATGGGGATTAGAGATATATCTTTTCTTTTTCTTTCTACTTTTTTAAATAGAGTACATGAATACTATGCATGTTATTAGTGCATATAGGAGTGGAAAATATGAATAGGGAAAGAACCTTGCATCATGGAAGCAAAATTTATAGGTTGGGTGTTGTTCTTTTCATCCAAGAAATGTATGAGTTGCTTCCATGATGATTTGTGTGCAAAATAAAGGTTGTTTACATTCTAATAAATGTTGAAGTAAGCCAAATTATATTGCACTGTGTTAAAATTTTTAAGGAAATGATGTGTTATTGGTTTACTATGGTTTTTATAATGAGTTGTGTGAATGCAAGCACCTCGTTGAAAGTGAAATTGGTTGGGGTAGAATACCATTGATCAAATGGGAAATGTATTTTTGTATGTGCATTTTTACAATTTTTGGATGTTTCATTTATAAATCTCGTTAAGTACTACCTGGTTGTGAGTTAAATAATAGTTGTATGAATGAGATTTCAATTTTAATAAAACCCATGCTAGAAAAAGAATTGCACATCTCTTGCATGCATATTTGATTTTCAGAAAATGATGCAAGCTTGATTTTTAAGCAAAATTAGTATGCATTATAATGTGCATAACATAAAGAAACATAGTTGTATATGATCCCTACATTAACATCTATGACTTTGAATGGTGAGTTTGGTGATGGGAGGAATTAATTTGAGCAAAGGATAAACCAAGAGCCATGTCGACATGACAACAACTGAACCTAGAGTTGTAACATGATTGCATGTGTGATAGTGCACTAGAAGTCTACCAAATAGTTGCAGATGTGATACCCAACTATTCTTTGAACACTTACCCATTGTAGAGTCTGAGGTTGAAAAATGATTAAATATATAATTGAGTGCATGATTTTAGACCACAAATGGGAAGTCTTTATAAGGAAATCATTTATCTATATTTATGTGTGTCAATAGTACTACAAAGGTATTAAACTCAATTTTAAATTGGATACCAGAGTATGTGATTTAATACTTGAAAACCCAATTACATTTTTGGGAAATAAATCAGAACATTCTAGGTCTTTATTCAACTATGGGTATTAGTGCATATAAACCCAAGAGATATTCAACAATGTGATGTCGTTGAGATATATTTTGTTACAATAATTCAATAGGTAATTATGTAAATTTGTGCTTCAAAAATTCCACTTATATCTCTGTGTAATAGTTCAAATAGATGGAAATATTAATGTGTTATGGGTACCACTTGACTTAAATTTTATCAAATGAAATGTTGAGTATTTTATTTTCTCCATATTTTATTATGCACCTATAGTTAAATATGATCATCTATACACTTAGTTTATATCAGATAGTAATTAGAATATTTGTTTCTATTCTAAAACGAGTGGGGTAGTGTAACTAGAAATGTTTTGTCAAATTGAAAATATATATTTATAAATGGGTTGGTAACCGTTTGTTATATAAAGGAACAATGATACCCATATTTTAATTGCAATCTAAAATTATTGAGTTTAGCAAACATTATCTATAGACTTCCCAAGATTAGATGTTTAAAACTATTTAAAAACTATTTAAATATTATTATATTTAAAAAAATCCAAAGACACAACATTATTACAAAGACACAACAAACCTCTAACAAACATTATGAACATGAATTTGGAAAAGAACCTCCCAAAATCCATAGATATAATTTTAAATTTTAGGTCATGTCAATAACCCCTTGAATATGACAACATGGTTATCTTCTATAATGTGTGTAATAAATTTGGGCACCTAGGTTTCACTTTTACAATGCAAAAAAGTAGACCTTACCTAAATATATGGGTTTGAAAGGAGCAAATGGATGGAAATATTGTATAGGATGAGGATTATATAGAAGTACAAGTAGAAGAAGGAATTTTTGCATAAGGTCAGAAGCACAATCTTGAAATACAACACCAAATGGAAGAGATCTTGACTATAAATGAGATAGAGGTAAATATAAAAAATCATTCATTTTTTATAGAGATAAACAATGTTACAAATACCATTCCATTTGCATGTATAAAGGTGAATTTAGAATCGGTAGAAATAGAAACAAATAAAATAGTTGAAGGATCTTCCTCAACGAAAACATTAACCCCTTTGAAAAGAAAAATGAATATGTCAATATGTTTTTATGCATTTTTGGCCATGAAGAATAGATCAACTAGAAGCTAACATAAGGGAGGAATATATGTAAGGTCAAAGCACGAACCACCAGGAAGGCCTTGTAATTTTAAATTAGGGAAAATGAAATAGTTAAACAAATTACAAATTGTGCTTAAACTATCTTGAATTTAGGGGGGAAGAAGTCCCTTGTAAAATCTAAAAGATGAAAGTTCTTTCCTAGAACATAAGGGGTCTTAATGCCCCTTCAAAATATAGGGTAGTGTACACTTTAATAAGAGATCTAAGTCTAGATATGATTTTTCTTCAAGAAACTAAATTAAATTGTGAGAAAGCTAAAAAAGTAGGAAGAGTTATTTGGAAAGAGGCTAACTTAGTCTATAGTCATGTAAAAGGGTCTGTTGGAGGTTTGTTGTGTCTTTGGAATAAGAATAAAATTGAAGGGAGAGTAATTGTTAAAACACATTGATATATTGCTATTTTTTGTCATAATCTAGACTCCAAACAAAATTGGATCATAACAAATGTCTATGCCCATAATTTAGTCTATGGGTGCTAGTAGCTTTCAAAGGATTTGACACACTTAAGATTTTCTAGAATTCCTTGGGTGTTGGCTAGATATTTTAACTCTCCATTAAACCCCTTAGATAAACAAGGAGGTAGCCTAATTATGTCCAAAGGAAAAAATGAGTTTAAGGAATTTTAGATGAGAATCAGTTAATGGATGTGGAGTTAAGAAGAATGAGGTATACATGGAGCAATATATGGTTAGGAGAACATCTTATTCAAGTAATACTAGATATATTTTTTATTTCTTAGGAAGGCCTACCTATTTTTGGAGACTCAACCCTCACTACCCAACCAAAAATTGGGTCAAATCATAATCCCTTGTTGTGGGAATGGGAGGAAGGGGGAAATAAATACAAAAGTCCCTTTCAATTTGAATTGATGTGGTTAAAACATGAAGACCTTGAATCCCAAATTGAGGAATGGTGGTAGAAAACCTTTCTAGGACCAAATATGGTGTAGATAGCTTGCAATCCTCATTACATCAAATGAAAAATTAAGCTTTATATCAAATATTTTTTTTATCACATATTCAATCACTACACCAAAAAAAAGGCTTTTAAGGGTGGCTAAAATAAGGTGGTTTTTTATGATGATAAAAAATTGCCCTAATATACTCTAAGAGGGTGGCTTAAAACTGCCCTCTTAGGGTAACTAACCTCTTAGGGTGCCTAAGAGGGTGGTTTTAAACCACCCTCTTAAGGAGGTCTCATTAAAAAAAATTAAATACCACATCAGAAATGAACCGCACACGTGTATTCTCTTTTCTACCCTGCAATTTTTGTGTGCATATTCTCTTTATTTTGGGTGTTTGCAAATTCTATTTTACCATGGAAGGTATTGTAGGGAAGCCAATGGTAGTAGATCTTCCTTGTTTTAGTGAAGTATTTCATGCTTAGAGTCATAGGATGAAGATCGAGGTGATACCCTATCTGAGAGAATACATGTCAAATTTACCTACCTTCAAAAATCTCGTGATGCACAATGAGTACTTTTGCCTCATCAAAGGCTTCTTCATCATAGATATAGATATGTTTATGGATAATATCATCATAAATATCGACAACCCTACCATGAACAAAGAGGTGTTCTATCATAAAGTTGGGCTAATGTCCAAGGTCTATTTTGAGCCCCACGAAGTCAGGGCTACCATCGTCACCTAAGGAGGGCTCTACTTAGGGTAAATACCATCACCAAAAAGCTAATTTATAGCTTATGGTTCAAGTACGATGTGAGGGACATCAAAAGTATAAGGTATAGTTATAGAGTATTTTATTTTTAGGAGCCCCTAGCATTGGACCCCAATATGGTGCACCATTGGCATAAAATTAGGGAAACTATGTAGGAGATGTTGAGGGGGTATTTGGTTTGGATAAAGATCATGGATGACATCAAAGGGTATGGGTTTAATTAGGTTTATTTGATATAATGTGATGAGACCATGAGGGGTGTCATGAAGGTTTTCAAGGAGGTTAGGAGGAGGGGTTTGAAGGTTTGCATTGCTAGGATTCTAGGAAATGTGGATAATGATATGGGATTTATTGGTAAGTTGTTTAGGTTTTATATGGCAATGGAGACAACATAGAGCACAATAAGTGCCATCATCATGGAGGTAGAAAGTACCACCAATAGAGTCAGGTTGGTCTGGTTGATGGGCTACTAGATCAACCACATTGTGTTGCATTCCACATTGGGTAGCATGTTGGACAAAATTCCATGCTTTACCTATTGTTTAAAAAAAACATGAATTCAAAGATAAAACTAAAGTTATAAAAGTTAAGAAATGTCATTTTTTAGGAGTATTTTTTTGTTGATTACTTTATCATTTTCATTTCACTTAGATTATAAATTTATATTTCATCTTCATTTCACTTGGATCATCAATTCATCCATATCTCAAATGGATCATAAATCTATCCATCCTAGAGTAGATCATCCAACATTTGCATTGGATTCAATATTTACATCATTTATTTTTGGATTAGATCATCTTCGTTTCACTTGGATCATCAATTCATCCATCTCTCAAATGGGTCGTTAATCTATCCATTTTAGAGTGGATCATCCAACATTTGCATTGAATCTAACATTTATATCATTTATATTTGAATTAGATTGTATGTAATAATAGCAAAATCTAAAAAATCTTACATGGAATAAAATGAATGTAAATATACCTTTGATAACCAAAATAATTGATCCTGACCATTAGTATTAGAGCGTATGTTTATGTTCCTGACAATATGGAATAAGGTGAGTAATTTTTTTTAGAAGTGATGATGGGTGCCCCTGCATGTTAACCAGATTCGACGTTGATTGATGTTTACCCCTATCTATTGATTTGTTGCACTGTTTGTGCTTTTCTTTCGAATTGAAATTGCTTGTTATTCACTCAAATATTTTATGCAAGAGTTTGTAATTGATGCCACTTTTCCAGTGTCCCAATTTGTTTCCTTTTCTTTTTCAATGATTTTCTTCCATCTAATATCGTTGCTTAGTTTTGTTTTTTTTTTACCTAGATCAAATGCACCTAACATTTTCTCTTTATCCCTCAAACCAAATGTATTTTGTGCTAGTGTTTTTAACTTTTATTTGACATCATCCCTATCACTCATGATGGCCATGCTTCCCTATGAGCCAACTCTGTAAAACAAATATTATTGAATTTTTTTTTTATTGTACTTTATGTGCATACAAATATTATATGATAGAGTGTTTGTCAATATATTTTAGACATTGATTTTGTAGACTAAGATTAATCCCTATGAAAAAAAAAGAAAAACAAAAAATAAAAATCTTTCCTAGAAATTTATGGATGCTTAAGGTTTCCCTATCATCACCATACCAAAAGTATGTTGGTAATTTGAACATGAATTTATAGTGTCTCTTTGAATCTGAGGATACACATATGGTTGGTTGTGGTCACATGACATTATATATTAAAAATGGTAACATGACATTTTAAATTTTAATATATTTTATAATGTTTATCCTCAGACAATGTTATTACAAAATGGACTACCAAGGGTATCTTACACAATGTTGTTATAGTCCAAACATGCTAATTTTTAACATAAAATATATCTTGTGTTTTATGCCATAAAAAGAATAAATACAACCAATTTTTCCTTTTTTTGCAGTGTCTATCTCTTTGTTTCACATATAAGACTACATAAATAAGCTCTCTCCTTCTTTAATATCAGCTGCAATTCACTTCAATATTGTACCTACATTAATCTTGAAGTTCCTATCTATGTTTATTCTTTGATGTTCCAAAAAATAAATCCTTGATATATCCACCCACTTTTGTAGTTGTTAAACTTATTAAGTTGTAGAAGTTGCTCAAGTCATTATTTTGTAACAAATATTTTTGTCTCGGAAAGTTAGATTTTGGTATGGAGGACAATTTAGTATCACATGTTTCACATTTATCACATTCAAATTATTTTTGCTTGCATAGTAAATAAAGGTACTCTTCTCAATTATTATTTTTCCATCTTTCTATCTTATTTGCAAGATCATAAGAATGTAGTCTAAAATTACTGTTAATATATATATTTTATATTGTGATATTCTTCTGGAGGTGGTTTTTCTCTTTGTACTTGACCATTTGATTGATCTTATATTTGCAAAATATCATTTTCTTACTAGGATTTTGCCAAAATATATCTACATTTTTTAATATGAAGTCTCAAATTTGTGAAGAGTTTTTTGGCAAATCAGTTTCATCAACTCTCCATTTTTTAACCCATTTCATGATGTCTTAGTATGAGCCCTTCTCTTGAATTGCAAGCATTTTTTGGTCTGGTAATATTCCATTATGTATATTTTATTTTGATTATATATATAAACAATTAGCACAATACTATTTCTAATGAATAAAGCATCGATAAACTCTTTTAGAGATTGAAATTAAATGTATGTTAAGAATAAGTTCAAAGAACATCTATGTTACCAATTGTTGAGTGGTATTTTCACCCGATTGTGAAAACACACTCTCCGATAGGATTTGGGTTCTAAATCCTCTCTTGCAAAGAAATTAAACAAATGACTTCTCCAAGGTCTCCGCTATATTAGCATTTTACATATGTGTATTAATAATCTCAAATAAAGATATTCAATTAAAATGCTTGGAACACCTTAGTGGTTGCAAGTAACTAAAAACAAGGGGCAATGTTGGTTTATTTTACTGTGAAACTTTAATGATTGTTCGTTGAACCCGAATAAAGCAAATGTGATTTGGTCCCTATATGACCATGCTGTAACTTCAAAATGGAAATTTATGAAATGTCATAAAACATAACCCCTTCAATGAAATTGGAATTTTCATGAAGGGAATGTCATCATCGGCTCATGAATGAAAAATAAAACTAAAAATGAAATTCTGGCCTTGAAATGGAAATTTTCTATTTTCGTACTTTGGAATTTTTAGTTTTTTATTTTTTATTTTAATGCCTGTAAATGAAAATAAAGTGCAGAAAAAAATGAAAATAAAATGCAAAAGAAAAAATGAAATGCATTCAGGGTGATGCAATCCTATTCTGACAAAACCGAAGCTAATGAGGTTTCCATGCATGCAACCTAACCTATTGAACCTGCAAACATGCACAATCCAGATAAGTTAAGTGCTGGTCTCTGGGGTTTTAATCGTGATTTCAGATTTAGACATTCGCATGAAGCAACCAAGAGAACTTGCATTAAACTTCACCTATAAGCCTAGAAATCTGAAAAGGGGAAAGATAAACATTTAATCTTGCATGCAGAAAATAACTCCTTCTTTCTTGCCAATGAGGTGCAACTCTCTGAATTTTTTGTATTAAAAATTGATCATTTTACAATAACAGAATCTCTAGTTTTCTCAAAACCAGAAAAAGGGGAAGAAAAACACTCCAAAGCAGGCCTAGAATGGCTAATCACCCTCAGCTCTGCAACTCTGCCCGTAGCGGTTTTCGACCCTTGTACCAATCTGTGCTTCTGCTTTTATACTTTCTGGCAATGCTCTCTGTTTTGCCCTGTGACACTTCGCTTCATCTCCCAGATCGCTTCGTTTCACCTTCCCCACCTTTTCGTTGTTTTTGACTTTATGTTCGACATCGAGACGCTTGATCTTCTCTGTGAACTGTAATGCTTCTGTAGCCCTTACACCTTTATGCCACGTGTTCCATGCTTTTCTGCATGTTCCGTAATGGCCCCCTATAAATCATGACCAAAAATAGCATGTCGCGATATCGCGACGTTTTTATGTATGCAGCTTTGCCCTTCTTCTTTCACCGTGAAAATAAGACATGTCGCGATATCGCGACATTTTCCTGTCAACAGCCTTGTCCGCCTTCATGCACCACGAAAATGAGACATGTCACGAAATCATGACATTTTTATGTCAACAGCCGAGCAAATGCAACCTGTCGTGAAATCGTGACATTTTTCTCTTTCACTGTGTTTTGCTTTACTGGCCGCGAAAATGCGACATGTCACGAAATCATGACACTTTTTCATTCTGTTCACTTTGGCAGCTTTCTGTCATGAAATCGTGACGCCTTTTCATTCCTTTCACTTTGGCAGCTTTCTGTCACGAAATCATGACGCCTTTCATCTTCGTACCCCTTGGCTGCTTTCTATCATGAAATCATGACGCTTTTCATCTTCGTACCCCTTGGCTGCTTCCTGTCATGAAATTGCGATGCTTTTCATCTTCGTACCCCTTGGCTGCTTCTGTCATGAAATCATGATGCTTTTCATCTTTGTACCACTTGGCTGCTTTCTGTCATGAAATCATGACATCTTTTCATTTGGCATGTCTTGCTGCTTCAGGTCATGAAAACGCGACATGTCGCGATATCGCGACAACTTTAGTGCCTTGCCCTGTTTGACTGGTTTGACCGCGATAATGTGACATGTCACGATTTCACGACAATTTTCCATTCTGTCTTTCTCTCTCTTCTATGACCCATGATTTCACAACACGTCACGATATCATGACATTTTCTCTTCATGATGCATTCTGCTGCTCCTAGCCATGAAAACGCGACATGTCACAAAATCAGAACACCCTTTCCCCCCCCCACTTTCTCTTTTTCCCGTAAGGAGGACATGTCGCGATATCGTGACAACTTTTCATTTTTGACCGCGATGGAGCAACATGTCACGATATCATGACAACTTTTCATTTTCGGCCGCGACGGAGCAACATGTCGCGATATCGCGACAACTTTTCATTTCTGGTCGCGACGGAGCAACATGTCGCGATATCGCGACACTTTCTTTTTCTTGCTATATTTTGCTCTTCCTTTGATTTTTTTAGCATCTGGGCCACTGCGGTCTTCTTTGAAAGCATGCAAAAAAGGTGGGTCCCCAATTTTGGGGTGTGTTGTGGATCAGCCACAACAAATGGCGACTCTACTGTCAAATGCTCCTGAGCATTTTGGTGAGAACCCAACCTGAAATATACAAGCTTAGATACAAGCGTCAGCACATAAAGGATAAACAAATACCGATAGATCAGAAATACATGAAACATCAGAATCATTAAGTATCAGCTCGGTGTGTGCAATGTGTTTTCATTCCCTATCGCTTGAACTTGATCAACATTCCATTGTCAGTTTCACTTATGATTTGTATGCAAGGCTATGAATAATTTGTGCAGGATTTAATGCATGATGAAGATGCTAAAGATATAACAACCTGCTTTACAAAGGCTCAAACCTTCTAATGTCATGAACAAACATATTAAAACTATCAAACCCTCTTAAGGCCAAATAAATATATGTATATGAATTAATTTATTAGATCCCAAAGTTGGTTATGTGTCACTACCATCTTGAACCCATGTGCAAGTGTAAGTGAAATCAGAACTTTGGGGAATAGGATTCCCAACCTAAGCGAGATGGGAATTTAACCCTATCCTTACTATTCTGATTTGGAGTTCATTACCTCATCTTGAACAAAATGATTTAACCTGTTATGGATGAAATGGTCAGGCTAGTCTATCCTTTTGAGCAATCAGTGGTCTTGCTTTTAGACAAGACATGTTGCCACGCATGAGCATACTTAACCCCATAATCCATGACTTGGCTTCATTCATTCTCTTTTTTTTTTTATTTCTTGGACCTTTGGGATGACTACCCATCCTTGCCAGGGACATGTAGTACGATCCCTCCAATCCAATATTAAGATGAAAATGGAAAATATTTTTATTTCTTGGACCTTTGGGATGACTACCCATCCTTTGCAGAGGACATGTAGTACGATCCTTCCAATCCAAGCTTTATGATGAAATGGGAAAAATGGAAGCTTTGGGGAATCGGATTCTCAACCTAGGTGAGATGAGAATTATGCCCTATCCTTACTACTCCATGAAGGTCAAATCGGAGCTTTGGGGAATTGGATCCTCAACCTAAGTGAGATGAGGATTTAACCCTATCCTTACTACTCTGATTTTAGGCTTTAAGCATTATGGGAGTGGTAAAAACCATTGTTTTAAGGATAATGTTGCATGATAGGACAGACATGAAATATTCTTTTCACCTCACCTTTTCTTCCAAGCATGGTTTTGATCATTTTGCCCAAGATCTTCTTTAATGTGCATAGAACGTGCTTGGTTCAAGATAGTTTGGACATCAGTTCCCAACCTTAGGATTTTTTTATATGTTTCATGTTATAGAATAACCCTAAGAGGATTCGACACCTTCTCAATGATTGCACATGAAATGAAAATGTACTTGAGATGACATGTATATGCAATGAGGAATGTGAATGAGATATGAATGCATTGCTTCTTTTGAAATGTAGATGGAGTATATCATCTACTTTACCATAATGTGTAAAACTGACAACTTCATGCATCACAAGATTCAAACGATATTATTTAAGATGTTTGTGTTACTTGTGGAGCTTTCTACAACACAATTCCAATGTTTCATACTCTCCTGATCTTAGGCATAAGTTGACATCTCAAAATTTTCCTCTTTTTTTTTTATATATAAAAACAAACTAAACATGTCAAATGAAATCAAACACACAACTTAAATCCAAATCCAAATAGCAATCCCAAAATGAAACTTGAAAACACAAATCCAAAACCAAAAACCAAAACCTATATACAAATGTACAATATAATACAAGATGATGCAAAGCTTGGATTATCACTTTCCTGGATCCCAAACATGATTAGAACATTTCAACAAAAATATAACGTGATGTGCATGCCAAATGTTGTAGGAATCCAAAAAAAACAATATTAGACCAAACAATGCAACCCACTTCAACTTTCCTCTCTCACCCCACCAATTAAACTTAGTTCCATTAGTACTCTCATAGGTGAGCTTCAAATTTTCAAATTGATTAGACAATGATTGATATTCAATTTTATCTTGTCTATTCTCTAAAACTTCCATTTCAAAACTCAATATTTGATTTAGAATTAGGCTATCTTCTTCCAATATGCAATTTTGTAAGTAGGAGCCTATTTCTACAAATTTTAAAGCCAAATTATTTTCCAAATTTGTAGGCCAATCAAATTTGTGTAACAGTTTGCAAGCATCTAGGATATTTACTAAATTAGGATCATTAAAAGTTTTTACCCTAGATTCAATTAGTAATTGTTGATGAATTTTATTTAACAATTCAAGTGCATCAACTTCTTTTTCATTCATTAAAACAATGTTGTCAAAGGTGTGATTAGAAATCATACCTTGTTTTTCATTCACCTTTAATGACATTTCACCATAAACATCATTCAAATTCAAAATATGGTCATGCAAATTTTCACCTAAATCTTGGATGTTTGAACACAAAAGGTTAGATTCTACCCTTTGAACATCTTTATTTACCAAAATTTGATGGGGATTTGTAATTCCCTCTTTTACCTCATGGTCTTCATACTCTTCATTGATTACTTGTTCATCAAACATACCAAAATTAGGCACCCAATTGAAAACATGCCCATCCTTTTCAACCCTCAAATGTTTTTGGTCAAAGTGTATGTCCCATGACTCATCTTGATGATCCTTCATTTGAGTTGCTTCCAATTGATCAATCTCTTTGTCATTTGGTTCCAATTCTTTGTTCACTATCCATGGTATCTCTTCATGTGAGGTAGAAGTTTCAACATCCTGCATATCAAGTGAAATATGAGTTTCATCTATAGGGATGTGAGAAAAGAATGCATTATCATATCTCCCCCAACCATTGTGAAAATTGTCATCCAAATCCATGGCATGAAATTCCATGATGTTTGTGGCATGATCTTTTGATTCATTCATAAATTCTTTTTCTTCTTTGTCCTTGGAAATAGGATCATTATAATCTTCCAAAATTTGATGAGATTTGAAACCCTCTTCCAAAACATCCTCAAATTGTATAGGAGTTGTAATATCTTCCTTTGAGTAGGCAATTATGTTGTCCTGTATATCAATTGGCACACAAGTTTCATTAGTAGTTTTGGAGAGAGTGTAGTCTTCCCACTTCTTCCAAGCATCATAATAATCCTCTTCCAAAATCAAGTGGTGATGTTCAACTACTTCTTCAACATCTTCCAATTCATCAATGTGTTTCTCATCAAATTCATCTTCACCTTCCTTAGATGGTTCAATTATTTCCAAAAGTGGGTCGTTTCTTGAATTCAAATTTGTAAGGCTATCATCGTCCAAATTAGTAACCCATGATTCAATTTTATCATAATTTGGAGGGTGAAGAATTTCTTGATTGTTAATTTTACACATCTCATCAATAGTATCTTCCAAGAACAAGTGGTGAAATTCTATCATATCTTCAAATTTATTTATTGATTTTCTTTCCATTTCACTTTCAACCACTTCATTCAATTCTATGGTGGGTTTCGTCCTATCACATATATCAAACATTGTTGAATTTAGAACCCCTTCATCCGGATAATCGTGTATCTCTATGAATGAGATCATTTCTGCATAATCCTCACTAGCGGATGTTGGCTTAGCAATTTGCACCTCCTCGTGGACTACATCTAAGGTGGTTGTAAAATTTGGATATTCAAATTCATCCCCTTGATCATTTACCTTAGATATCATTGGAGTGGAGGGTGCTATATTTGATGGTTGGTGTAGGTTGGCATCAATATCTTTAGAAGGACAATCTCTTATGTGAACATGTTGTGCCTTTTCTTCTTCAAGACCTTGTCGTTCTATCTCTTCTAAGATCTCATGGATTTTCTCTAGAGACAAACCACTCAGTTTTTCCTCAATGAGTGAAGCAAGTGTGGGGTGTATGGCTCCCAGGTATACTTCCATGGCTTCCTCTTCTAATGTGTTAAAATTTTCCCACATTTGGGAGTGCAACTCATGAAATCTCCCATTGAATTGACTCAAGGATTCATTAGGCTCCTTACATATGGAGGTAAACTGATTTTTCAAGATTTCTAAGTCAACCTGATTACCAAAATGATAAAGATAGGTTGCTTCTAGTTGTATCCAAGAAGTCCTAACCTCCATGGGTAGTTGGCTATACCAAAATAATGGTTTATCATCCAAAATGTATGCAAATAACTTACAAGCCACCTCCTCATAGAAAATCTGGAATTGACATAATGTATCCTTGTAAACATGCAGTTTTGCAAGTATCCTAGTGGCACCTCTTGGTTAAAACACCGTAAAAAATCCAATAACATTTTAGGAATATGATAGGGTATCACATGTATAGACAAACCCTTATAATGATCCTCCATCGTAGATACCATTCTTTCTCTTAGAGATGCTATTTCAGCTCTCAGGGATACCATTTGCTCCTCAAGTGTTGCCATTAGTGAAACTCAAAATGTAATTTTAGAACCAAATCTATTGAATATTCAACCTGCAATGTATAAAAAAAAAAAAATCAAGTTAGCATCAACTAAGAGATGTATTCATTAAAATCAAATGAAAGTAACTGTATGGAAACAACACTTTGCTAGTCAAGACCAAAATTTTCAAAATTAAATCAAATCACATTATTTCTGTATGAACAATCAGAAAAGTGTTAGAATAATATACAACATACCTGAATTGCTTAAAATAGAATAAAGTAAACCAATTCAGGCCGTCCTTTTAACAATCTGCCGAGTGTTAGAGGACTAAAGCATAACAATCAATATAGCATGAAATATAAAAAATTTTAAATCTCACTAAAATAAACCCGTTCAGGCCCTCCTTCTAGCGCCAATCTGTTGAGTGGTGTTAGAGGAGGCCGAAGATGCTAATCAAATGGACTTGAAATATTTAGCAATGTAAAGCTCTTAAACAATTATAAACCTATAGCATCTAAAATCACGATAAAATAAACCTTTTCAACCCTCCTTCTAGCGCCAATCTGTTGAGTGGTATTTTCACCCGGTTGTGAAAACACACTCTCCGATAGGATTTGGGTTCTAAATCCTCTCTTGCAAAGAAATCAAACAAGTGACTTCTCCAAGGTCTCCGCTATGTTAGCATTTTACATCTGTGTATTAATAATCTCAAATAAAGATATTCAATTAAAATGCTTGGAACACCTTAGTGGTTGCAAGTAACTAAAAACAAGGGGCAATGTTGGTTTATTTTACTCGTGAAACTTTAATGATTGTTCGTTGAACCCGAATAAAGCAAATGTGATTTGGTCCTCATATGACCACGACGTAACTTCAAAATGGAAATTTATGAAATGCCATAAAACATAACCCCTTCAATGAAATTGGAATTTTCATGAAGGGAATATCATCATCTGCTCATGAATGAAAAACAAAACTGAAAAATGAAATTTTGGCCTTGAAATGGAAATTTTCTATTTTCAGACTTTGGAATTTTTAGTTTTTTATTTTTTTATTTTAATGCCTGTAAATGAAAATAAAGTGCAGAAAAAATGAAAATAAAGTGCAGAAAAAATGAAAATAAAATGCAAAAGAAAAATGAAATGCATTCAGGGTGATGCAATCCTATTCTGACAAAACCGAAGCTAATGAGGTTTCCATGCATGCAACCTAACCTATTGAACCCGCAAACATGCACAATCCAGATAAGTCAAGTGCTGGTCTCTAGGGTTTTAACTGTGATTTCAGATTTAGACATTCGCATGAAGCAACCAAGAGAACTTGCATTAAACTTCACCTATAAGCCTAGAAATCTGAAAAGGGGAAAGATAAACATTTAATCCTGCATGCAGAAAATAACTCCTTCTTTCTTGCCAATGAGGTGCAACTCTCTGAATTTTCTGTATTAAAAATTGATCATTTTACAATAATAGAATCTCTAGTTTTCTCAAAACCAGAAAAAGGGGAAGAAAAACACTCCAAAGCAGGCCCAGAATGGCTAATCACCCTCGGCTCTGCAACTCTGCCCGCAACGGTTTCCGACCCTTGTACCAATATATGCTTCTACTTTTATACTTTCTGGCAATGCTCTCTGTTTCGCCCTGTGACGCTTCGCTTCATCTCCCAGATCGCTTCGTTTCACCTTCCCTGCCTTTTCGTTGTTTTTGACTTTATGTTCGACATCGAGACGCTTGATCTTCTCTGTGACTTGTAACGCTTCTGTAGCCCTTACACCTTTATGCCACGTGTTCCATGCTTTTTTGCATGTTCCATAATGGCCCCCTGTAAATCATGACCAAAAATAGCATGTCGCGATATCGTGACGTTTTTATGTATGCAGCTTTGCTTTTCTTCTTTCATCGTGAAAATGAGACATGTCGCGATATCGCGACATTTTCCTGTCAACAGCCTTGTCCGCCTTCATGCACCGTGAAAATGAGACATGTCATGAAATCGTGACATTTTTATGTCAACAGCCGAGCAAATGCAACCTGTCGTGAAATCGTGACGTTTTTCTCTTTCGGGTTGTGTAGATGCAACCTATCGCGAAATCGTGACGTTTTTCTCTTTCGCTGTGTTTTGCTTTACTGGCCGCGAAAACATGACATGTCACGAAATCGTGACACTTTTTCATTCTGTTCACTTTGGCAGCTTTCTGTCACGAAATCGCGATGCCTTTTCATTCCTTTCACTTTGGCAGCTTTCTGTCATGAAATCATGACGCCTTTCATCTTCGTACCCCTTGGCTACTTTCTGTCATGAAATCGCGACGCTTTTCATCTTCGTACCCCTTGGCTGCTTCTTGTCACGAAATCGCGATGCTTTTCATCTTCGTACCCCTTGGCTGCTTCCTGTCATGAAATCGCGATGCCTTTCATCTTTGTACCACTTGGCTGCTTTCTATCGTGAAATCGTGACATCTTTTCATTTGGCATGTCTTGCTGCTTCAGGTCGCGAAAACGCGACATGTCGCGATATCGCGACAACTTTAGTGCCTTGCCCTGTTTGACTGGTTTGACCGCGATAATGTGACATGTCGCGATTTCGCGACAATTTTCCATTCTGTCTTTCTCTCTCTTCTATGACCCACGATTTCACAACACGTCGCGATATCGCGACATTTTCTCTTCATGATGCATTCTGCTGCTCCTAGCCACGAAAACGCGACATGTCACGAAATCGCGACACCTTTCCATTTCTAGCCGCGACGGAGCAACATGTCGCGAAATCGCGACAACTTTTCATTTCTAGCCGCGACGGAGCAACATGTCGCGAAATCGTGAAATTTTCTCTTTCCCACAACAACATGTCGTGAAATCGACAACTTTTCATTTTCGGCCGCGACGGAGCAACATGTCGCGATATCGTGACAACTTTTCATTTTCGGTCCCACTCCCATTCCGCGACGGAGCAACATGTCGCGATATCGCGACAACTTTTCATTTCTGGTCGCGACGGAGCAACATGTCGCGATATCGTGACACTTTCTTTTTCTTGCTATATTTTGCTCTTCCTTTGATTTTTTAGCATCTAGGCCACTGCGGTCTTCTTTGAAAGCATGCAAAAAAGGTGGGTCCCCAATTTTGGGGTGTGTTGTGGATCAGCCACAACACCAATTAAAAACAATCCTAATTCATTTTATGTTTTTGTAGTTTATTTGATGCAACATTAGAAGTGATTTATTCCAAATCTAGATAAAAAATGTAAATTATTTATTGTAAGATATAGAGCCACTATTTCAAACATAGATTATCTATCACGAATGAACTAATTGAGAGAGATATATGTTACTATAGAGAGGTAAATTATAGTAGCAAGTAGGTGCAATGTAGTCCTGAAGAACATAGACTTATACTAAAATGGTGGGATGAATAGTATAAGACCAACTTTTACTTTTCTTTTCCAAACAATATTATACAATATTATCAATGGCAATATCAATAGCAATAATAAAATAAATGCACAAATTAGCACACACATGAGAGACATAAATTTAATGTGGTTCACCCAATGTGGGTTATGTCCACGGTGAAAATATTTCTTCTCCAAAGGAGACACCAATCCCCTATGCTTTTATTTGTGAATCTATCTCCACAAGAAAACTCTATCCCCTTTTCTCTGGTTTGTGGATCTCTCTCCATAGGGGAAATCTTTCCCCTTTTCTCTGGTTTGTGGAACTTGATCTAGGAGAACTCTATCTCCTCAATTAGTTTATGGATCTCTCAACAAAATAACTCTATCTCCCCAACTGGTTCATGAATATTACTCCATAGGAGAACTCTTTCCCCTTACACTGGTTCATGGATCTCTCTCCTTTTGAGGACTTTATCCCCTCTACTCTAGTTTGTGAACTTCTAGAAGAATTATGCCCCCATCACTTTGGCTTTTGGATCTATCTCCACTAGAGACCTCTATCCCCACTACACTGGCTGATGGAGCTCTATCCATTGGAGACTACTATCCTCTTTACTCTATCACCTCAAAATACTACTCTCAACTCTATCTCAAATCTGCACCAAAATATATCCTAAATCTAGCATAAATCTACTCTAACTCTACCTCAAATCTGCACCAAACTCTATCCCAAGTCTAGCACAAAGTTTCTCTAACTTTGCTTACAAATATACTCTTAATTATATATCACATTTGCCCCAAGAATTAATACAAATCTTGAATAAACTAACAACCAAAATTACTCTCAAATTTGCTCAAATCTGTCTCAAGCCTTTATACAAAACTTGAATAAATCAACAACCAAACATTTTATCAACTCTGCTCAAATTTACCTCAATCCTTAACACAAATACTTGCTCAAATCTATCCTCAATCCTTCTCAAAGACTTGCTTAAATATTTTCTCAAGCCTTCTCAAATACTTTTTCAAAAATATCCTCAAGCCTTCTCAAAGACTTTCTCAAATATTCCCTCAAGCCTTCTCAAATACTTGATCTAAATTGTCCTTAATGCTGCTCACAAAACCAACTCAAATAACTCCAAATATTGCATACACAATATAACTTAAATCTCTTTGAAAAATATTTCTTCACACAGATAAATTCAACTTAGAATTCAGTTAATCTCTAGAAAATATAGAGAATTATATACTCTATCAAGAACTCAATATGTTTCAAACTCACATATCTTGTACTCAATCAACCAATCTCTATCTCTTGCAAAATCCCTTTCAAATCAAATCAAAACAATGTATAACAAAACTGGTCTATCTTTCTTACAATTTTTTTCTCAAAGATCAATCACACTAATGCACAATTTCCCTCACAAAAAATGATCTCAAACTCTTCCACAATTTGCATACAATATCTCTCAAACCAATGTTCAAAAGGTTTCACAAAGATGCACTAACTTGTATTCAACCCTAGCACAAGTAGTTCACAATCTCTAGCACAAATATCTCAAACTCTTTCAACAATAGAAGCATAGATTGTTCTCAAATTCTCTCTCAGATGTTTCCAAACCATTCAACCATGAAGCACAAAATTCTAACTCAAATATTTCCAACAATGCTTATCAAGCAATCCTTTTCAAATTACCTTATGTTTCAAAAATATTCATTCAACAAAACAACTTAAATAAGGAAAGATGTGCCCATACCTCTTAATTTTATCTTATGAACATATGTCTTCAAAACCTATATCACATAAAGGATATCTTTTGCAACTTCAAAATATTAGCACAACACCTTTTCATATATTGGGAAACCTTTCTCAACAAGTGTGCATAATTAAATTCCAAACCAACACTCTTGGTTTCTCAAAATAGAGCATTAAATCATAAAAATAAGCCCTTCAAAATGAAGCAAAAATACAAGCAATACAAGTAATTCATACACCTTTTAAATCCCTCTTAATTTCAAAAACATTCATAAAATAATTATCAAAAATCCTTATTACTCCACAAAATCACTTTTCAGAAAAAAAAAAGACATTTTCATAATATTTTTTTCCAAAAGAAATTACAAGAAATAATTAAAAATTATTTTCCCTTATACCTCCCTAATTCAACAATGCTCAAATAATCAGCCACAACATGCGCCTAACCCTCAACCTTAGGCAATTAAAAAATCAATTAATACTTACCAAAAAATGTCGTGAGAGATTCGAACACAACACCTACCACCTGCCAGCGTGCTAACACCCTTTGGGCCATCGCTAGGCCAATTGCCCACACAAGGATGAAAAAGCATGATGCACACTTTGACCTTCGCTCAAATTACTTACCAATCAAAATTTTGAACAAAATTGTCACTGCCCGAATTCGAAAATAGAACCTATCATCTGCCAACACCTTAACACTGCCCAGTCTACCGCTAGGACAACCACATGGGCGGATATAAGATCAAATGATCATATCCTTATACACATACAAATTCCTTTCTTATTTTCAAATAAAAAATTTATTTTCTTCTACTCATGATTGCACATGCCAAAAATTCAAATTAATCACTTGAAATACGCATCGAACTCTCCCTTTAGGACACCAAACATTACCATATAAATATGGATTTACCACCCTACTAAGAATGTTGACGGTGCTTAAGAATTTAAAAATTATTTTTCAAAGTTGACGCCAAACCCATTTAGGTTTATAAAATATTATATTTTAATATTATAATTATTTTATAATTTGAACCTTAAGCTTAACTTTATAACTTTAATATTAAAATTTTATAATATTATTTCCTTTTTTAGCCTTAACACTTTCTTCCTTTGGGATTTTTAGACCATGACCTTCAACATTTTAACCAAACATGTGGAGCTTTATCCCAAATATCTTGGGCTTAAAATATAAATATGTTAACCCTATTTTTATCAATTCCCTTGCACTGAGATTAATTTTGCTTGCATCTAACACTTGACATCAATAAAAACATAATTACTCAAAATTTCTAACAATCTCCCCCTTTGTCATTGATGGCAACACTTTTCTAAAAATTATTTTTTCCAAACCATTTGATTCTAAATATGCTCACTCTATGAAACTGCTCTTCCTGGCTGAAAGCTCTTCCCATACTCAAATATTTTCCCCTTTGACATCAATGGCAAAGGGATTCCTTTGAGGCTAAATATAAGACTCTTAGCTCAGCCCCATCCCCACATCCTCTCCTTGAGGTGATTAATTTTGGGGTGGGAGTATCTCTTCTCCCAACATACAATGCTCCTTTTCTTTGTCAACATTCTTTCTCATCATACCCTTTTGATCCTTTTGAGTGTCCATGTTCTTGCTTGTCTTTGGAACTACCAAAAAGACACCATAACACCTCATTAAAATATTATGGAACCTGTTGTATATGTGTTAATAATCATAAAAGGGTTACAAGAGATGATATCCTTTTATGATTTTGCCCTGAAGGCTACAATAGGATTTTCCCTTAGGAATCCCCTTTCGGATGTGGTACAAAGACAACACGATTCGTCTCTTATGGGTTCCTTGATGTGGGTGGGCTTCTTGCTTGTGATCCACCACTTGTAGGATGCTTCCTTGTGCTTTGCTAGACCTGTAAACCTGCAAAATCCTATTAGTGCATTGGGGGGTCTGCCTCAGTCAAACCTCGTATTTATGAAGACAAAAGACTCATAAAAAGTGCTTAAAACATAAAATCACTTGTTGAAAAGAACATAAGACAAGAAACTAAGCTATTATTAACTTTATGAGTGATTATGGTGTCTGTTGTAGAGGTTTGCACTCCTAGGGTGCGAACCACTAGGTTTGCACGTGTGAGTTGCAAACCGGCCCTTTTGAAGCTGGATTGCTCAGATGGGGTCCCTGGATACTCCTGATTGGTTATTTTCATGTACTTTATCTGGTAGAGATTCTAAACTACAAATATTGATGGTGAAATCAACCTGTGTCACTCACAAAATGGGATTATGCAAGAGACAAACTTATTTTTATGCTCGTATGATGGTTGTGCAATGGATGTATGATGGATGTAATGGTAGTAGTGATTTCGGAAGAGTTTTGGTATGCAAAAGTGAGTTGTCCTAAAATGGTGAAAATTGAATTCTATTTATAGATTGGGCTAGGGTGAGAGAAATGGGATTAGGTGTCCCCTATGAGGTGTTCCATGGTGAGGTGTCCACCAAAGAGGTGTCCCTTGAGGTATCCTGGGTCATGAGTGAAGTTGGGTGAGAGAATCCCTCACCCATCCAAAAGTAATGATGATTAGGGATAAATATCAATTTGCAATTAATATTCACCTTTATAGAAATATCTTAGCATTAAACAATCATTTTTATGTGCAAAGGTCTCCATCTTGCATTAATGACCCAGGGGCATGTGGGATGGAGAAATATCTGGGTGGAAAGGTGGCAGGGCAAGGATAGGCTAGGCTAGCCAAAGTAGACTAGGTGAGGTGGAGGCTTTTAATTAAATCAAGATTAGATCTAATTAAGTATGAAATTAGCCATAAAGCACAATTTGACCAAAATGTTGACTTTTTTACCATAAAGTGGTTTTTGACCATGGTGAAGGTTTCAACCTTAGTTGAGTTGGCATGAGGTTACAGGAGCACCTAGGATTAAGCGTAGGAAAGGGCTTAGCTAACCCAAAGGGACTAATGATGATGAATAGTTATTTTAGCCAATTTATGCAATTTTTAAGGGTTTTGCAAATTGATTGACCATGAAGATGGGGAGAGGGACAATGTGCAACTTTTTGGTGTCTATATTTTACCCCTTTTTATACTGGAGTGTGTGAAACATGGTTTAGTACAAAAAATGATGATATGGATTGATGATGATTGGTGAATTATTGCTTTTGGAGAGAATCGCATGATTGCCTTGCACTATGATCAACTAAAAATGTTTCAATTTTTGGACGAAACAAGATGCTTTTGTTAACTTTTGCTTTCGATTGATTGATGAGCTCATTTGATGATATTTGACAAATAATTGGAGCCTAAGGTAGAACTTCAATATTTTCATTCACAAGTGGTCTTATGTCTGCCATTATGATGATTAGAATCCATGTGGCATCCACAGGCAGAGGCGTTTTGAGATTTAGTAAACATTGTTTTGTTTTGAATTGGAATTTCGATCTTTGAAATAATTGCTAGCAAAAAAATTTGTAGGCATTTGTTGTATCCATGATTGGAGTTCTCGGTCGTTTGATCATGTTCAAGGTAGATTTTGGTGGGATTGATGATAACCCCTCAAGTTGCGGATCGACGATGACAAAAATGGAGATTGGCGATGCGACAGTTGATGAATATTTTTAAAGCTAATGTGAAAAATTGGGCACAAAAATTGATGAAGTTTGTGGTGGAGTGGAATTTATGGTGAAATTAGAGCCCAATGATGAAATTTGGACATCATGTGGTAGGTCCACACTTCACACGTGAAAACCGTGTGGTTCGCACGTGTGGGGTGCGAACCCACCAAAAATGGGGGTTTAAGTGGAAAATCACGATTATGACTTCATTATCAAGCGTGAACGGCATTGGAGAGGTGGAAGAGAGAAGAAAAACGTAATGAAGTGCTTCCGAATTGTGGATCGAATGAGGCAGGATGGCAAGCATGTAAGGGAGTGCCAGCACAGGGGTGGGAATGCCCAAGGTAGGTGTTTTTCAAATTTTCAACATGTGTGAATTTGAGGAGGGTTCTAAAACAAAATTTTTTGCTTTTAACATCGTGAAATGAGGGCAGGGGTAAAAATTGATTAAAATTTGTATAAAACATGTAAAAATGACCAAATGGGTATCCCGATCTGCATTTATTTTTTCGGTTTGACATTTTTGTACATGGTAATGTGTGCATGAGATGCGATGTAGAAAATCGATGGGAAAAATGCATGTGGGAGGGCATGTGGGTGAAAAATTATTGATGGGACATGCTAACAAGCCAAATCGGTATCCCGATCTGCATTTATTTTTTTGTTTTGACCTTGTTTTTTACTGCTTTGTTTTACGTGTTTGGGGAGGGTTTTTACATTATTTTTTGCATTTTTGACATGTGTCCTGGTATTTTCCACACGAGTGTTTGGTACGACTAGAATCAACATGAAATTATGCACCCAGTTGTGCAGTTTTCATCAGTTTTTGGAGGTTCACGCATGTGGGGTGCGAACCGGACGTTTCACAAGTGTGGGGTGCGAACTAATTTTTTTCAATTTTTTTGAGTTATTGGAATTTGGGTTTGTCTTGATTTGCACAAATTCATGATTTTTTTGTCATTTTTGCATATTTTTGTGGATTTTTTCATGTTCTTTCGGTGTGCATGTGAATGCAAAATGTGATGGAATGCAATGTGTAAATGAGAAATGAGAGTGAGCATATATGTACAGAAATAAAATGTCTATCTAATGATGCCTATAAATAGTAAAATAAAATACATGTATTTATGTTACATTGTAGTTTATATGAAATATGTATAAAAGTGTGAATGATTTCTAACATGTGGTGTGTGTGATGGCAAGTGAAGAAAATATTTACACGCCATCGGCTTTGGACTTGTAGGAAGGATTGAAGGATTAATGGGGTGAGGTGGAAGTGGCATGACTAAGGAGGGTAGGGTTATATGGTGTATGTGTGATGTGCAAGGTTCATGTGAACCGTGTGTATATGGCCGCATCGTATGAGAGGTGGGATCCTGATAGGAACACATTTTATTTATCGATAGGGGAGATGATGGTGACCTTGGAGGATATCTATCAGATATACAGGTTGTCATTTGATGGAATGACAGTTATGGTGGTGAGGAAGGAGGTGCAGGATAGCATTCTTGAGAGTGCTTTTGGTGAGCGGTGGTAGCGGGTGGAGGTGAAGGAGGGGGTGGACTATATGTATTATTAGAGTAATGAGTGGCTCCCATTGCATCATGCAATGACGATGTTATTGATAGTGAGCCACACACTACCAGATGCTTCATGGGTAAGATTCCCCTAGAACATGATGGGGATTATATGTGATATTGTGGAGAGGGGGTGATGATATGCATGGGCACCCACACTTTTGATACATGTATCGTGATTTACACATGGTGGTGAGGATGGATAGGACGGGGCTAAGTATCCTTCCATTATTGCATATATGCGCGTGGAATCACATAACTATATTAAGGCCTACAAGTTTGTTGTATGATGCACATGCATGCGAGGGGGTTGAGATACCCTATGCCAGGATATGACAGGCAGAGATGGAGAAGAAGAGGAGGGAGTGCGGTGGTGATTTTATGTACCATAGAGCAGAGCTGAGTGAATGACGATGGAGCATATTATGTGGAGGCCATGGAGAGGAGAGCCTAGATGGGATCAATATACCTTGCATTTGGTATACATTTAGTGTGGTAGGTGGGTGGTGGGGAAGTACTCATCATAGGTTGAGTACTTTCCATTTTTTAGGGTGCATCGATAGTTCATATTGGTACAAGGGCAACTTGAGCCTCCTATGGATATCTATAGGGTGAAGGGGGATAGGGGGCCATAGCCTATAGTGCCACCATTGGAATTGATTTTGGATGAGGTGATTGATGTCCCAGATGTGGATAATGTACAGATGACCATGGAGTATGAGGTATGGTGGTCGAGGTAGACCTGGGAGCCTAGGAGGGGTGTGGTGGATGTGTGGGTTGACGTAGCAGGAGCTTTGCCCTATGTAGGTCTACCAGGAGGGGCAAGAGTGAGGTTGTTGATGGATATTTGGAGTCCCTAAGTCAAATGCCACTAGGAGTCATGATTAATTCAAAATATTTCAATACGAAATAAAGGCGATAAATATGGTCATTTGATATTCAGTAAGAAGGCAAAAGTTCAAGTGAAACAGTGCAGAAGATAGAAGTTAAAAAGGAGTGATAATATTTATTTTATAAATTATTTAAATTCAGGATGAATTTAAATTTTATAAATAAATATTAAAATGAATTTTATCAAAGGTGAAATATTATAATGGTTAGAAGTGCCATGGTGAAAACCCAAATAAAATATTTGTAATTTTCATTACAATATTTATATTGTAAAAGTAGGTTTACAACGTCTAAAAATATTTTAATAAACCCAAAGGTTGGGTTGAAGATTGAAGACCAAAGCATATTTTAAATAAATCCAAAGGTTGGATTTAAACAAGGCAAAGATTATTTTCGCCAACATCTATAATACAGGGGAAAGCACCAATGTTTTTAATATAATGGGAATGCATATTAATACCATGCCAAAGTTAAGTTTTGAATTACCCTTTCTCGATTTGAAAGAGAAGCACATTGAATTTAATGCAGAGCTCGTGATAGTTTTGTGTGAATTTTGTGGTTTGACTTAACAGCGAAAGGGACAAAAGTAAGTGCATTGATTTTTTGGAAGCCAACAAGCCACTTTGGCCTAGTGGCAATTGGGCTGCAAGAGTAGGTTTTGGTGTTCATGGTGGTTAGTGTTCGAATCCCATAGAATCTTTTGGTGGATGTGTTGAAGGTGTAAATCAATAGGCGCATACATTTTTGCAAGGCTAGGAAGGAGTCTTGAAGCACATGGTGCTTCTTCCTTCCAATTATCTTGTAAGCTCATGTGGTGTTTGCACCATGGGCAAGACGTTGTGAGGGCTGCGTTGACATTTCAAAACTCTCCAAAGGAAAAGGTACATTTTTAATGTTTCATTTTATTAATGCCTAAGTTGGAGGTATAAGGTTTTTAGTGGTTGAAGTCTTTGCATTGTGATAAAGGTTTATAGCTGAGAAATATCATTAGGAGGTATGAGGAGAATTCTGTTTTTATTTTCAAGTCTTAAGTTTTGTTATTGTGGAATATTGAAAGGTTAATACTTTGTGAGTTGTGTGTTATTTCCAATAAAGAGTTTTGTGATTATTGTGAGGATATTGCTTATTGTTTAAGTTGGAGTGATAAGGTGTAATTGTGATATTATTTTTGTGATATAAAAATTATCCTCTAACCCTTATTGAGTTTGTCAAAGAAGTAATTGTGAGTGTGGTAGATTTGTAAGGACAACTACTCTTCAAGAAATGGTATGGGCAAAATTCTTCTTTGTTGAGTTAGGTGATTGGCTTGATTTAAAATTAAGTTTGGATTGAAAAATAATTTATTAGGGTTTCCTTTTCGAAAGTGGTTGTGTTAATGCTTCAAGGTTTTTTGGATTGTGAGTTGTGATTAAACATTGTTTGATAAGCATTGTTGTTTATACCATTGGTTGAGTGAATTACTTTGAGTTTATGCTTCAAGGTTTTCTGAATTGAGAATTGTGATTAAAACCTTGTCTTATTAGCATTGTTGTTGAAGCCAATGGGTGATGCAAAGAACATGAACTTGAGTTAGAAAAGAACATGAGTATCATTGTTATGTGAGATTTGTTGTTGAGCATTGTTGGAAACATTTTGAGTTGGTTGATACATGCTTGGACTAGGGTTTGTGATAAAGGGTTGTTCCTTTAGGTGATTGGTTGAGTAGAGTTGATTAAGCCTAGTCAAGTGGATGCATGAAGTGGTTGTTCAATTTCCATGAAACAAACTATTCTATATCTTGATTGAATTGAGATTGAGCCTTGAGAATAGAACATATTAAGTCTCTAACAATTCTCTTTATGCTTCTATAATATTGAGTTGATATTGAGCATTTAGTATAGAACATATTGAGTCTCTAAAAATTCTCTTTATGCTTCTATGATATTTATTTGAGTTGAGATTGAGCTTTGAGAATAGAACATATTGAGTATCTAACAATTCTCTTTATGATTCTATAAGATTGAGTTGAGAAAGTGATTGAGCATTGAGTATAGGACATATTGAGTCTCTAATAATTCTCTTTATGATTCTATGAGATTGAACAAGTTCTGTGTGGACTTGTTAAGCTGATTTGAGGTGAGTCTTTGAGAAATATTGTGGACTATTTTTGTGTGAGCTTTTGTGGAAGCTTGTAATGCAGATTTGAATAAGTCCTAGAGAGGACTTATTGAGCATATTTGGACAAGTTCTGAGTGAGCTTGTTGAGCATATTTATACAAGTTCTGAGTGAGATTATTGAGCAGATTTAGACAAGTTCAGAGTGATCTTGTTGAGAAAATTTGGAGAAGTTCTGAGTGAGCTTGTTGAGCAAATTTAGACAAGTTTTGAGTGAGCTTGTTGAGCAGATTTAAAAAAGTTCTGAGTTAGCTTGTTTAGAAAATTTGAGCAGGTTTTGAGTGGACTTGTTGAGAAAATTTTATCACATTCTAAGTGGACCTATTGAGTAGATTTGAGAAGTTTCTGAGTGAACCTATTGAGCAGAGCTTTGGATGTGACAAAGCAGATAGGATAAAGACTCTAGTGGATAGAGATCCATCAGCTAGGACATTGAGGATAGGTCTTCTAAGTGAGGACAAGAGTATTCAAGTGGAGAGAGATCCACAGTCAGTATAGTGGATGCAGTATTCTATAGGATCACCAATCAGAGCATAGGATAAGGAGTTCTCGTATGGATAGAGATCCATAAACTAGATTTAAGGGATCAACATCTCTTTTGGACAGAGGTCCATAAAAATTGTAATTGGGAAGGATTCCCAAAATATTATTTGAGAAATATTTAGAAGAAATATTTTCTTTGTGGAGGTAGCCCACATTGGGTGAACCACGTTAAAATCTGTGTCTCTATTGTATATGGTGATTTGTGCATTACTTTGATTATTGCTATTGATACTGCTATCTATACACTACATAATATTGATTTGAAAAGAAAAGTAAAAAGTGGTCTTATACTGTTCACCCCCCTCTTAGTATAATCTTGTGTTCTTCAATTGGTATCAGAGCGGGTTCCTTTAGAAGAGTTTTATAGCTTGAAGGAAAAGTGGTCTAAGAACATAATGGATCAAAAGGATCAAAGGGACGGGTCCATAAATAATGCAATATAAGTCTTTTATGAAAGTGACTTATTGTATTGGTGTGTGTTGATGAGATATAGATCAAGGGATTTTTATTCAAGTGGAGGGGGGTAATCTTGTCCTTTTGTAGGTCCTTCGATTCATGAGAAATCATGTAAATTATGTACTAAGAAGAGGGATTTTGGGTAAGCATCAACTGGCATGCAATATAATCATTCTTGTTCCTAAAATGTGATTAGTATGTAAGACGTGCAAATAAGTCCAGGAAAGAGAACAAGGCGACCAAGGGAAGCCTAAAAGTATTTCTAAAATATTCTAACTTTGGATGGGGGTTGATTATAATATTATTTTTGGGTGAAGCAATCAAGGCATATCTCTAATCCTATCTCCTGAAAAGGGGAGATGGACATCATTCTGGTATGCTAGAATGTGCATGTTTAATTCCCTAAGAACGGTATTTACAATGAATATATACAAATGCCTATGTGATTGCAACAAAATGTATGAATTTATGTACAAGGTTATCCCAATTTTTTGGACAGTGGGATAGGGCGTAAGTGGAGCGAATTGTGAGAAAGGGGAAGAAAATGAAGAAGAAGAGAGGAGGAATGGAGAAAAAAATAAATAAACCTATCAATGGTATGTAGCCGCTTTAGGCATGACCATACAACATTGATGAGTAACTTAGAGGAAAGAATGAGAGGAGAGGAAGAAATGAGATAGAAGAAGAAGTTATAAATGTACATGTGAATTAACCTAGTGCCACAAAATGCCAAAAATGATGATGTAGTTATTGTGTGGTTTTGTGTGTTTCTTTTTTTGTTTTATATACATATGTACAAGTGGTGATGAGCTATAATTCCTACTACTAGGCATAAAATTTTCACAAATGAATAATATTAATGGGATCAAGTTTGGATATGCCTTCTAGTGTGGCCAAATGATATGCCCCGGATCCAAAATTATGAGTAACCATGTAAGGGCCTAGCCAATTTGGTGTAAATTTTTTGTGGAGATGATGCGGTTGGCTAGTAATTTTTTGGTTTCCTTAAGTACTAAGTCTCCAACTTGGAATTCACATTGATGTACCTTAGAATTGTAGGCACGACAGAGACGATCTTGATAAACTTGTGTATGTTTAATCACTTGAATGCCATATTCATCTAGTAAGGTCAATTTGTCAAGTCAGGCCTAACGGGATGTATCATCATAAATGAACTCTTGCATGGACACTCGCAAAGATGGTATTTCAAGATCCAAGGGCATGATAGCCTCAATGCCATAAATAAGGGAAAATGGGGTTGCCCCAGTTGGAGTGTGGATACTAGTATGATAGGCCCATAGTGCTAATGGCATTTGATTGTGCCAATCATGGTGTGACTTTGAAACTATTTTATGAAGAATGGTGCAAATGGTTTTTTTTATAGTTTCTTCTTGGCCATTACCTTGTGGTTAGTATGGATTAGAGAAGCTATGTTGGATATTGAATTTTTCACATAGTGCATGAACATTCTTGTTTTTGAATGGAGTACCATTGTCTGTGATGATTTTGGATGGGGTGCCAAAATGAAAAATGATGTGTTGAGTGATGAAATCAACAATTTTGGGACCAGTCATTTGAACTAGAGGAATGGCTTCAACCCATTTCATGAAGTATTCAGTTGCTATAATGATGAACTTATGATTGGCAGATGATGCAAGTGTAATTTTACTGATGAGATCCAGGCCCCATTGTGAAAAATGCCACATTGAATGAATAGGTTGGAGATCTTGAGAAGGTAATTGTGTAAGATTGGCATGATGTTGGCATTTAGTTCCATTGTGGGCCAGTAATAGCCCATTCATAAAATACATTTGGTGATGGCCATGCCACTGAAATATCCACCACAGGTACCATCATGGGCCTCTTGAGTAATCCGTTGGGCTTTGAATGGCTCAAGACATCGCAATAGTATGCTATCATAACTTCACTTGTAAAGGATATCACCTAGAAATGTGTGGTAAATAACACGTATTTTAAAAGCTCGTTTGTGAGTATGACTTAAATTGGGTGGTAGGATACCGAGCTTGATGTAGTCCTTAACTTGGGAAAACCATGGGTCATGTGGTGTAGCTTCGATGATATTGATGCCATCATCATGAGGAGGTAGCTTGTTGGAAATGGCAGAGTGGAAAAGGGTGTGAATGGACACATGAGTGGTGTTGAAAAGTGGTTTTTTGGAATTAGTGAGCCTAGGGAGGCCATGATATCGGTAAAATATTTTGTGGAGCATGAGGTAGCGATGATGTCATACCACTCAAATTAGGCCAATAAATCTTCAACTACCTGTTTGTATTGTTACAAAACTGGGCAACGACATTGTCATTCTCTCTTAATTTAATTTACAATAAGGAGGGAGTCTCCAAATATGTCCAGGTAGTGAATGTGCATGGAGACCTATTGCTTTAGGCCAAGGATAAGATCCTCATACTCAGCATTGTTGTTGGTGCATGGAAAGCCTAACATGAAGGAAAAAATGAGGGGCTCCCCTTATGGTGTGAAAAATACTATTCCTGCACCCCTAGCATGTGTGCATCGAGAGCCATAAAATAAAAGAGTCATTTCAGTAGTTGATTCAGGCTCTATAGGTTCTTCAACTTTGCTTATGTCAAACTGAGTCTTCTAGAAGCTGGATAAGCAATGACACATTACTTGGTAGTGGGGCCTCATATAATTGATCACAAATGACTTTGCCTTTGATGGATTTTTGACTAATGAATTTGAGATCAAATTCTATGAAGAGCATGATCCATTTGGTCATGCGACTATTGTGGTAACTTCTACCCATCATGTAGCGAAATGGATTATCACGGGAAACTACGTAGTTAGAATGATCGATCATGTAATGTCACAAATTTTGGGTGGTAAAGACAATGACAAGACAATGTTTTTCCATGTAAGCATGCCACATCTCATAATCAATTAATGTTCGGATAATATAGTATATATCTTGCTCTTGGTCTCGTTCATTATTTTGAGCAAGAAGCGTACCCAATGTGACATTGGTAGCGAAAATGTACAGGTGTAATGGACATTCGGGATGGGGTGGAATGAGGATGGTTGTAGATGTGAGGTAGGTTTTGATGTCATAAAAGGTGGCTTGGCATTTATTATCCCATTTAAATGGGACCCTCTTTTGTAAGAGATGACTAAAAGGCTAACATTTGTCTAAAATTTGGGTGACAAATCATCGTATGGATTCGATTCTTCCTTGGAAGCCGTGAAACTACTTGAGGTTTGTAGGGGGAGGCATGTCAAGAATAGCTTGAACTTTGGCGAGATCTACTTTGATGCCTTTATGGGAAATGATGAATCCCAAGATTTTTCTAGTGGTGACACCAAAGACACATTTCTTCAGGTTCAATCAGACATTGTGTTCTAAGAGGTGATCAAATATTTGTCATAGATCTTCTAGATGTGGACCACAAAATTTGGATTTAGCAATGACATCATCCACATAGTCTTCAACAATTTTATGCATAATATCATGGAAAATATATGTCATGGTGCGTTGATAAGTTGCCCCAACGTTATTGAGGCCAAAATGCATGACTTTGTAACAAAATGTCCCCTAGTGGGCGGTGAAGGAGGTCTTGTGTTGGTATTCTATATTAACATGAATTTGATTGTAACGTGAAAAACCTTCCATGAGTGACAATATTTTGTGTCCAACTGTAGCGTCGACCAAAGTGTTGATATTAGGGAGTGGAAAATTGTCCTTGGGACAAGCTTTGTTAAGATCCCTCAAATTGATGCAAATGCAGATACCCCCCTTGGGTTTTCTGATGGGAACCATGTCTGAAACCCATTCAGGGTAATCGATAGGTACAATGAAACCAACATCAATGAGTTTCTGTAACTCTTGATTAACCATAAGTGCAACTGTGGGGTGCATGCAATGCAACTTTTGTCTAACAAGTTTGGCATTGTCATCCAGGTTAAGGTTGTGCACTACTAATGAGGGGTTAAGACCAGGCATATTTGTGTAGGAACAAGCAAAAACCTTAATGTACCATTGGAGGAAATTGGCATAAAGGACCTACTCTTCTTTAGTGAGGCTAGCGGTGAGGTAGACGATGTGAGGATTTTTCGAATCATTTCCAATGTCAACTTCAATAATGTCCTCAACAAGCATGTGAGAACCATCATGAAGTTGTGTTGGTGTGGGGATGATATGTAGGTCATCAATGGAATTAGGGGTCTAGAAATAATCATCTAGATAAATATCTGCATGATGAATACAAGGGACATGGGGTGGTATGGTAGGTAATGGTGCACTAGTGGATCAGATCATGTGGGGTGTGGGAAGTAAATCAGTGGTGAATGGGGTGGAGGAGATATCTTTGAAATAGAAAAAATCATCGATAGGAGGTGATGTGTAGTCAGGCTAATTAGGCTAATTTGGGTAGCGAAGGGGGATGTAGATGTCAATAAAATCATGCTGAACAATGTGTTGTAAATGGAGGAGGTGGGTGAGGAAGGTTCTGAAGAATTGAAAGAGGATAGGAAGATATTGGGAACTGGATGGTGGTGACCGAGATTCAATACCATGGGTGGTGAAGGTGAATAAGAAATTTGGAACCGAGATGGGATGGTTTCATGAATGGGGAAAAATGAAATAGTAGGTGGATATGAGGGTGATGGAGAGGGAGGGGAGGATGGGTCGATGGGCGGGGGTGTATTAGTAGGCAGGGTTGAATCAGTATGTAAAGATGGATCAAACATGAGATAGGTGAAGTGGTAGACAAGAGTGTTGATTTCCTATGGTGAAAGGGGCTCATGGTATGGAGATGGTGGAAATAATGTGAATGGTATATCAACTGTGGAATGAGGAGAAGAGCTATCAGGTGGCATAGTAGGTTCAAATTCCTCGTCAGGTAGAATATTAGGAGGATTAAGATCCAGATGTTGAAAGTCATGTTCAAGATTGTGAATAGTGGTTGGATTATAACTAAGTCCGTATTGGTCTATGGGAAGGCTGTTAGCGTACTTGTATACTTGTATTTGTCTTTATTTTGGTTACGGCAGACTGTTACAACTCCTGTAACAGATTCATTCCGCCGGTGACTATTCCCGGCTATTGTAGTCCTATTTAATTATTGTTGTTCAATACAATTGTTGTTCGCACATTTACATGGTACCAGAGCCAGGGGCGAGGTGAGGAGCAGAGCGCGATTTTTTGATTCGGACGAGTTTTTTTTCTCGCAGTCCGTGCGTTTAAAAAAAAAAAAAGGGGACGTCCAGGACCTCGCGCAGAGCGGGGAGGAGCCGAACGCGCGTCCAGTTCGTGACGATCGAGCACTGGACGCACGACAGAGGAGCCGAGCGCGGCAGTCGAGGAGGGGAGAACCCCCCGCGCAGCGCAAACGTTGCGTTGGAGGGAGGTCGCGCCACGCGTCAACAGACGCGCGCGCCCCCCGAGGTGGCCCCGCCCCCCCCTCCCCACCAGCCCGACCCCCCCCGGCCCGCGGAGCGGGAATTTAAAATTCCCGCCCGCGCGGGAACCCCGAGGAGGCGCCCCCCCGGCCCGCCTCCCCACCGGCCCCGCCCCCACCCACGCGCGACGCGCAATCCGCGCGCGCGCTCCCCGAGGAGGCGCCCCCCCCCCGCCCGCCCGGGGACTTAAAATTCCCGCCCACGCGGGAACCCCGAGGAGGCGCCCCCCCTCCCCCCCCGCCCGCCCGCGGAGCGGGATTCAAATTCCCGCCCGCGCGGGAAATCGGAGGGGGTATAAACCCGCCCCCCCCCCGCGGGATCGCGTCCCGCGAGACGCCCCCACCGCGGGGTCGCGTCCCGCGAGACGCAGTGTTTGCGCCCGTCCGCGCAAACCCCCCCCGCGGGACTGCGTCCGGGAGACGCAGTGTCTGCGCAAACCCCCCGGTGATTGCGCAGAGAAGCCGAGGGCCCTCTAGCGCGCGGGGCTGGCCCTGGAATTTTTTCAAAAAAAAAAAAAAAAAAAAAACAACGGGCAGAGAGCGAAAAAGGGCGGTTAGACGCAAGCCCCCCGGGCCGAGAGAAAAAAAAAAAAAAATCAATCTCTCGCTGCGACTTGCAGAGAGGAAGCCGAGCCGGAGGCTGCTGCAGAGGGTGTTGAAAAGGGAGGTGACTTGCTGATCTTTTCGGATCAGCCCGCTGGCTCACGTGGTCGTGAGCCGTGCGGTAAGGCTCAGGGAGCCTACAGGTCGGGGGTTCGAATCCCGCCGACTCCCCCAAGGTATATTTTTTTTTAAAGTTATTTTTTTATTATTATTATTTTTAATTAAAATTTTTAATTTTAATTTTTTTAATATAGTTTTTAAACTTTAATAAATTAAATTTAATTTTAATTTATTTTTTCTAAAAGTTTAAAACTATAGAAATTAAAATTTTTTATTTTAATTTTAAAATTGATAATAATTATAAAAATGCTTTGTTAAAGAAAGCCTTTTAAGGGGGGATTTTTTTCAAAAAAAATCAAAGGGGGATTGAGAGTAATTTTTTATGAAAAATAGCAATTTGGCATTGTAAAAGGTGCATTTTCGGCTGTGACCGACACCTAGTGGGTTATTCTAGTGGGCATTTTTTTTGTTGTATGTTGCATATTTCATTTTTGCACTATAACATTAAAAATTAAAATCAAACACTCCCTAAAGTCCCCGGAATATAAAACCCATCTGTGCAATTTTTTTGCACTGCAGCGTTCGGTATTTGCGATACCTCTGCCAGCACTTACGAGTAAAGCTGTCGTGATTTGGCTATTGTATCTGCCGCCTAATATAGCTGCTACAACTTTGTCTGAGCTTGTTCTCTATAAATCGTCATGGAGGAATAAGTATGCCATTTTTGCATTTTTTACTTCATCCACTACCCTTTATCGCACTTGTGTTTAGGCGTAAATCCCGACGAAGTATTCTTCATAGTGTTTAGGGGAAGTTACGCCCCACGCATGAGAAGAATCTTCTATGGTAGGTGCCATCAACAAGGCGATTCCCTTTTAGCACCGCTTATGTTCCACGTATCGTATGATCTCTAAATTTCACCTATAGTCTCCCTCACGTAAGGGCGGGTGATTTTTTGTTGATCTTTCTAAATACCTATAGTTTCCCTCACGTAAGGGCGGGTATTTTGTACGGTATATTGGCCTAGCAAAAGGTATATCGAAAGGGGGACCAATTTGGTGATATAAGGAACCTTCACTATGGCCGCTGTTGCAAAATTGATGACTGATCCGCATCGCTTATTGAAAGGTCCAAATTATACACCATGGAAACATAAGATGAAGGCTATTCTCCAAATGGAAGATTTGTGGGATATTGTTACTGGAGTAGCAACAAGGCCTTCACCAACAGCAGGATCCACAAGTCCTTCAGCAGATCAGATTGCTTTTGACAAGAAAGACAGTAGAGCAAAGGTGCTCATTTTGTTTGCTGTTTCCGATGAAGTGCAACCTCATATAGCTGATAAAGCAAGTGGTAAAGAGGCATGGGATGCCCTTAGAACCATCTATGAGGGGAAGAATGAATCCACCATTCTTCATCTTCAACAACAACTTCATAACCTGAGTTTGAGACAGGGTGAAACAGTTGAACTCTTTCTGTGCAGAGTGTCTGAGTTGAAAGAGAAATTGAGTTCTCTAGGAGATACTGTGGATGAAAAGCTTCTCATTTCACTTGTGATGAGAGCTTTACCTTCTTCATTTGACATGTTGATAACCTCCATCCAGGTGTCCCAACGACAAATTACCTACATCGAGTTGGTCAATCTGCTTCAACAACAGGAGGCACGCCAACTTCACAAGGATGATTCTTCCAATACAGCCCTATACACCAAAAAGCAGGGTTCTAGGAAGAAAGGTAATGGGCAAAAAGGAGGCAACTTTCGGAAAGGAGGAAATTCTCAACAGGATACGAAAGGAAAAGGCAAGCAACCTCAACGAAGAAGAGGTGGTGCAAGATCCGTGAGAAAGACAACCATGACACCAACAGATGTTGGCATAAGAACAAGCAAAAAGGCCAAAACAAACCACAAAATAAAAACAAGCAACCCCAGGCGAATGTTGCTGTTGAAGAATCTGACTCAGATTCTGAATGGGCACACAAGGTGCTCATGACTACCACAGATTCCACTCAGAGGGATCCTATTTGGTATGTCGATTCTGGAGCTAGTAAACATATGATCGGCGACAAATCGTGGTTTGAATCATTTGTGGCCAAGGAGGGCAAACCTCGTCACCATTGCCGATGATAAAACCTACAGGGGTTCGGGGAGAGGGGTACAGCTTCGAGCCACTCTTCCCGATGGCAAGTGTCGATTGACAATGTCCTCTATGTTCCGGGATTGGCCAACAATTTGTTGTCAGTGACACAAATCCTGGACAGAAATATGGTTGTCAACTTTCGTGTTGAGAATGGAAAGAAGTGTTGTACAATTACCAGGAAGGGTAAGCAGATTGCAACAGCTTCATATAAGCATGGCTTATTTGCACTAGATGCTATCTCTATTCCACATGTTGCCATGACTGTCTCTACCAAGGAGGCAACTTCCCTATGGCACAAGAGATATGGGCATCTTAGTTCTGGCTACTTACTTGAGCTCAGCAAGTATGAGATGGTAAAGGGTCTTCCTTCCCTTTCCGCCACATTGCCGCTGTGCTCGATCGCTTGGCAGGAAAGCAGCATAGAGTACCATTTGAGAAGAGCTCTACAAGAGCACGAAAACCTCTGGAGCTAATTCACACCGATCTATGCGGTCCTTTCACACCCAACAGTGTTGGAGGGAAGAGGTACTTTCAGTTATTCGTAGATGACTACTCACGAAAGATGTGGGTTTTCTTTCTCAAACTGAAATCTGAAGCTTTCGCATTCTTCCAACAGTTCAAGAAATCCGTTGAGAAGGAGTCAGGGGCTTCTATTAAAACCCTCCGCTCAGATCGAGGGGGAGAGTTTACCTCTAATGAATTTTCTGCATTCCTAGATAAACATGGGATCAAGAGACAGTTAACAACTGCCTATACTCCTCAGCAGAATGGAGTTGCTGAGAGAAGGAACCGTTCTATCATGGAAATGGTTCGTTGTATGCTCACAGGTGCAACTCTTGGGCAACAATATTGGGCAGAAGCTGTCACCACTGCAGTGTATCTTTTGAATAGGGCACCCACAAAGGCCCTAAAAGGAATGACTCCATAGGGAAGCATGGAGTGGTCGAAAACCCTCCATATCTCATCTACGTATTTTCGGGTGTCAAGCTTTCATGCACATACCGAAAGAAAAAAGGAAGAAGCTAGATGAGAAAACACTGAGATGTATTTTTCTTGGATATTCTGAGCACTCTAAAGGATATCGGTTGATAGATCCTTTGACCAAGAAAATTCATATCAGCAGAGATGTTGTCTTTGATGAAGCTTTCACATCACAGAGCACATCTACAGTACACCAGGATATTGTGGAACCAAAGGAAGAGGAGATTCCTTCGTCAACACAGACAGGAGGTCCTTCTACATCTTCTTCACCACCACCGAAGCAGAATCCTAAATGGTGTACAAATACAATCAGAGATGCAAATTTATCCACTCCTCCCAATTTGAATTTGGATAGACCTCGTACACGCAGTATGGCTCAACAGAAAGAGAAGCCGAGAAACCGGTGAGGTTGATGATCTTTGTCAATCTTTTGAGGAACTTTCTGTGACTCCAAGTAGAGAAGTTGAGGATATGGATATTGATGATGACAGGGCATTCATGTCTACCATAGATAGTCTTGGACCTGCATCAGTGCAAGATGCTCTTAGTGAGCCTCAGTGGAAGGCCGCTATGGATACAGAGTATGAGTCTCTGATGAAGAATAAAACTTGGAAGCTTGTTGATCTGCCTCATGGAAAGAAACCTATTGGCTGCAAATGGGTATACAAAGTCAAGTACAAGGCAGATGGAACAATTGATAAGCATAAAGCCCGTCTTGTTGCAAAGGGCTATGCTCAAAAGGAAGGCATCGACTATGAAGAAACTTTTGCACCTCATCGCTCGGATGACCACAATTCGGGTTATGTGTGCTATGGCAGCACAATATGGGTGGAAAGTTCACCAAATGGATGTCAAAAGTGCCTTTCTTAATGGTGATCTCCAAGAAGAAGTCTATATGACTCAGCTTGAAGGATTTGAAGTGGAAGGCCAACAGCAGAAAGTTTGCAAATTGGTTAAATCCTTGTATGGTCTGAAACAAGCTCCTCGAGCTTGGTATATAAAAATGGACAATCACCTAATGCAGACATGGATTTAAGAGATGTCCGTCGGATGCAAACCCCTATTTCAAGAAACAGGGTTCTGAGATAGTGTTGCTTGTACTCTATGTGGATGATCTGCTCATTACAGGGAGTTCAGAAGATTTGATCTCTATCGTCAAAAGAAACTTGTGCAAATCTTTTGAGATGACAGATCTTGGACTTCTCCATTACTGTCTTGGTCTGGAATTCAGCCAGAAGGAGCACACCATCAAAGTGTCTCAGAAAAAGTATGCCAAGACATTGCTCGATAAATATCGCATGACTGACTGCAAGCCAATGGCAACTCCTATGGAGAATGGACTTCGGTTATCGCGACATGATGACTCACCCCAGGTAGATGGCACTCTCTATCGACGGTTGATTGGGAGTCTCATATATCCGACCAATACTAGGCCGGATCTCGTATTTGTCGTAAACTATCTTTCGAGGTTCATGCAGGAGCCTAAGATTACTCATTGGAAAGCAGTAAAACGTGTTCTTCACTATGTCCGTGGTACTATAGAATATGGCCTAGAATACAAGAGGAACAACAAATTCTTCTTGCAAGGATACACGGACTCCGACTATGCCGGATCATTTGATGATCGCAAGTCAACTTCTGGATACATTTTTCATCTGGGATCCGGTCCTGTCTCTTGGCACAGCAAGAAGCAACAGTGGTTGCTATTTCTTCAACGAGAGGCAGAATATCGCGCCGCACGTGAAGCCGTGTGCGAAGTGATATGGTTACGTCGCATTCTAACAAGTATGGGCCATCCATCAAAATCTCCAATACACTTGTTTTGCGACAATCGAGGTGTTCGAACCTCGTCAAGAATCCAGTCCATCATGAAAAAACAAAGCACATTGACACACAATGTCATTTCATTCGAGAGGAAGTTCCAAAGCACCGAATTCAGCTTCAGCACATTCCCACCGATGCTCAAGTTGCAGACATTTTCACTAAGGCACTTGGACGTGTCAAATTTGAATTGTTTCGCAACTCACTTTGTATTGCAAAATAATGTAAGGGGATGTTAGTAGTCTAGTATAGCTATTAGTTATTACATTACCCAAATAATGTAATAAAGGGGGATGTTAGCGTACTTGTATACTTGTATTTGTCTTTATTTTGGTTACGGCAGACTGTTACAACTCCTGTAACAGATTCATTCCGCCGGTGACTATTCCCGGCTATTGTAGTCCTATTTAATTATTGTTGTTCAATACAATTGTTGTTCGATTGGTATAGGAATGAAAACCTTATTTATATCTCCATAGGCCATACCCATACCAATTGTACCGACATAGATATTTATAGGAAAAAAAGAGGATTAGACATGTGATTAAGATTACCGCAAAATCTGGTTTGTGGTAGCGGAGGTGTTGGTGGTAGCACGGATGAGTCAAGGCCTCCATAAACAAAGTTCATGGAATTATTGGGAGGACCAAGAGGAACTACTACCCCAATAGTCAAGGGCACATCACGAGGTCAGCTAAAATCATGGGTGGTTTTGAAAGTGGATGGTGAAACTCAGGAGTCGATAATGTTATACTCACCAAGACTAGGCATGGTCATGTGGATAGCAACATGGGGAGGATCAGGATGCTCGAGTGGAGGAGAGGACCCCTTGTGTGGTGGTGGTGATGGTGCAGAAGGTGGAGGTGGAGTGCTTGGTGGTGCATGTGCATTAGTATAGGCGGATTGGGCTAATTGTGCATCAAAGTGAGCAACACGTTGTGCCCACTCATAGCATTCAGCTAGAGATCCGACAATGGGATGATTAGCATGGGGAAATTGGGTTGGAGGTGAAGGAGAGGGATTGGATGAATGGGGGACTACACGTACCCATGATGATCGTGGCACAAAGTGATGAGTAGATGGAGGTGGCATAGGAAGGAGAGGTGTGGTGTTGGATGATGATGGTGGGGTTGGCATAGCAGAAAAGGTAAATGGCAATGGTGTGAAGGATGATGAAGCACTATGGGAGAAATTAGGAACCGGTGGTGGCGATGGAGGTTGAGGTGGGTTGGATGAAGTGGAGGCAATATTGCTTAGGTCAGGTGTAGGGGGTGGTTGTGATGATTGCGAATAGGTGTTATCTAGTGTGCGACATGGAACGGGGGTGAATTGCATAGATGATAAGGATGGACCAGGTGGAAGGCTGATGATATTGCAAAATTTGAAGGGATCACCATCGATAGGGATGTAGTGGACTAATCCATTATGAATATATTTGATACAATGATGAAGGGTGGAGGGGACGCATTGCATATCCCAAATTCAAGGTCGGCCTAAAATGATGTTATACTACATCTCACCTTCGATAACATGGAAGAGAGTGGAAATGGTTTTGGCACTTGCCTTGATGGGAAAGACAATAGTACCAATGGTAGGATGCATAGAGCCATCAAAGGCTCGAAGATCCATGGATGGGGTGGCAAGATGAGAAGGAGGAAGGTGAAGGTGGTTCAATGCGGTGGTAGAAATAATGTTGATGGATGACCTGGTATCAATGAGAACACATTTATAGGTAATGACGTTGATGGAGGCTTGAATGTGTAATGGGGGATCCTCTCCCTCGCCTACAACTTCTATAATTTCATGGTCATGGAAGCTGATAGAAGGTTGGAGGTATCTCTGAACATTGCCAATGAAGTTGGAAAAGGCATCTACGTTAGTAGTCTCAAGATCAAGAGAGCGAAGGATAGAATCAAGGGCTTCATGATGAGGTTGGGATTGTTGCAGGAGGTCATAGATGGATAACCTTGTAGGGGTAGTACGGAGTTGGTGAGAAATACTACCATGGATGGTGATGACATTCCATGGGAGAGGTGGAGGAATGGGTGGGGTGATGATGGTGGTTGTAGCAGGTGGTTGTTGTGAAGTGGAGGGTTGTTGGGTGGTCGTAGGGGGTGGATAGCATTGATTGCGAGTGGCGATGTTGATCATACCCACAAACCCATGCTGAGAAGGTCCTTGATTGACATGATTGACTTGGCGTGGATCATTTTGAGGTGGATTACCCCCATGCTCGGGTAAGGGATTTTGATATATCCCCAAGTTTTGATTTTGTGGTGCAAGGGGGTTTGAGACCTGAATAGTGCCTCGATCGATAAGGTCTTGGATGACATGGTGAAAGATGCGGCATGAATCAATGGTGTGGCCATGTTGTCGATGATAATCATAGAAGGCTTATGGATTGTAGTCCCATGGGAGAGGATGATTTGGATCTAGAGGTTGGATATTTGGCAATTGGATGAGGCCCCCCTCAGTTAATCGATGAAATAGGGTTGGCATGGGCTCAGATAAAGGCATCCAATTACGTGGAGGGCACGATGGACATGGATTGCGACCTTGGTATGGATTAGACTGAGGTGGGGGATTATGTGGTTGTGGAGTGGGAAGAAGTGGAGGATTAGCTTGGAATTGATTTTGAGGAGATCATGGGGGAGTGGGTTGTGGAGCTTGCACAGATGCCACTTGCGCTGGTGGATATGGAGAATTGAGAAGAACCTGATTGGTTTATGGTGGTCATGTGGTAGGTGGTACATATGGAGGGTGATTGTAATGGTAATTGGTGGGGTAGGATTGTTTCTGATGCAACTTGATTTTTCCCATGTGGACCTTGATGTCCTCGATAACTTTGGCTTGGGAAATGGCTTCCTCAAATGTTCGACTTTGATGTATCTGCAATGTTTGGGAGATTTTTTTATGACAACTCTTGGCGAAGAGTTTGACGAGCTCTGAAGGTGGGAGAGGGAAGGCGAGATCATGAAGGACCACTCTCCAATGGGTGACAAAATCAGTAATAGGCTCGTCGTCCCACTGATGTAAAGCATACACATCGGACAAGGTAAGCTTTGTCTTGATGTTGATGGCAAAATGCTCAAGAAAAATATTGACCAACTGCTCAAATGTATACAAGATATGGTGAGGTAAATGGTTGTACCAATCTAATGCTTGACCTCCAAGTGACATGGCAAAGGTACGAAGCATAAGGGGATCACTTTCGTGCAATTGGTAATAGGAAAAATGGTAATTGTTCAGGTGCTCTCTAGGATCTTCCTTACTTTTAAATTTGTCGAATTTGGGAATCTCAAATCTGTAAGGATAAGGATGGACAGGAATATATGGGTGGATTGGTTCATTGCACAACTCATCATATGTGGATTTTTGAGGCCCATAACTAGTTGTACGTAGATCCAAAGCACACAACTACTCTTGCATAGCCTAAAACTCGGTAGAGAGCATGGTAGTGGTTTGAGGAGGGGTAAGAAATGGAGGGGGTGGTGCAGATGTAGGAGGTGGCTGTGATGAGGCCTACGTGTAATCCAAATGTGGTGGATACTATAGTTGTTGTTCCTCCCACTATTGATAGTAAGCATCCTGCTGTGGAGTAGGTGTTGACGTCGAGTGGTACTATGGGATAGGAACCTGAGATGGATGAGGTGAAATGTATGAAGCCTGGGACATAGGTGGTGGCTACTATGATGGGTCATAATATCCAAGGGGTGATGGACCAAGAATCGGGATCTACTACTGTTGTTGTTGTTGTGCATCATAGTAACTAGGAGGTGACTGGCTAGGCATGGGCATCTGCTATTGCTACTATGCATACTAAAAAGTAGGTTGCGCCTGAGTAGTAGTAGTGGATGACCATGTGGGTGGGGTGGTAAAAAATGTTGGAGGTGTGGAAGAAGGGGGCAGAATAGAAGTGGATGTGTGGAAGGAAAACTGTTGTGAAGCAGTGGGTGGTATGGATGAGGACTGAGGTGGAGCGGATGGGGTAGCGAACAAAGAATCTGACTAGATGGAATATCGAGGTGGAATGCCTTGATAGGTGGGGTGCAATGGAGGTGGTCGATATGAAGGAGGAGGGGGTAGCTAAAATGTATTGGGAGGCACTGATGGAGGACCATAGGTAGAAAATGGAGGATAACTGGTAGGTGGAAATATGGTGAACTACGATATGGGTGGCGGTGGCCACGAGGTGAAGGATGTAGGTGGAAGAAAATCCTGGATGGAGGGGTTTGTGAGACCTGGTGAAGCGGTGTGGTAACCCTTGAGATGGGTGTGAATAATATGCTGGTGGACTGGAGGATGGAGGCTGAGATGAAGGTGGGTGATTGGATGAGGCCTGATGGGATACCAGTATCTATGATGAAGATGGTGTGGAGGAAGGAGTGGAAATCATACCGACTAACTGCATAGTGGTAACAACATTCGAGATGATTTGGGAAATGACAACATCATCACCCAAAAGGGGGTGGGAAGAGTGATCAATGAAAGGATGAGTGGAGGATGGTGAAGGAGGGGGAGTGAGCTCCTCTGCCACCATAACTGGTATGGGGTGACCTAGAGAGGTGTAGATGACATGCTGGTAGAAAGTAGATGGAGGATTGGATGAAGAGAGATCCTCTAAGGGAGGGGGCCCCTCGAGGTTCTCATCTAGGAAGTGAGATGGTGCAGAAGATGCCATGTGGGATGTAGGACTAGCCCTAGGAGCGGAAGGCCCCATCAATAAATCAGGTGCAACTCGGGATGAAATCTGCTCAGACTCAGAAGGTGGATCTATGGTCTAAGAAGAAGAGGCCCCTACGGTATGGATAGTCCACTAGGTAGCCTTGGTAGCATGATGAAGTGCTTCACATGTATGACTATGCATAACCGACATGGTAAAATGTGCAACAAGTGGAATAACAGTCAACAGGTGTGAAATTTGAACTCAAAAGTTGTCTGTGACTGACCAGAATACTCTCTGGTGGAAGAAACATAGGTTCATAGGCTAGGGGTGTGGACCAATCTGGTTCACACTCTAGGGGTGTGGACCACCCAAAATGAAAAATAGAAGGCCAAAATGTGTAGTATGTGTCTCTGTGTGTTGTATGTGCAATCTGGAACCTAAAAAATAGGTTCACACTCTAGGGGTGTGGACAAAAAGGTTCACACTCTAGGGGTGCGGACCACCCAAAAGTGTAGTAGAGGGTGAAATTTGTGTTGTGTGTACCCTCTCTGTGTTGTATAGACCTGTGTGAATTAGTATGGTAGCCTGAATGCTAGATTTTCGCATAGAATCATGTGAAATGAGCTTGAGTGTAGGATGATCACGCTGGGGGGCGCAAATCACCTAAAAACAAGTTGTGTAGTGAAAATCATGGTAATGAAACTATGGAACAATCTGTAAGTGAGTTAGAGCACGTTTGATGTGTTATTGTAACCACTTTTCTTGAGACTCAACAAAAAGCAAAAGTTCTTTCTTTTTGGTTTTTCTGTGTGTTTTGATGATAGAATATATGACCTAGTAGCAAAATCCAGGTAGTGGGTGATCTTCTAATATGAATCAGGTATGTCATAGCACAGAACCTTTTGCAATGCCCAAAGGTGCACAAAATAGAACTATGTTTCCAATGGGTGAGTGGCTACCTAAATGGAATACGATATAGTAAAATGATATCCAAAAGGGGGGAGACTCAAAATGCTCTAATGAGTCAAATAAACTCTCATGAAGAGAGGTCGTGCTATCAATGTGGTGCTACCGGCATACCCATGCTTTCACTTAACCCTCACATTTAAGGCATCCATAGTAACGATAGCTGTGCCCACTAATTATTTTGAAAAGCCCTGTGGTAAAGGGGCTTTCTAAAACTACCCACTCTAAAGGTACCTTCCAGTGATGAATTCTGGATAACCAACACTCAAAGTGGGAAGGACCGATTGGGTATTAATGCTAGAACGATCCACCTAGGGGGAACTATGGTGACTAATCCGGAGGTGAGCCAATGGAGAGTAATCCCAGACCTCACTGAAATATGGTGTTGAATTGGTGATGAAATCCAATTCAGGTTGGAGATGAAACCCGATGCCTTACACCATTTAAATGGAACATGAGTGTGTGGTGTTTGTTTGTGCGGTACTATTTTAGAAGAAAATCTAGATTAAGTGCCTTTTCAAAATAAACTATGCTATGATGCCTTTTCAAAGCAAATCTATTTACTTGGTTGGGGTGCAAAAACAACTTTAATCTATGGATTTTTGAAAGGGAAATCTAACTATGTGGTTTGCACAAAAACAAAGTTACTCTATTGATTTTCAAAAGATAAATCTAGTTAATTGCTTTTGAAGGGAAATGAATCGAAGGGAAATTGCTAAAATTGAATCTAGTCTAGAAAGCAAATGGAAATTTAACTACAACAAACAAGCATGTGCGATGGCATGGAATTTGTAGCTCACTACGAAATATTAGCTCAAAAATAGAGGAAAAATGAAGTGTTTCAGACAAAACCTACGTCCAGGTGAGTATGAAAGCCTCCAGGGTGCCCTCTGGTTCAAAACTATGTGAATCTGGGAGGTTCACACTCCTAGGGTGCGAACCTATCTTTTGCAAAGTGGTTCGCACTCTTAAGGTGCGAACCGGTATCTGAAGATGGAGCTAACTGGTTTTGGGGTCTTGGTAATGATTTTGAAGCTTTTGGAGTGATTTGAGCACAAGTACCTGCACAAAAATTCCCAAAACTCAATTTGTGTCTAGCAAGATGACCAAAAACTCATGAAGATATCGCATATACCTGAGGAAAATAAATGAAAAAAAAGGTAAATTAACTACTGATTTGGTGCCAAAAGATACAAGGATGCTTTAACCTTGCATACGTCGTGGCAAGAGACAATTTGTGGTCTAGGTATGAGGGCACGCAATCCCCGGGAACATGAGGCTTTTAACCTCCCCTGACTTACCTTGTCATTGGTTGTGGGTGTCTAAACCAATACCTAGGTATCAAGTAGTAGTTTGAGGTAGATTGGGGAATTCACACGCCCAAGTGTGTACTCACTACTCTCTTTGTAAGCTCACCGGTGCACCAGTGAACCTTTTGTGGGGTGGCCTGAGGTGTCTTTCAGGGCATTTTTGATTTGTGGTGTTCTTCAAAGATGATGATTATCTACCATACAAAATAGACCACAATTTTTGGTTAGAAGGCGATTAAGCTTATGCTTGGTGGAGGTCCCACTGGGTGTGCCAGAATGAAACTACCAAAAAGACACCATAACACCTCATTCAAATATTATGGAACCTGCTGTATTTGTATTGATAATCATAAAAGGGTTACAAGAGATGATATCCTTTTACAATTTTGCCTTGAAGGCTACAATAGGATCTTCCCTTAGGAAGCCCCTTTCGGATGTGGTACAAAGATAACATGATTCATCTCTTGTGGGTTCCTCGATGTAGGTGGGCTTCTTTCTCGTGAGCCACCACTTGTAGGATGCTTCCTTGTGCTTTGTTGGACCTGTAAACCTACAAAATCCTATTAGTGCATTGGGGGGTCTGCCTTAGTCAAACCCCATATTTATGAAGACAAAAGACTCATTAAAAGTGTTTAAAACATAAAATCACTTGCTGAAAACAACATAAGACAAGAAACTAAGCTATTCTTACCTGTTCGAGTGATTCTGGTGTTTGTTGCAGAGGTTCGCACTCCTAGGGTGTGAACCACTAGGTTCGCACGTGTGAGGTGTGAATCGGCCCTTTTGAAGTCAGATTGCTCAGATGGGGTCCCTGGATACTCCTGATTGGTTCTTTTCATGTACTTTGTCTGGTAGAGCTCCTGAACTACAAATCCTGATGGTGAAATCAACTTGTCTCACTCACAAAATGGGAATATGCAAGAGACAAACTGATTGTGATGCTCGTATGATGGTTGTGTAATGGATGTATGATGGATGTAATGGTAGTAGTGATTTCGGTAGAGTTTCGGTATGCAAAAGTGAGTTGTATTAAAATGGTGAAAATGGCCTTCTATTTATAGAGTGGGCCAGGGTGAGAGAAAGGGGATGAGGTGTCCCCTATGAGGTGGCTATGGTGAGGTGTCCACCAAAGAGGTGTCCTGGGTCATGAGTGAAGTTGGGTGAGAGAATCCCTCACCCATCCAAAAGTAATGATGATTAGAGATAAATATCAATTTGCAATTAATATTCACCTTTATGGAAATATCTTAGCATTAAATAATCATTTTTGTGTGCAAAAGTCTCCATCTTGCATTAATGACCCAAGGGTGTGTGGTATGGAGAAATATCTAGGTGAGAGGTGGTAGGGCTAGGATAGGCTAGGCTAGGTGAGGTGGAAGGCTAGGCTAGTCAAAGTAGACTAGGTGAGGTGGAGGCTTTTAATTAAATCAAGATTAGATCTAATTAAGTATGAAATTAGCCATAAAGCACAATTTGACCAAAATGTTGACTTTTTGACCATAAAGTGGTTTTTGACCATGGTGAAGGTTTCAACCTTAGTTGAGTTGGCATGAGGTCACATGAGGACCTAGGGTTAAGCGTAGGAAGGGGCTTAGCTAGCCCAAAGGGGCTAATGATGATGAATAGTGATTTTAGGTCAATTTATGCAATTTTTAAGGGTTTTGCAAATTGATTGACCACGGAGATGGGGAGAGGGACAATGTGTGACTTTTTGGTGTCTACAAGAATATTGTGTATAAATGGTGGCAAGCTTCTTTACTTTACATCCTCGCAAGCTACCAATCAAATATTCTAATGCTCCATTGTTTCGTGCACAAAGTAAAAATACTTCTAATGTTTTTCAAAATGTTCTTCGACAACAAAGGGATGAATCAAGGGGAGTGCAAACACTAAACACCAAAGGAATTGGTATTGTAGTTGGCATCGATGGAAGCACTAGGGTGTGTGGCAAGCAAGGCATGCAGGTTCAAATCCCTTAAGATTCGTTTTGGTAAAGAAAATAAGACATTCATTTTTCATGCAATGCCCAACATAGGGATAAAGGGAGGCTTGCACCTTTCCTTCCCTGTGGGAGCACCTAGGCCATGTGGTGGGCTAGTGCCTTGGTAAGGTGCTCGATGGAGAGCAGGTTTTATGTTTGAAACCCACCAAGGCCTTTTAGTAGTTTCAAAGGTATGCATTGATGATGTTTGTATTGGTTACTTAATTTTAGATGTGCTAAGGTTGAAAGAAAATAAAAATATTTTTATGTGCCTAAGGTTGAAAAATAAAAATGTTTTTATGGTTTATGAGGTTTAATTTTTGCCTAAATTAATTTGGTTATTAAGTGTTTTCAAGGATATAAAAGGGTAGACGAATATTATTTCTAAAGGGTTAATTTATGGAAATTGATTTATTAAAATTGAAGATTATAAGGACCAATTTCAGTGATTATTTTTAGGTGTGATTTGATGATTGCTAATTTCAAGGAGTAATAAGGTGTATTTGAGATTGATTATTTTTGTGATTGAGAAATATTTTGAAAGTGTTAGTGTGATATTTTTCCATATAACTATTGAAATTAGAAAATAATAAAATTGTGATTGAGACGGGTTTTTAAGGGTAATTCTACATCAAACAAAAGGTATGGGCACATCTTCCTAGTAAGTGATTGTTGAATGTTATGAATGCTAAGTTGGAGTGAAAAGGACTGGTTGGTAAGCATTGTTGAGTGTGTTTTGAATTAATGCTTCAAGGTTTTCTAGAATAGAGGTTAAGGAGAGTAACCTTATTTTATAAGCATTATTGTTGGCATGATTGGTTGAGTTAAAAAATTGAACTAGGGTTTGCAAAGATCATAAGTATGATTGTTATGTGAAGATTGTTTGATAAGCATTGTTGTTGAAGTGATTGGTTGAGTGAATAACTTGAACTAGAGTTTGCAAAAATTATGAGTGTCATTGTTATGTGAGGATCACTTGATACACATTGTTTTTGAAGTGATTGGTTGAGTGAAGAACTTGAACTAGGGTTTGCAAAGATCATGAGTATCATTGTTATGTGAAATTATTTGATAAGCATTGTTGGAAATAAGTGAGTGAGTGTTCATATGCTTGGACTAGGGTTTGTAAGCAAGGATTAATTCATTGAGTTATTGATTGAGTAGATTTGGTTGAGCCTAGTCAAGTGGATGTGTTGATGTGATAGTTCAAGTTCTGTGAAACAAATTGTTCTATATTCTAAATTGATTTAAAAAAGAGATTGAGTATTTGTGAGTGTGAAACATATTGAGTCTGTAACAATTCTCTATATGTTTATGTGAAGAAAAGAGTGTTTGAAAGTGATTGAGAATTGTGGTGAATGTGAAGCATACTGAGTCTCTAACAATTCTCTTGATGTTTGTATGAGATTTGATATGTTCTAGTGAGGACTTGTTGATTAGATTTGGACATGTTCTAGTGAGGAATTGTTGAGTAGATTTGGACAAGTTCTAGAGAGGATTTATGGACATATTTGTGTGAGCTTTTGTGGAAGCTTACAATATAGTTTGAGGATAAATATTGAGAGTATATTTGGACAAGTTTTAGTGAGGACTTGTTGAGTAGACTTGGAGAAGTTATAGTAAGGAATTTTTGAGCATATTTGGACAAGTGCTAGAGAGGAATGGTGGACAGATTAGTGTGATATTTTGTGGAAGATTACAAGGCAGATTTGAGACAAGTATTTAAGAAGACTTGCGAGCAGAGTTGATTGATTGATTTGTTTAAACATTGGTTTAAGTTTTGGGGTACATCTATAAGAGTTGATTTGATATTAGGTCAATATTTGTTTTAAGGCTTGAGGATAGAGATTGAGGATATATTTGTGCTATACTGAAGGACTGTGTTTAGTGTATATTAAAGGACAAATATTGAGAACAAATTTATGCTAGACTGAAGGATTGTGTTTAGATCAAATTTGAGAATAGAGTTTGGTGTAGATTTTAGGATAGGTTTGTGCCAGACTAGAGATAGATATTGAGTAGATTTTTTATAGACCCAAGGAATGTTTAGTACAGATTTGAGATAAATCTTTGGAGGTGACAGAGTATAGAGGATGACAGTCTATAGTGGATAGATATCCATAAGCTAGGGTAGTGAGGACAAATCTTCTAAGTGAGGACAAGATTCTTTAGTGGATAGATATCCATTAGCCAATGGAGTGGATGCAACAATGCTTCTAGAAGATCACCAATCATAGCTAAGGATAAAGTGTTCTCTTGTAGATAGATATAATGAAATTTATTAGGGTATTGGTGTCTCCTTTGGATAGAGGTCCATAAATATTGTAATAGGGAAATGATTCCCAAGAGATTGATCGAGAAAATTTTAGTGAAATATTTTCTCTATGAAGTAGCCCACATTGGATGAATCACGTTAAATTGGTGTCTCTATTGTGCATTGCTTTGAAGTAGCCCACATTACATAATATTAATTGAGAAATAAAAGTAAAAATTGGTCTCTTAGTATAAGCTTGTATTCCTTAATTGGTATGAGAGTGAGTTCTTTAAGAAGAGTTTAACAACTTGAATCTTACAAGAACACAATGGATTCTAAGAATGGGTCTTTGGATAATTCAACTCTAGTATTTGATTGAAGCGATTATGTATTTTGGAGTATGAGAATGAAGAATCACCTGATGGAATGATGCAAAAGCATCAAGTGGTAGCAGAGCAATATTACATCAACAAAAAAAACACAAAAAATTTCTAAGTGTTTTGCCTTTGTGTTTGTTGACCGCTAGTTGGGCGAGAAAGTAGAATTTAAAATTTTGCATGGGCGGGAAAGTTAAATTTAATTTTTTTTGCATGGGCGGGAAACTTAAAAATCATGTAAAAGGGGGGGGAAATAGGATTTAAAAAGGGATTTTGGATCTAAAAAGAGGGCTTTGTTTGGGATCCAATATTGTACGATCTGACATTGTAATTTATGTCCCTTTTGGCTGGAATTAATAAAATAATTCTTTTTTATTGTGATTTAACTCCTTGGATGGTTTTATTCATGTTTGTTCAGCCTTAACAAGTTTGGCATTGTAATTTCTACCCGTTTGGTTGGCATTATTAAAATAATTCTTTTCAATTGTGATTTGGATCCTTGGATAGTTTTTTTTTGTGTTTGTTCATCCTCATCAAGTGGTATCAGAGCGGGAGTTCATGAGTGTGTAAGTAGATCGTTGAATGTGAGGCTGTTGACACCAATATCTATGGTTTGGATTTGAATAATCCAGAGCAAGATGCCCCCATGAAAGAACAAAGGTGTTGCCAATAATGCCATAGTGCCTGTAGAGGATTTCTAAGCTTTTTCGATGCAATTCTAGGCATTACAAGAAGAGTTGTGTAGAGGGTTTGACCCAAGAAGAGAGGAAAAAAATAAAGATGAAGTTGAAGAAGAGGAAGACAAGTTTGAGGAATAATAAGAGGTAGTAGATCCTGCCCAAGCGAGGTTGTATATAGCCATATCCCAGATTAGGAAGAGGTCGAATATGGAGGTTTCCACATACTCAATAAGTCTTAACCCATAGAAGTTGATTAACTAGATCAATGACTTGGAAGAATATTTTGAATATGAAGAGGTGTAAGATCCTAATCGGTTCAATTTTTCTAAGACCAAACTGAAGGGTCATTCTAGAATATGGTGGAAAGGAGTATATCTTGATAGAAATAGAAGGGGAAAAGAGAGGATCACCATATGGGAATGAATGGTGAAAAATCTGAAGAGGCAATTTATTTCAATAGATAATGATTTGGATCTACTAAAGAAGATGCAAATTTTGAGACAGTCAGGAAATTCTGTCAAAGAATACACTAAGGAGTTCTACAAGATCTTGATTCAAACTGGACATTCTGAGGCTAACAAGAAGAAGGTAGCCCATTCCATCCATGGGTTGAGAACTAGTATTCAAGAAGATCTAAGTTTGGTTAGGATGAGCACCATTAAGGAGCTAACCAGTTTGCTCTAAAAGTTGAAGAGAAGCTAAATAGAAGGTTTGAGGGCAAGCAAAAAGAAAGAGGTCATGGAGAAAGAATTGGTGGAAGAACATATGAAGTATGAGGTGACAAGAAATAAGAAGCTAGTAGCAGTCAAGATCAAAAGGGAGATAATGTTTACAGATCCCATGGTCATAATAGCAACTACCTAAGAGGAAGAGGTAGATTTGGCCAAGGAAATGGAGGAAGAGGGTTTTTTGGAACCTGCTTCAACTATGGAGGACATCAAGCATATGAGTGTCCACAACACCAAGAGAATCCAAATAGGAGGCTAGTGGGTAATTCTAGAGCTACTATTGCAGATGAAGGAGCTGAATCAGAGCACTCTGATGAGGTAGATAGAGGAGAAGTTATGGTCACAAGGAGAACCTTGTTGAATGAGGAGAAGGAACTAGACTAGAGGAAGAGAATGTTCAACACAAGGTACAAATGTTCAGGTAAGGTCTATAATGTTATTATAGATAATGGTAGTACCAAAAGCTTGGTCTCTAAAAAAATGGTTACTAAGTTATAACTAGAGAGGAGTGATGAGTGTCGTTGAATCTCATCATTTAATCTCAATGATTTATCAATCCGGGGTGGTGTCCAAGGCTATCTACGATAGAAGGTTAGGGTAGAGTGCAATTCAGGCATTCAGATTTCAAGCATTTATTGGTGAAGCAGATTTTGGTTTAGCCTTTTGGTGTCACACTAAACCTAGTCTGCAGAATGGAAACTAAAATAAATTATAGGAATTGAAAACTAAATCTAAATTGTAGAATTTAACAATTAACTACAATTGCAAGAATTAAAAATGGCTGAATTAAAATCTAATCTACTTTTGCAGAATTGAAATAACAAAAGTGAAATTGCTAAATTGAAATGATGCTAAAATAAAACCTATGCTAAAAACACATGTCAATATCCTACCACAAAAGGTCATCAATCTTCTGCTATAGGAATTGACAACAAAATGAAATCTGCTGAAATTGAAAGCAGTTGAAACATAAAAGCAAAGAACATGAAAAGCAAAGGAAACATGGAAACAAATTTTTAATCTAATTTGTCAGCTGATACACACACATTGGTTGTACAAAAACATAATGAAGAAAACATAAATAACATAATACAAAATTAAAACAAGAAAATGAAATCTGGCAAGCAATCTATTAATTCTACTGCAACAAAATTACAGATTAAAACTTGCCATAAAAATCCTCTTTCTAGATCTGAAAGTGGGCCCATACTTCCTGATCTAGAAGGAGGTGTAAAAACACTCCTTAACTAATTAACACTCTGAACAGAATTTGACAAAAAGACTGCACTTTTATTGTTGTCAAAACATGCTAAAAACTATTACAGATAATTGTTGTATAGTCCTATTTGTTGCTGCTACTACTCTCCTCTATTCTAATTCCTCCCTAGCTCAACCAAGAAGGGAGATATCCTTTTATAGATGCATAAGATCTATTTACAAACATAAAATATGCCATTCCTATCCTATAGCTTTAACTGCCTATTATGCTGCAATAATTTTGGGGGATATTTCAAGACAAAGTTAGTTGTTCAATTGATATTTTTAGGTGTTGCATCTTCTTGGTCGGCAAGGGATGGTGAAGACAGCTAGAAAATACTTTTCCTAACTTTCCTCAACCCTTAGTTGCTTCGTCAACACATTGGAAACCGTAGAAAGTCAAACTACAGCTTATCCCCTATCAATCCGAAGATCTTCGGATTGACTAGTTGTAGATGCAATTCAAACTCAGAATACCTTCAAATGTTGATTTATGTTGTTGCTATTATGTAGGTCTACAAATACATCTCCCAGAAGGTGATTGCAATCATCTTTATCTTCCTCTGTTGGTAAATTCCATGCCCTACCATTCATTGGTAGCTAGTTGGAATTTACATGGTAAACTATTGCATTTTCCAGATTTGTTGCACAGTTGTTAAAATGTTGGCATTTCTTGCAAGTTCAATAAATTAGAACATGGAAAAATAATTCAAATATCAACATGAAGAAGTACATCAAGTTGCTACTGAATTTATACACTTTATTCACCAAGTAACCATGTTGAAATAGTGCAACAATGTTGCACAATTGTCCCTGCTCTATTATACCCTATTACTGCCTACTTAGACCATGTGGGAATGCTTCTAAATAGGTCAGATGTCTTCTATAGTCTTTTTGAACTTATTCCATCCATTTCCTCATGCTTTGCTTGACAAATTCAAGGTGCTCCTATAAAGTGACAGCTTGCTGATTTTTATATGGCTATTTTCTGTAGATTTCCATATTTAGAACAATCCTAATAATTTGGATCCAATGTGGACTTCAAACAAGTTGAAGGGTAGGAAAACATTCAGAAACCATTGTGAAGTTAATGGATATTAGCATACCACATTTGGCTGATTGAAATGCATATTTTTATTTTCTACTTAATCAAGCAAAAGTAGTCACAAAATGCTGAAAATAGTCAAAAACAGAGATATAATGTTCCTAACATAAAATCATGCAAACACTTAACAAATATATATTCTAATCAACTATTTGGAAATTAACTTTGTCATGTTTAGTAATATGGCAGTTTTTATATGTCAAACATAGTGTAAAAATGAGGCATTTCTAGGCCTCATCATCCCCCCCAACTTGAACTAATGCATGCCCTCATGCATCCTAGTAGGGCATAGTAGTATGTAGGTTTTATCTTTGTGAACAACATCCTTTTCCACCTGCTACCTAAGAAATTTCTCCTTGTTGCACTATACCAAGCATTTTGCAATTTAAGCACATGTATTCCACTTGCAATTTTTTTCAATTTTTGTAGTTGCAATTTTTATTTTCTTCCTTTTTTTTTTATTCTGCTTTTTTTCTTGTATATATTTTTTTCATTTGCAACTTGCAACTTTTTGACTTTTGCACTTTCATCATGCAATTTCTGTAATTATTGCAATTTTAAGTCTTTTTCTGCCCTTCTACAAGTTTTAGTGTTGTAAGGTACCTCTTGAAGGCTTGGTATCATGTGATTTATCTTGCAATAGCCTTATTGTGGAACCATATTTGGCAGATGCACTACTAATGGTGAAATATTTATGTTCTTAACAACATTTCAGCCTGAATGCCTATTTCTATTGTTTGCACCTTTTGAACAAAATTGATAAAATTTTGATTTTGAAATGCTTGAGGGATGTACTTACATGTGGTAGAGCCTTAGGAACCTCAATATTTGATGTACCCTACTATTTTTGCTATTATACAGTATTTTCAACAATTCTGATATAGTTTCTTCTTATTTCGAAGATATCTTGTTCATTCCAAAGATATCCCTGTTTTATTCTAAAGATTCATCCAAAAATGTAGAAACGACCTCCTATGCAAAATTTAGCTACAGATTCTATTTTGGACCCATCTCTAGGGTATGTAAGCCTTCCATAACATCAAAAATCTCATCTCTATCCTTTTTTTTAGATGTTATTCATTACTATTTTATTGTAGTAGTAGTAAAATAGAATCTTTAGATGCTCTCATGCAACTAAGGGCAGAAGGGGGTGTTTCTTGACTTCTTAAACATGTTCCATTTTCAACTTGCCAATATTGTATGAATAGTTTTATGTCAAATACCGATTATCATACATTAAATGCTAAATGCTTACTATGACTTAAATGCAAGAAACACATACCTTACTATCCTGAAAATTGATCATGCACCTTACAAGCTGCTTCTGATGATTGTTAGCAAGCTATTTGAAAACATAAATATACACATGTGCAGTGTGAGATTTGTACAATGGTGAAACAAGGATAGGTGGATCAACAAGGCAATGCACGTTGGAAAACCAGTTTTTATGCAAGCCAACTCAGCAGCATCTTAAGGAGGTTTTCACTATTGAATTATTATTTTTTCTTTTTTTTTTCATTTTCTTCTCTTTTTTTCATTAGAAGAGGCTGCCATTTCTGGTTTTCAACCAACTTCTATATTTCATTTTTTTTTCAAGTGCCTCAATAAAATAGAATGTCTCTCATGAGGCTACAATGAGAGAGAATGTCTCTCACTCTTATTTGGATAAGAACAATCCTTATTATGCAAAAACATGTCAATATTTTTATGAAAACACCATCTTTTTTTGCCAAAATATACAACAATGATGCAACCTTCCTTTCTAGATGAGCAGTAAGAATCTGCTTATGTCATCATTTAACTCCTTATTACTAGAAATGAAGTACTAACTTCATTGTTCCTCCTCCATGCTGAAATTGATGCTTGTCCTCATGTATCCCCATTTTGTGGGACATGCCTTTTACTGCAATTTTTTTCTCTCCTCTTTTTCCTCTTTTCTTTTTTTTTTCTCTCTTTTTCCTCTTTTCTTTCCCCTTTTTTCTTTTTTTTTCAAAATTTTCTCTTGTCTTGCTTGTGCCCATGAAGGAAGTTCACAAGCAAGATTATTCTCTTTTTGCCTTTTTTTTTCTTTTCCTTTTTTTTTTCAAACTTTTATCATCACTCTGAATCTGACATGGAAGAGAAATTCTCCTCCATCCTGAGTACATCCAAATGTTCACCTCAAGAACTCCTCCTTAGTTAATGGTGCATGGTATACCCGAAGGCAATATCCATTCACCACTAACTTCCTCCGTGAATCACCAATGGGAGAAAGAAACATTGCTTCATATCTAAAAATTTCTTCAATCAAGTGTTGTACATGCCTCCTAATCTACAAAATCTTGTCAATCTGTACTTGAAACAATTCAATACCAATTCTCAAATATGTTAAGTGCATACATCAAGATGAAATCTTGACATACCCTTGTAATTCCATGCAAAGGGATTGAAATATTGTTTCAAAACAACAAACAATTTTGCTTTTTATTCATAAGTCAACCGGCTAATAATGTTCAAGAATTTCCTTGGTTGTACTTCAGTTTATTTCATTCTTAGGAGGATAGAATTTATCCTTAATGGAAGTAAATTTTCTATGTGCAGATTTTTCAATTTTTCTCCTTTATCCAAGGTTGATTTCTATGTGTCTGGACTAAAGGGTTTTTGTGTATCTCCATTGACTTTTATCTCTTCAAGCTTAGGTAAGTTCTTGTTTGAGCATAGTTGGATGTTGCTGCAGTCAATAACATTTCTTGCAAGTTTTTTCACTAGATTCAGCTACATAGACAAGGGTTGCCTATCCTGTATTATTCAGACTAACCACAAGTTAGGTTGGAAGTGGTGGTTCTTCCTCTATTGGTGGTACTTATGAATCTACCTCCTGTCATAAGGTATATTCATACATCCTAAAAAAAAGACAATTTAACTAAACATGTTTTTGGTTTGCACAACAAAATAGGAAGTGTAAAACTTAGCAGATCAACTACTTGTCAGGTAGGATCACCTCTAATGAGATCAACTATTTATATTTGTAGGCTAATAATTGCTAGGTTGTGGTTTAGCACGTTAAAACCTTAACAATATTTAAGCAATAATGGTAAAACTCTAGGTCGTCGTTAAGATGGAAACTTTTATTTTGATTGTGCAAAAGTTTTGTGATGATTTTTTTTTAACAGACTTGGCTTACATAGACAAGGGTTTCCTATCCTGTATTATTCATATTGGCCATAGGTTGGGCTGAAGGTGGGGGTTGATTTACTTGCCCTGTTTGTTGTTGTTGGGATCTCTCTTTGAGAAGAATTCGGACTAGGCAACAAATTTTGCATCTCTAAGTTGTGGAAGTAAATGGTATTCATCAGTTGTATGTCCCTGTAATCAAATGCTATAGGTAGCTAATATGGCTATTTTGTTCAAGGGATAGTCTTGTATATCTACCATGATATCTTCCCAACACCTAGTACAAATTTGTTTATACTACCCTGATGATATGGATATAAAAAGGGCAGTACTAGCAGATGGCTCCTCTAAATTTTTCAAGAGATCTTATGTTTCTTGATAATGAGTATGATGAGTTCTTTCAATTTTTATCAATAATTTCAAACATAGGCAATTTAACCCCTAAGTGTGAAGATCACCTCCCTATGGTTGCTTGTTTTCTAAATGGATTGAAATGCAACTATCAATAATTATTATTTATACCAGCTATCACATTCATATTTTACTCTAATTTTATAACTTAGCACAATAATAACTATTTGACTGCTTTTACCCTCTAACAACACCATGATCCTCGACAATGGCACCAAAATGATGAGTGTCATTGAATCTCATCATTTAATCTCAATGATTTATCAATCCGGGGTGGTGTCCAAGGTTGTCTACGATAGAAGGTTAGGGTAGAGTGCAATTCAAGCATTCAGATTTCAAGAATTTATTGGTGAAGCATATTTTGGTTTAGCCTTTTGGTGTCACACTAAACCTAGTCTGCAGAATGGAAACTAAAATAAATTACAAGAATTGAAAACTAAATCTAAATTACAGAATTTAACAATTAACTACAATTGCAAGAATTGAAAATGGCTGAATTAAAATCTAATCTACTTTTGCAGAATTGAAATAACAAAAGTGAAATTGCTAAATTGAAATGATGCTAAAATAAAACCTATGCTAAAAACACCTATCAATATCCTGCCACAAAATATTGTCAATATTCTGCTATAGGAATTGATAGTAAAATGAAATCTGCTAAAATTGAAAGCAGTTGAAACATAAAAGCAAAGAACATGAAAAGCAAAGGAAACATGGAAACAAATGTTTAATATAATTTTTCAGCTGACACACACACATTGGTTGTACAAAAACATAATGAAGAAAATATAAATAACATAATACAAAATTAAAATAAGAAAATGAAATATGGCAAGCAATCTATTAATTCTGCTACATCAAAATTACAGATTAAAACCTACCATAAAAATCCTCCTTCTAGATCTGAAAGTGGGCCCATACTTCCTGATCTAGAAGGAGGTGTAAAAACACTCCTTAACTAATTAACACTTAGAAAATAATTTGACAAAAATACTACACTTTTATTGTTGTCAAAACATGCTAAATTTTTTTATAGATAATTGTTGTATAGTCCTATTTGCTACTGCTACTACTCTCCTCTATTATAATTCCTACCTAGCTCAACCAATAAGAGAGATATCATTTTATAGATGCATAAGATCTATTTACAAACATAAAATATGCCATTCCTGTTGAGCAAGGTGCAGCAAAAGTAGTTCAAAAGGATTGTAATTGTTGTCAACACAGACAGAGTGATGCAGTTGAAGCAGTTCAGAGGTCAGTCAGATCAAGTGTAGAAAATCTCAAGAAAAACAGAGGGGACCCTGATCCAGAAATTTACAGAAAAAGACAAGGAAGAAAACTGTCGCGATATCACGACATGTTTTCTGTCACGATTTCGCGACATGTCTGAGGAGAGAGAATATGCAAGTAAGATTGTCGTGATTTCATGACATGGCTGAGGAGAGAGAAAGTGCATTGAAAAATGTCACGATTTTGCGACATATCCGAGGAAAGAGAAAGTGCAAAGAAAAATGTCACGATTTCGTGACATATCGGAGGAGAGAGAAAGTGCATTGAAAAATGTCACGATTTCGTGACATATCGGAGGAGAGAGAATGTGCAAGGAAAAATGTCACGATTTCGTGACATGCTGGAAGGAAAGAAGCCAAATCGAGAAACTGTCATGATTTCGCGACAAGTTTGAAGCAAAGGCACCAAGGATGAAAAATGTCGCGATTTCACGACACATCGAAGGAGAGAGAAAGTTGATGAAGAAGTTGTAGCGATTTCGCTACATGTCTGAGTTTCGCCAGCATAAGCAAAGAAAAAGCACGAAGTGAGAAAAGCGTAGCGATTTCGCTACAAGCTTGAGACACTAAGAACAAAAGTGCAACGATTTTGATACAGTTTTGAGTTGCAAGGTGAAAAGTAGTAGCGATTTCGCTACATGGTCAAAGTGCAAGGCAAAAAGACGTAGCGATAGCGCTACAAGTTTAAAATACAAAGTGTAAGAATGTAGCGATTTCGCTACAAGTCCCAGATGCAAGGCGAAGAATTGTAGCGATATCGCTACCAGTTCAAAAATGCAAGTGCAGGAGGTGTAGCGATATCGCTACAGGTTGAAAGTGCATAATGCGAAGGTGTAGCGATTTCGCTACAGGTTAGAAACACATGTTGGAAAGGTGTAGCGATATCGCTACACGTCGGAGTTTCACTAGCAAGCAGCAAAGAAAAATGCTAAGGCAACAATGGTGTAGCGATTTCGCTACATATAAGGTTTTTCACGGCTGCATGGAGTAAAAATTGTACGGAGGCCAGAAGCGTCGTGATTTCGCGACGATAATGAAGATGACGTCAGCAAAACCAAAATGTGTCGTGATTTTGCGACAGGGTGAACGAAAAGCCATTGCAAGCCGGAAACGTCGTGATTTCACGACATCTTTGAAGATGACGTCAGCAAGTCTAAAAATGTCGCGATATCGCGACAAGTTGCCGGAAAAGCCGTTGCAAGCCGGAAACGTCACGATTTCGTGACACCTTAGCGGATGACGCCAGCAAGACAGAAAATGTCGCGATATCGTGACATGTTTCCAGAGAAGCCTCATGAAGCCAGAAACGTCGTGATTTCACGACATATTAGAGGATGACGTCAGTAAAACCAAAAATGTCGTGATATCATGACAAGTTGCCAGAGAAGCCTCAGGAAGCCGAAAGTGTCGCGATATCGCGACAAAGTTGAGGATGACATCAGCAAAGTGGAAAACGTCATGATATCACGACAGGTAATGTTTTGGCGGGAAAAAGTCAAAGATACATGCATTGTGACAGGTGTCAAAAAGGTGCCAGTTACGAAAAGTTAACTAGAGTCAGATCTGCATTTCCAAGTGACAGGTGGTGAGATTGCAGAGGAGAAATTCATGCTGCAGTTAACTAAAGTTAAAAGGTAAGTTACAAAGCATTGCATTTAAGACGCGAACGGCTATTGTAGAGCCATGATGCAGCATGGCCAGCTAAGGTAGCAGTTACAAAAAGTAGCTACTGAGCAATGCATTGAATGTTAAACGGCTGTTGCAGGGCCGTAACAAAGCATGACTGGGAAAGGTGGCAGACTCACAGGAAAGCTACGTTGTATCGAGAACTGATTGCAGTGACATTGGTCAGCTGCGTATATCATAAGGTATAGTTGATCATAGGAGATAAAAGATACACAGTTTTTAACAGAGAAGAGAGAACGAAACCAGAGAGCATCGAAACGCACAGAAAGGCTGTCAGTCTACACAAAAAGGGGTGTCAGTTCCAGCAGAGTAGAATGTCAGAATGTGCAGAGAAAAAGGTTGTCAGAACGTCAGAATGTCAGTAAGAAAGTGGCTAAAAGGTGGATCAGGTCAGAGAAGGATTTGAAACGTCAATTATAGCCAAGAATGCATGAAAATGTTGGAGGGAAAGTTAAACCGTTTGAAATTGAGTCATTCGAAGAAATCAAGTATATAAGGATCGAACTGGCATAGTTAGAAGGTTACTGTGACTGTGTTTTTATTGTGCATTTAAAAGGTCTCAGTGAGTAAGGGTGCTGTAATAAAATAGCCTTAGATCAAAACCTGTAATTCTATTGAATATTCAAGAGAAAGGTTTTAGATTAGATCAGAAGATATTGAGTCTCTAACAATTATCTCTATGCTTCTGTGAGATTTTTGTATGTGCTGTAGACCAGTGAGGGTCTTGCAAAAGAGAAGGCATTTTTATGTCCATTTATCTTGCAAAAATAGAAATCCAAGTTGGTGCTTGGATAAAGGGGTTGGTGCTCCTATCCTGTTGCAGCGAGAGAAATCAAGGGTTGGTGCTCCTTCCGGTGGGTCTTTGGTAAACAATTGTAAATATTGAATCCTTGCAAAGACTGTATTTGGATTGAAGTCCAAACAGTCATTATTTGAGGAGTAGCCACATCGGTGAACCTCATAAAATCTTGTGTTGTGTGATGCTCTTGTGTGATACTTGCATTACCTAGTTTCAAGCTTGCATTATTAGTTATAAAAGTTGCAGATTTAAGTTTTTAAATAGTTACACTGATTCACCCCCCCTCTCAGTGTCATTGTAAGAATATCAATTGGTATCAGAGCTAGGCACCTGCACAAGCTTAATCAGCTAAGGTGTTCTTGGGAGATATACAATGGCCGATGGTGAAGGTTTCTCTTCTAACAAAGCTCCTCTGTTCGATGGAACAAACTATTCTTTTTGGAGGCTCAGAATGCAGACCTATCTCTGTGCATTGGGTTATGACATTTGGGAATCTGTTGAAAATGGATACACCACTCCCACTGTTCCTCCAATAGATGCTGCTGAAAAGAAAAAGTTTGAGAACAACTCGAAAGCCAAGAATGCTATTATGTGTGGATTGGTCGACAGTGAGTTGATATGCATCATGAACTTTAAATCTGCTACATATGGGACAAACTGCAAAGCATTCATGAAGGAGAGCAAAATCAAGGAAGCTAAGCTGCAAAAACATCGTGCCCAGTTCGAAGCTTTAAAGATGACCGATGATGAGAACATAGAAGCTTACATGCTGAGAGTAAACGGAATCATCAATGCAATAAGAGGACTGGGGGAAGAAATGGAAGATGCAGTTGTTGTGAATAAGGTACTGAAAACTCTCAACAAAAGGTTTGATGCAAAGGTTTCTGCCATAGAAGAAGCAAAAGATTTAAATTTTTTTAGGATGGATGAAATGCATGGTTCTCTAACAGCTTATGAAATGAGGATTGGACAAACTAAGCCCTCTGATAGAGAAGCGACCTTCCAAGCACGGAAAAATGTAAAATCTAAGCAAGAGTCAGAGGAAGAAGAATCTACAGATGAAAATGAAGCAAAATTTGTTAGGAAATTAGTAAAGGGAAAAGGAAAGTACAGAGGTAAGTTGCCGTTCAAATGTTTTAACTGTGGAGGCATCGGGCACTTTGCAGCAAAATGCCCAATGAAGGAGAAAAATAAAAATGATGAAGGAACACATCCAGAAAGAAATTTCTGGAAATAGAAACTTCAAGAAGAAGAGTTTCATTTCCCAAAATATCGATTCTTCTGAAGACAGTTCCTGTGAGGACTCAGAAGAAGAAACTGGTGAAGCCTTGTTCATGGCTTTTGAAGAACAAAGAACTGAAGAAACCCAAGAGTGTGAAGAAAAATTAGAGGATGAGGCTGAGATAGATCTGGAAGGTGAGTTGGTTGCTGCTCTTGAAGAGTTAAGTGCAGAAAGGAGAAGAAATAAAAAGACTTCAAGAAAACTTGAGGATGCTGGGAAATTAATTATAAGTTTGAAAGTACAAACTGAAGAATACAAGAAAAGGTCTAAAGATTTTGAAGCTCAGTTGACTGTGAAAATAAATGAGAGCAATAAACTAGAAGAGGAAATAGTTGGATTAAGGCTGCAGCTAGAAGAAATGAATCAGAAACTGAGTTGTCATCAAAAATTTGAAGACGAGTTCGAGAAAGCTGAACAAAATGTTGAATAATCAAAGGCCCACAGGTATCAAATTTGGCTTGGGCTTTGATGAAGGAGAAACCTCAAAGGACTCAAAGGCTGTAACAGTAGATCCAGTAAATAATAAAGACAATATTAGAGTTGATCAAGATAAATCGTATCATGCAAAAGAAAACAACAAATCCAAGCTCGAAAGGAGTGCTGCAAATGATGGATTCACCAAAGTCTCTCATCAAAGAAGAAGAAGACCCATGGCTCCTACCTCCACATGGCAACATCCATTTCCCAGGTACACTCGTTCCTTTTCTGGTTATTTTTTTAAGTGCAATGCATATGGTCATAAAATTTCTAGTTGTAGATATAATATAGAACAAAGAAATTTCACTAGCAGAAATAATTTTTCACCTTTAATAGATTATGCTGTAGAATGTTATAACTGTCATAACTTCGGCCATATTGCAAGAAATTGTCGTAGCTCTTTTGCAGGAAATAAATATCAGGAAAGAAAATATCACTCAGTTGGATCAAAACAGTACAAAAAATTTCCCAATAAACTGTCACAAGCAAATGAAAGGGAGAAGGTGAAGAAAGTAACCAGATCTGCTGTCAAAACTCAGTGGAAAGAAAAGGGACAACCGAAGAAAGACAAAGAATCCTTGATCGTTCAAACAGCTCTCAAAGCACAAAATAAATCTGCTCCCTGGATTCTAGACAGTGGATGCTCCAGTCACATGACAGGAGACAAACAGAAGTTTGATAAGCTGCAGACATACGAAGGTGGTTCTGTGAAATTCGGAAACAATGATGGAGCAAAGATAGTGGGTAAAGGATCAAGGTCATGAAGTAATCTTCAAGAAGGAGGGCTGTGAAGTAAGAAAGACAACAAATGGAAAGTTAATAGCCACTGGACTGAGAACTTCTGGAAATTTGTATACTCTCTCGGAGACTTCAGAGGGAGCTTTCTTAGTTGGACAAGAAGAAGAAAACTGGATGTGGCATAAAAGACTCGGTCACATAAGCTTTGATAATCTGGTAAAAATCAGCTCGAAAAGAGCAGTAAGAGACATACCCACTATTGGAAAACCATCAAACAACATTTGTGAGTCATGCCAAAAGGGGAAGCAAACCAGATCTACCTTCAAAGCAAAAGAGTACTTCACAAGCAAGCCACTAGAACTGATTCACACTGATTTGTGTGGTCCCATGAGGACAGAAAGCATAAATGGATACAAATATTTTATGTTGTGTATTGATGATTTTTCTAGAATGACATGGGTACTCTTTCTGAAACAGAAGTCAGAAGCCTTTGAGATGTTTAAAACCTTCAAAAATATTGTTGAAAATCAATCGGGAAAAAGAATTAAATGTTTGAGATCTGATAGAGGAGGAGAGTTTATTTCAAATGAGTTTGCTGAATTCTGTGAAAAACATGGAATAAGAAGACAGTTCTCAGTAGCAAGAACACCTCAGTAGAATGGAGTAGTTGAAAGAAAGAACAGAACTATACAAGAAATGGCAAGGACCATGTTAACAGAGAGCAAAATTGCTGACAGGTTCTGGAAAGGGGCAGTCCATACTGTAGTATATATTCAGAACAGGTGTACACAAATACATTGCAGCTACTACATGCTGTACACAAATACTTTGGATGAGACAAACATTGAAAGATCTAATAATTCACTTCAATGAGCCCATTTCAGTCAAATGTGACAACACTAGTGCAATCAACATTTCAAAGAATCCGGTAATGCATTCCCGAACCAAACATATTGCAATCCGGTATCACTTCTTGAAGGATAAGGTTGCAGAAGGAGAAGTCGGATTAGAGTTTGTTCCCACTACAGAGCAAGTAGCAGACATATTCACCAAACCCTTACCAAAGGAAGTATTTGAATACCTTCGAAAGAAGTTGGGAGTAGTCACACTTCCCAAGTATTGACTAGCTATGGAAAATACATTCTCGTGGGGGAGCATTCAACTTATTTATGCTCGAGAATGTTGTGCATGGACTCGGGGGAGTTCAGCAGCAGCCCTTTGGCATTATTGGCAAAGGGGGAGAAGAATTTGAGCAAGGCTACAAAGTTTTGCCAACAATTCCAAAGGGGGAGATTGTTGAGCAAGGTGCAGCAAAGCGAGTGCAAAAGGATTGTAATTGTTGTCAACACAGACAGACTGATGCAGTTGAAACAGTTCAAAGGTCAGTCAGATCAAGTGTAGAAAATCTCAAGAAAAACAGAGGGGACCTAGATCCAGAAATTTGCAAAAAAAGACAAGGAAGAAAACTGTCGCGATATCGCGACATGTTTTCTGTCGAGATTTCGCGACATGTATGAGGAGAGAGAAGATGCAAGTAAGATTGTCACGATTTCGCGACATGGCTGAGGAGAGAGAAAGTGCATTGAAAAATGTCATGATTTCGTGACATATCCGAGGAAAGAGAAAGTGCAAAGAAAAATGTCGTGATTTCGTGACATATCGGAGGAGAGAGAAAGTGCATTGAAAAATGTCACGATTTCGTGACATATCGGAGGAGAGAGAATGTGCAAGGAAAAATGTCGCGATTTCGCGACATGCTGGAAGGAAAGAAGCCAAATCGAGAAACTGTCACGATTTCACGACAAGTTTGAAGCAAAGGCACCAAGGATGAAAAATGTCGCGATTTCGTGACACATCGGAGGAGAGAGAAAGTTGATGAAGAAGTTGTAGTGATTTCGCTACATGTCTGATTTTCGCCAGCATAAGCAAAGAAAAAGCACGAAGTGAGAAAAGCGTAGCGATTTCGCTACAAGCTTGAGACACTAAGAACAAAAGTGCAACGATTTTGATACAGTTTCGAGTTGCAAGGTGAAAAGTAGTAGCGATTTCGCTACATGGTCAAAGTGCAAGGCAGAAAGACGTAGCGATAGCGCTACAAGTTTAAAATACAAAGTGTAAGAATGTAGCGATTTCGCTACAAGTCCCAGATGCAAGGCGAAGAATTGTAGCGATATTGCTACCAGTTCAAAAATGCAAGTGCGGAGGTGTAGCGATTTCGCTACAGGTTGAAAGTGCATAATGCGAAGGTGTAGCAATTTCGCTACAGGTTAGAAACACATGTTGGAAAGGTGTAGCGATATCGCTACACGTCGGAGTTTCACTAGCAAGCAGCAAAGAAAAATGCTAAGGCAACAATGGTGTAGCGATTTCGCTACATGTAAGGTTTTTCGCGGCTGCATGGAGTAAAAATTGTACGGAGGCCAGAAGCGTCACGATTTCGCGACGGCAATGAAGATGACGTCAGCAAAACCAAAATGTGTCACGATTTCGCGATAGGGTGAACGAAAAGCCATTGCAAGCCGAAAACATCACGATTTCGTGACATCTTAGAAGATGACGTCAACAAGTCTAAAAATGTCACGATATCGTGACAAGTTGCCGGAAAAGCCGTTGCAAGCCGGAAGCGTCGCGATTTCGTGACACCTTAGCGGATGACGTCAGCAAGATAGAAAATGTCGCGATATCGCGACATGTTTCCAGAGAAGCCTCATGAAACCAGAAACGTCACGATTTTGCGACATCTTAGAGGATGACGTCAGCAAAACCAAAAATGTCACGATATCACGACAAGTTGCCAGAGAAGCCTCAGGAAGCCGAAAGTGTCGCGATATCGTGACAAAGTTGAGGATGACGTCAGCAAAGCGGAAAACGTCGTGATATCGCGATAGGTAATGTTTTGGCGAGAAAAATTCAAAGATACATGCATTGTGACAGGTGTCAAAAAGGTGCCAGTTACGAAAAGTTAACTAGAGTCAGATCTGCAGTTCCAAGTGATAGGTGGTGAGATTGCAGAGGAGAAATTCATGTTGCAGTTAACTGAAGTTAAAAGGTAAGTTACGAAGCATTGCATTTAAGACACGAATGGCTATTGCAGAGCCGTGATGTAGCATGGCCAGCTAAGGTAGCAGTTACAAAAAGTAGCTACTGAGCAATGCATTGAATGTTAAACGAGTCATTGCAGGGCCGTAACAAAGCATGACTGGGAAAGGTGGCAGACTAACAGGGAAGCTACGTTGTATCGATAACTGATTGCAGTGACATTGGTCAGCTGCGTATATCATAAGGTATAGTTGATCATAGGAGATAAAAGATACACAGTTTTTAACAGAGAAGAGAGAACAAAACCAGAGAGCATCGAAACGTGCAGAAATGCTGTCAGTCTACACAAAAAGGGGTGTCAGTTCCAGCAGAGTAGAATGTCAGAATGTGCAGAGAAAAAGGCTGTCATAACGTCAGAATGTCAGTAGAAAGCGGCTAAAAGGCGGATCAGGTCAGAGAAGGATTTGACACGTCAATTATAGCCAAGAATGCATGAAAATGTTGGAGGGAAAGTTAAACCGTTTGAAATTGAGCCATTCAAAGAAATCAAGTATATAAGGATCGAACTGGCATACTGAGAAGGTTACTGTGACTGTGTTTTTATTGTGCATTTAAAAGGTCTCAGTGATTAAGGGTGCTGTAAGAAAACAACCTTAGATCAAAACCTGCAATTCTATTGAATATTCAAGAGAAAGGTTTTAGATTAGATCAGAAGATATTGAGTCTCTAACAATTCTCTCTATGCTTCTGTGAGATTTTTGTATGTGCTATAGACCAGTAAGGGTCTTGCAAAAGAGAAGGCATTTTTATGTCCATTTATCTTGCAAAATAGAAATCCAAGTTGGTGCTTGGATAAAGGGGTTGGTGCTCCTATCTCGCTGCAGCGAGATAAATCGGGGGTTGGTGCTCCTTCCAGTGGGTGCTGGTAAACAATTGTAAATATTGAATCCTTGCAAATACTGGATTTGGATTGAAGTCCAAATAGTCATTATTTGAGGAGTAGCCACATCGGTGAACCTCGTAAAATCCTGTGTTGTGTGATGCTCTTGTGTGATACTTGCATTACCTAGTTTCAATCTTGCATTATTAGTTATAAAAGTTGCAAATTTAAGATTTTAAATAGTTACACTGATTCACCCCCCCTCTCAGTGTCATTGTAAGAATATCAATTCCTATGCTATAGCTTTAACTACCTATTATGCTGCAACAATTATGGGGGATATTTCAGGATAAAGTTAGCTATTCAATCGATATTTTCAGGTGTTGCATCTTCTTGGTCGGCAAGGGATGGTGAAGATGGCTGGAAAAGACTTTTCCTAAATTTCCTCAACCCTTAGTTGCTTTTTCAACACATTGAAAACCATAGAAAGTTAAACTACAACTTATCCCCTATCAATCTGAAGATCTTCAAATTGACTGGCTGTAGATGCAATTCAAACTCATAATGCCTTAAAATGTTGATTTATGTTGTTTTTGTTATGTAGGTATACAAATAGATCTCCTATAAGGTGATTGCAATCATATTTATCTTCCTCTGTTGGCAAATTCCATTCCCTACCATTCATTGGTAGCTGGATGGAATTTACATGGTAAACAGATGCATTTTTCAGATTTGCTGCATAATTGTTAAAATATTGGAATTTATTGCAAGTTCAATAAATTAGAACATGGGAAAATAATTCAAATATCAACATGAAGAAGTACATCAGGTTGCTACTTAATTTATACGCTTTATTCACCAAGTAACCATGTTGAAATAGTGCAATAGTGCTGCATAATTGTCCCTGCTCTATTATACCCTATTTTTGCCTACTTTGACCATGTGGGAATGCTTCTAAATAGGTCATATATCTTTTGTATTATTTCTGAACTTATTCCATCCATTTCTTTATTCCATCCATTTCCTAAAAAATTCAAGGTGCTCCTATAAAGTGACAGCTTCCTGATTTTTATATGGCTGTTTTCTGTAGATTCTAGATTTGGAACAGTCTTAATAATTTGGATCCAATGTGGACTTCAAACAAGTTGAAGGGTAGGAAAACATTCAAAAACCATTATGAAGTTAATGGATATTAGCATACCACATTTAGCTGATTGAAATGCATATTTTTATTTGCTACTTAATCAAACAAAAGGAGTCACAAAATGCTGAAAATAGTAAAAAAATAGAGATATAATATTCCTAACATAAAATAATGCAAAAACTTAAAAAATATATATTCTAATCAACTATTTGGCAATTAACTTTGTCACATTTAGTAATATGACAGTTTTTATATGTCAAACATAGTTTAAAAACGAGGCATTTCTAGACCTCATCAAGGAGGAGACACCCATATCCATACTAGATTATGTGATTGCAGAAGGACCATAGGGCATTGGTCAATGAATAGTGCTTAGTCAAGTTTAATACTGGGAGATACAAGGATGAGGTCCTGTGTGATATATTACCTATGGATTCTTGCCATATGCTATTAGGAAGACCATGGTAGTTTGATCACCATGCATTCCATGATGGACATGCCAAAACTTACTCCCTAACAAAGGAAGGAGTATGCCATAAACTAAAGCCACTGAAGGAGATGGATGAAAATGTATGTAACAGTGCTAAAAATTTTTTGGTTGATGGTAGGAAATTTCTAGATGATTTGAAGCATGAGCATGTGTGCTATGCATTAATTCCTAGAGTTAGGTAAGAACCAAGCAAATATGTCCTTGTATAAGTCTTAGATCTGTTGGAAGACTTCTCAGATATTATATCTGATAATGTGCTAGAGGGTTTTCCACCCATGAGAAAGATTAGCCATCATATTGATTTGATACTAGGAGCTAGTTTTCCAAACAAGGTTACCCATAGGATGACTCCTATGGAGAATGAGGAACTAAATAGGCAAGTTTAGGAGCTACTGAAGAAGGGAATGATTAGGGAAATCCTAAGTCCATGTGAAGTGCTTGTAGTACTAACACCAAAGAAGGATGGAGAGTGGAGAATGTGCATAGATTCCAGAGTTATTAACAAGATCACCATCAAGTATAGGTTTCCATTACCAAGGATGGATGACATAATGGATTTTTTGAGTGGGTCTAAGTATTTTATAGAGATTGACATGGAGAGTGGGTATCATAAGATCCACATAAGAGAAGGATATGAGTGGAAGACAAATTTCAAGACCAAATAGGGTTTATATGAGTGGTTTTTCATGCCATTTGGGCTAACCAATGCACCCAGCACATTCATGAGGCTTATGAATGAAGTATTGAAGGAGTTTATGGGAAATTTTGTCATTTTCTATTTGGATGACATTCTAATTTTTAGAAAGACCTTGGAGGAACATATGAGGCACATCAGAAGAGTTTTGGAGAAGCTGGGGGAGGAACATCTACTGATAAATTTAAAAAAGTGTAGTTTTGTGAAGAAGGAGTTGGTGTACTTGGGATTTGTCATCTCAACTGAAGGTCTAAATATAGATCTAGAGAAGGTGAGGTCTATCATTGATTGGCCTACCCCAAGTAATGTAACTAAGATAAGATCATTTCATGGTCTAGCAAGTTTTTATAGAAATTTTATTAGAAATTTTAGTAGTATTTGTGCACCCCTAACTAAAATAATAAGATGGGATAAGGACTTTAACTGGACCTTAAGAGCTGATAGGAGCTTTGAGTTATTGAAGAAGAAGGTCACTGAGTAACCTGTGTTGGCACTTCCAAATTTTAATAAGGTATTTCAGATAGATTGTGATGCTAGTGGTAGTGCCATAGGAGCTGTATTGAGTCAGGAAGGTAAGCCTGTTGCCTACTTTAGTGAAAATATTAATGATACCAAGAAGAAATTGTCTATCTATGATCAGGATTTTTATACTATAGTTCAGGCTCTAAAGAAGTGGAGACACTATTTGTTGCCAAAGGAGTTTGTTTTGTATATTGATCATCAGGATTTATAGTATATTAATAGTCAAGGGAAATTGAATCAAAGGCACTTAAAATGGGTTGAGTTTTTATAGAGCTATACCTTTGTGCTAAAGCATAGGAGTGTGACGTAAAATAGAGTTGCATATGCCTTAAGTAGAAGGTAAATTTTGCTAACAACAATGAGAGTAGAAGTTGTGGGATTTGAAGAACTTAAGAGTTTGTATCCTAAAGATCCAAATTTTTTTGAAGCTTAGAGAGCTTGTACAACACCAGTTACTCTGGATAGGACTAAGTGGTTGGATTTGATGATCCAAGATGGAATGTTGTTTAAGGGGAACCAATTGTGCATTCCTAGGAGTTTAATGAGGGAGAATATGATCAAAGAGAAGCATAGTGGAGTATTGGATAGACATTTTGGTAGAGACAAGACCATTGCATTGGTGAGTGAGAACTACTATTGGCCACAATTACTATAAGATGTGAGAAAGTTTGTAAAAATTTATAGAATATGCTAGATGACCAAGGGTGTGAGGTAGAACATCGGGTTATATCAACCATTGCCTATACCAGAGAGACCCTGGGAGGACATCAGCATGGACTTTGTTTTTGGTCTACCAAGGATATAAAGGGGAAATGACTCCATATTTGTGGTAGTTGATAGGTTTTTGAATATGGCCCATTTTATTCCCTACCAGAAAACCAGTGATGCATTTCATGTTGCTAGACTATTTTTCAAGTAAGTGGTATGACTTCACGATCTACCAAAGAGTATAGTCTCCGATAGTGATACAAAATTTGTTGAGTATTTTTGGAAGACCTTGTGGAAGAAATTGAAGACAGGTTTGGAGTTCAATTTTGCATACCATCCATAGACTGATGGATAGACAAAAGTGGTGAATAGGAGTTTTGGTAACCTACTAAGATGCCTCGTAGGAGATAAGCCCAAGGGATGGGATATGATTTTATCATAGGTAGAATTTTCCTATAAATTTTTTGTCAATAGGAGTACTAGTAAATCACTATTCCAGATTGTATATGGAAGTAGTCCAAGAAATACTTCTAAGTTGAGAAAATTGGATAGGGGAGAAAATAATAGTATTGAAGTTGAGAACTTTGTAGAGCATCTGAAAGATTTGTATGAAGAAGTAAAACAACACATCAATAATATGAACACTCAGTACAAGATAAATGTTGATAAAAAAATGAGGTTTAAGGAGTTTCAGGTTGGTGATGAAGTCATGGTGCACCTAATAAAGGAGAGGTTTCTTGCTAAAACATATAACAAGCTAAAAATAAAGATGTTTGGACCATGCATGATCATACAGAAAAGAGATTCAGGAAATGCATATGAGGTGGAGTTGTCGAGTGGATTGAACTTATCACCTGTGTTCAATATTTTTGATTTGGTAGAGTATCATGAAGGTTATAGTTCTAAGAAACCATTTGTAGAGTTGTGGAGTGTTCCGACATCGACTCTAGTGACAGAAGATATATAGGAAATCTTGGATACCTGCATTGGCAAAAGTACAAGAAATAGACAGTATGAAGAATATCTGGTAAAATGGAAGGGAAGGCCTATAGAAGATTCAACTTGGTTGTCCAAGTTCGAGGTTGACCGCCTTGGTTTTCCTCTAATAGCAAAGAAGTGAGGTAACTTCTCAAACTTACCTTGGGTGTCTTATGTAGGAGCATCCAGTGGCAACAGAGCAATCTTGCATCAATATATATATATATATATATATATATATATAATATTTTAAATGTTTTGCCTTTATGTTTATTGGCCACCAGTTGGACAAGAAAGTAGAATTTAAACTTTTGCATGGACGGGAAACTTAAATTTAATTTTTTTTGCATGGGCAAGAAACTTAAAAATCATGTAAAAGGGGGGAAATAGGATTTTAAAAGTTTTTTTGGATATAAAAAGAGGGCTTTGTTTGGGCTACAATATTGTACGATATGGCATTGTAATTTCTACCCCTTTTGGCTGGCATTAATAAAATAATTCTTTTATATTGTGATTTAACTCCTTAGATGGTTTTATTCATGTTTGTTCATCCTCAAAAAGTATGGCATTGTAATTTCTACCCCTTTTGTTGGCATTAATAAAATAATTATTTTCTATTGTGATTTGGCTCCTTGGATAGTTTTGTTCATGTTTGTTCATCTTCATCATGGCACTTGGCAATGAAATTTGGGAAGCAATTGAAAATGGATACATGCCACCAGTTGATCAACCTATAAATAAATATGGTAAGCTTCTACCTAATTACAATTCAAAAGCAAAGAATGCAATTTTAAGAGGTTTGCATAGAATAGAGTTCATAAAAGATATGTATTGTAAATATGCAAAAGGAATTTGGGATAAGTTACAAAGCATATATGAAGGAGATAAAAGTGTCAAAAAGGTAAAGATATGAAATCTCTAAGGAAAATTTGAAGAATTAAGAATTAAGTATGAGGAAAACATTAGTGTTTATCTACTTCATGTAGATGAGGTTGTTAATGCCATGCAAGGAATTAGAATTAATATTGAAGAATCGAATGTTTGTGATAAGATCTTAAGATCTCTCCCAAAAATATTTAGTGAAATTTTTTTTGCTATAGAAGAATCAAAAGATGGTGATTCTTTGACAAGAGATATGTTACTTGGTATTCTTACAAATTTTGAGATAAGAACAAAAGAGGAACCTGATTTATGAAAGGAAGCAGCCTTCAAAGCTACTAAGAAGACAAAGGGCAAGAAGTAAGACTCAAGCAATGAGTCATCCAGTGATGAAGAAGCAAATTATAGCAAAAATAATAAGGATTCAAGAAGATTTAAAGATGCAAAATTTGTTAGATGTTTCAATTGTGGAAAGTATGGTCACTATGCAACTGATTTTTAAGAAGCTAGAAATAGCAATGATGAAGAAAAATAGGATCATAATAACAAGGAATCATAAAAATACAAGTACCAAAATAAAGGTAAGGATGGACAAGGCAGAAAAAAAAGAAGTTATTTCAAAGGCAAAAGAGGATCTACTATGCAGACAAGGCAAGTAAGTACTCAAGTGATAATGATAATAGTTTCTCAAATAATGACAAAGATGAAGTTCTATTTTTGATAGAAGAAAAATACGAAGTTAAGAAAAGGTCACCAATAATTCTCAAGTGTTTTAGATGTGGTAATTTGGGACATATTGAAGATAGTTGTACAAGGAATGGTTTTAGTTTTAGTGATGATGAATATGAAGATACACTTGATTAACCAGAAGATAATATTATAATAGCACTAGAAGAAGGAGGTGATCCCATAGACGACAAGTTAGAAAAGAATAAAGATGTTTTTAAAGGTTAACAAATAGAGGAAGAATAAAAAAAGGAGGATTTGATATTGAGGCATAGCTTATTTATGCTCTTGACACATTAAAGAAGGTAAGAAAGCAAAACTACCAACTTAAGCTTTAGTTTCAATAATGTGATGAAGATAGAGGAAAGCTTATAGAGGATCTAAACAAGTCAATTTCTGAGATACATAAGTTGAAGGATAAGTTAGAAGCAAAGGTCTAAGAATGTGAAATATTATAACAAGAAGTAGATATACTAAGGGAATAAGTAGAGAATTCTAAGTATAAGCTACATAAGTTTGGAAGAAGGTCAAAGAATTTGGATAAGATCATCAAGGCACAAAATCCTACATCAAGCAAGACAGATCTTGTTTTTTAACAGGATCAAAAGAAACAAGAAGAATAGTCAACCTCAAGTTTTGAAGAAGAAAAAAATTTAGAAGAAGATAGCATGAGAGAAAGTGAAACTTCTGAGGATGAGTTGGAAAATAGAAATTTCAACAAGGAAAAGAACAATGCACAAAAGAGGAACTGATGGAATAGGAACTAGCATAGGGTAAGAGAGACTAAGAGACCAATGAGGTCAAGACAAGGAAATTTCAATGGATGATGTTTCTCATGTCACAGATTTGGGCACAAGGCTTTACAGTATAGGACATATGAAATATAGGAAAATAGAAACTTTAGAAACAGGTGAGTTTTTCATGGGTATTGCTACTCATGTAATCATTTTTATCACAAGGCAATAAATTGTAAGGTTCATGAAAGGAATAAATATGGCTTCACAAGGAGAAATTCCAAGACATTTACACCTTAAAGGAATAATAACATTAAGTCTTATAAGTGCAATAATTATGGACATACAACAAAGAGGTGTAGTGCAGAAATTGTAGAACCAAGCATGAATAGGAACATGAATAGGAATAGGAGCAGGAATATGGACATGAACATGAACAAGAATATGGACATGAATAGAAATAGGAACATGGAAATGAACATGAACAAGAATACGAACATAAACATGAATAGGAACATGGACATGAATAGAAATAGTCAAAGGAATCAAAAGGATCGGATAAGAAGGAAAGAGGACAAAGGTAAAGACTAGTGCTTGTTGGGAGTAGAAATAATTCCATCCCAGAATTAACCACCTCAAGAGGAGATGGGGGAGGTGTTAAGATAAGAAACTCATTCTTAACCCTGAGATCCAAATGTGACCCTTTACCATTAATTTCAAAGAGGGAGATATTTGAGTAAGAGGGAGATATTTGGTTTAAGGAGAGAGCATTGAGTCAGGGGGAGCAATTTCCCAGAGGTGGCAGAATAGGAAAATATCAAGTTTTGGTAAAAGGAATTTGGGTTACCATCAATGAAAAAAGGGGATACTGATGGATATTTTGAATAGATGAGTTTTCATTGATGTCAAGAGTGAATGGTCATTGATGTCATCTTTAGTGAGTAGTGTAAAGGGAAGTAGTCTCGTAGTTAGTGCAAAAAAGAAGAGTTCGCCTTCAATTGATCAAGACCCAGTTCCAAGAAGTCAAATATGGTCCAAAGTGCAAAGAAGAGGCCCAAGAAAAAAATATTATAATAATTTATTATAATATTAAAGAGGGAAATTTAAATTAATTATAAATTAATTAATATAATTTTATTATAAAATAATTTATTAATTAATTTAATTAACTTCAAAGTTATTTATGTTAATTATATTTTAATTTTAATTTAATTATAAATTAATTTTTATTAATTTAAATAAACCCTATAGAGGGTTATTCGGATAAGTAATAAATCAAATTTGAAATTCAATTTGATGCGCCAACATCATATGACATGGAACATTGTGTATAAATGGTGGTAAAGTTCTTTGCCTTACATCCTCCCAATCTATCGATCAAATCTTCTAATTCTCCATTGTTTCATGTGCAAAGTGAAAATACTTCTCATGTTTTTCAAAAGGTTCTTTGGTGGTGAAGGGATAAATGAAGGGGAGTGCACACACTAAGCACCAAAGGCATTGGTAGCGTATTTGGCATTAGTAGAAGTCCTAGGGTGTGTGGCAAGCAAGGCGTGCAGGTTCGAAACCATTTGGATTCATTTTGGCAAAGAAAAGAGGGCATTCATTTTTTGTGTAGCATCCAACATAGGGATAAAGGGAGGCTTGCACCTTCCCTTCCCCATGGGAGTGCCTAGCCCATGTGGTGGGCTAGCACCTTGGTAAGGTGCTCGGTGGAGAGCAGGTTTCACATTCAAAACCCTTCGAGGCCTTTTGGTAGTTTCAAAGGTATGTGCTGATGACATTTGTATTGATCACTTAATTTTAGACGTGCTAAGGTTGAAAGAAAATAAAAATATTTTTATGTGCCCAAGGTTGAAAAATAAAAATGTTTTGATGGTTTTTGAGGTTTAATTTTTACCTGAATTAATTTGGTTATTAAGTGTTTTGAGGGAGATAAAAGGGTAGGCAAATATTATTTCTGAAGGGTTAATTTATGGAATTTAATTTATTAAAATTTGAGATTATAAAGAGTAATTTGAGTGATTATTTTTATGTGTGATTTTATGATTGCTAATTTCAAGGAGGATTAATAAGGTGTATTTGAGATTGATTATTTTTGTGATTGAGAAATATTTTAAAAGAGTGTTAGTGTGATATTTTGTCATCTAACCATTGAAATTGGCAAAAAAGAAAATTGTTATTGAGATAGGTTTTTAAGGACACTTCTACATCAAACAAAAGGTATGGGCATATATTCCTAGTAAGTGATTGTTAAATGTTATGAATGCTAAGTTGGAGTGAAAAGGATTGGATGGTAAGCATTTTTGAGTGTGTTTTGAATTAATGCTTCAAGGTTTTTTGGAATATAGGTTAAGGATGGTAACCATGTTTTATAAGCATTGTGAAGAACACAAGCTTATACTAAGAGGGGGTGAACAATATAAACCACTTTTTACTTTTCTTTCCTTATAAATATTATGTATAGATAGCAATATCAATAACAGTAATCAAAGTAATGCACAACTCACCACACACAATAGAGACACCAATTTTATGTGGTTCACCCAATGTGGGCTACTCCACGAAGAAAATATTTCACTAAAATTTTCTCAATCAATATCTTGGGAATCCTTTCCCTATTACAATATTTAGGGGTCTCTATCCAAAGGAGACACCAATACCCTAATCAAGTTCATGTATATCTATCCATAGGAGAACTCCTTTCTCCTTAGCTCTGATTAGTGATATTCTAGAAGAACTATTTCCCCCACTACTTTGGCTAATGGATCTCTATCCACTAAAGACTCATGTCCTCACTACCCTAGCTAATGGATCTCTATCCATTGGAGACTATCATCCTCTATACTCTATCACCTTCAAATCTCTATCTCAAATCTACACTAAACACGGTACTTCAGTCTAGCATAAATCTACTTAATCTCTATCTTTGATCTGGCATAAACCTATCCTCAAATTTGTATCAAAATTTGTTCTCAAATTTGCACTAAACATAGTCCTTTGGTCTAGCACAAATATATCCTCAATCTATATCCTTTGATCTACATTAAACACAATACTTTGATCTAGCACAAATCTATCCTCAAGTCTTAACACAAATCTTGATACAATCACAAATAAATATCTCTAGATATGTCTCAAACCTTAACTCAAGGTTTGAACAAATCAATCAACTCTGCTCACAAGTCTTCTCAAAGACTTATCTCAAATATACCTTGTAAGCTTCCACAAAATCTCACACCAATATATCCAAAAGTCCTCTCTAGAACTTGTTCAATCTGCTCAATAAGTCCTCACTAGAACTTATCTAAATTTCCTCAATAAGTCCTCACTAGAACTTATCCAAATTTGCTATCAATATGTATTTTAAGATTCCACAAAAGCTTACTCAAATATGTCCACAAGTCTTTTCAAATACTTGCCTAAAATCTGCTCAACAAGTCCACACTAGAACTTATCCAATATCATAGAAACGTAAAGAGAATTGTTAGACTCAATATGCTCTACATTCATCACAATGCTCAATCACTTTCAATCACTCTCTTAGAAACATATAGAGAATTGTTAGAGACTCAATATGCTTCACATTCACCTCAATACTCAGTTATTTTCAATCACTCTTTTAGAAATATATTAAGAATTTTTAGAGACTCAATATGCTCCACACTCATCAATACTCAACCTCTTTGTCAAATCAATTCAAAATATAGAATAATTTATTTAATAGAACTTGAAAAATCACTTCACACATTGACTTGACTAGGCTCAACTAAATATACTCAACCAATCACAAAATGAAATGATCCTTGCTCACAAACCCTAGTCCAAGCATATGAATACTCACTCAAATATTTCCAATAATGATTTTCAAGAACACAAGCTTATATTGAGAGGGGGGGGTGAAAAATATAAAACCACTTTTTACTTTTTCTTCCAATTCAATATTATGTTGTGTGTAGATAGCAGTATCAATAGCAGTAATCAAAGCAACACACAAAATACCATACATAATAGAGACACCAGAATTTACATGGTTCACCCAATGTGGGCTACTCCACGGAGAAAATATTTTACTAAAACTTTCTCAATCAATCTCTTTGGGAATCACTCTCAAGTACAATGTTTATGGATCTCTGTCCAAAGGAGATGCTGATCCCCTAATCTCAAGTTCATGGATCTCTTCCATAGGAGAACTATTTCCCCTTTTGCTCTAGCTATGTGATCTTCTAGAAGTCTTTGTATCTCTGTTGCACTGACTGGTGGACCTCTCTCCACTTGAATACTCCTCACTCATATATGTATTCAACTGTGCTGGTTGTTGGATCTCTATCCAATGAGACTCTTTCCTTTATACTCTATCACCTCCAAATATCTATCAATAGGATCACTAAGAACTTGCTCAATAGGTTCACATAGAACTTGCTTAACAAGCTCACATAGAACTTGTCCAATGCTAAACAACAAGCTCACACATAACCTATCCAATATCAAATAATAAGCTCACATAGAACCTATCTAATGCTAAATAATAAGCTCACATAGATCCTGTCTAATGCCGAATAACAAACTCACATATAACCTATACAATGCTGAATTACAAGCTCACATAGAACCTATCCAATGATGAATAACAAGCTCACACAAAACTTGTCCAATGCTTCTCCAACAAGCTCACTAAGAACTTGTCTAAATCTGCTCTAGCAATCTCACCAAGAACTTGCCCAAATATGCTCTAGAAAGCTCACCAATAACTTGCCCAAAAATATCCACAAATATGTCCCAACATTGTCCTCAAATTTATACCAATACTATCCTCAAATCTATCCAAAAGGCCTTCTCAAAGGCTCAATCAATAATGCTCAAGTAGTACTCAAAATGAACTCAACAATGAATGGCAATTTCAACTCAAATCAACCTCAACTAAATTTAAATCAACCTCAACTCAACTCAAGTATTATAGAATCATAAAGATAATTTTTAGAGACTCAATATGTTCTAAGCTCAATCTCAACTCAACATAGAATGATGGAATAGTTTATTTCATAGAACTTGAACAATCACTTCACACATCACTTGACTAGGCTCAATCAACTCAACTCAACCAATCATCACAAGGGACAACTCTTTCTCACACAAACCTGGTCCAAGTATGTATCAACCAACTCAAATGTTTCCAATAATTCTCAACCACAAATCTCACATAACAATTATACTCATGTTCTTTTCTAACTCAAGTTCTTTCACAACCAATGGGCTTCAACCACTATTCTTATAACACAAGTTTTTAAAAACAACTCTCAATTCAGAAAACCTTGATGCATTCAAAAAACCACTTTCGAAAAGGAAAACACAAACAATACTTTTCCCTCCAATGATATTTTAGAAATCAACCACCATAAACAATCAATAGGAGAATGTGCCCATACCTTTTGGGAAGTGAAGAAACCCCTTTGGAAATATGTCACACTCAACACACTTTGAAAAAGAGCACAAAAATATTCACTTTTGAACCCCTTTACAAATATAGAAATATATCTCTACATACACCTTATTTCTCCTTCTAAATGAGTTAATCACACAGCCCTCAAAATAAGCTTTCCAAAAATATATAATATGATATACTTTTATAAAAGGAAAATACTAGAAATATCTTCTTTTCTAAAAGTGCTTTTAAACTTGCCTTCCAATAAAAAAAATCAAATCAACCCTCATCACCTTATTCCTCCAACATTAGGAAATAATAAAAAAATTATTAATAAAAACGTTACTTGCCTCTTAGAGGGAATTGAACCCTCGTATCTGCCCAAACAATCCTCAACCGCGGTGCCATAGACCACGTGAACTTTCCAAATTTCAAATATACCATCTGTAGTTTTAAATAAAACCTTTTATTTTTTTTGCCTTGGTTTTCACAAAAACTTTACAAATTTCCATGCTTTCCAAAATGTCATAAATGCTTATATATGAAATACTTTGGCCACAAAAAACAAATGTGATCCATGTGACATCAATGATCCATATGACATCAATGAAAACATAAAATACCTCAAATTTCCAACAATATCCCCCTTCGTCATTGATGGCAATACCTCTAATGCAAACACCACAATCACAAAAATGTTGTAAATGTTGTAAATTTCATAAATGCTTATATATGAAATACTTTGGCCACCAAAACCAAATGTGATCCATTTGACATAAATGATCCATGTGACATCAATGAAAACATAAAATACATCAAATTTCCAATAGATTTATCAACCAATCTCACATAATAATGATACTTATATTCTTTTCAAAACCTTAGTTCAAGTTCTTCACTCAACAACGCATTTCAAAAACAATGCTTATATGACAATATTCACATAACAATAATACTCATATTATTTCCAAACCCTAGTTCAAGTTATTCATTCAACAACTAACTTCAACAAAAATGCTTATAAAATAAGGTTTTATCAACAACTCTTAATTCTAGAAAACCTTGAAGCATTAATTCAAAACACTCTCAACATTGCAAACCAAACAATCCTTTTCAATCCAAATTTCCATTCACAAAATTCAACAATCACTCACTAGGAAGAATATTCTTATACCTTTTGTTGGATGTAGTACTGTCTTAATCACAACTTGCTTATTTCCAATACAAGGGTTAGACACAACAATATTACTTCAACACTTTTCCAGAAATATTCCTTGGACATAAAAAAATCACAACTCAATTTATGCCTTATTGCTCCTCTTTTAAAATAACACTCATCATATCATACATAAATATAATTTCCTTAATACACCTTATATAATCCAAACTTAAAATAATAACCAACACCATAAAAATATCAACCAAACACCTTACAATATTTTCAAAACATTTGAGCACACAACATTAAAAAATTAATTTTGTAAAAACCCTTATAACTCCTTTAGAAACCTTAGAACCAATTTTTTAAATGCCCAAACTATATTTTCAAAAATTTTGGTGATCAATTTCCAAGCATACCTTATACTTCCCACAAAAGGGGATTCAGTGAGATTCAATCCGTTGTCTCCTCTAGCCTAAGTGCCTTAGCACTTGGGATCCCACCATGTGGGCTATAAATACCCATGTGAATTAAGGTATAGCACCTTCCCCTCATGCCTTCTATCGCTGTCAATATCCCACAAAACCTGCACACTCCTCTTTTGCTTTGGATGCAATACAAATCGTATAGCTCACAAATCTAAAGATCACATTAATTTTCGAAGGCATGGTAAGTTTGGTAGGGTGGGAGTTTCCCCTTATATATATGATTTAATTTTTCCTCACATTGGCGGTGCTTTATTTGAAATCGAATTTTGAATTTCAAATTTGATAACCCACCTTAGGGTTATTTAACCTTAGCTTAAATTAATTTATAATTAATAATTAAATTAATTAATAATTAATTTAAATAAATTTATAAGTTAATTAAATTAACTAATAAATTAATTTATAATTAATTTTAAACTTTATTTTCATAATATTATAAAATAATATTATAATATTATTTATTTGGTCTTTTCTTGCACATTGGACCTCATGACTTCTTGGAATTGGATCTTGAAATTGAAACCAAAACAGATGCTACCAACTGAAATTGCCACTCACTGGTGCTTAAAGTTCAACATCAATGACCATTAATTCTTGAAATCAATGACAAATTATCACTCAAAATGTCCAACAATCTCCCCCTTTGTCATTGATGGCAACCCAATTTCTTTTTACCAAATATTGACCTTTTTCTTGTTCTGCTCCCCCTGACTCAATGCTTTCTCCTTAAACTAAATATCTCATCCTTACTAAAATATCTCTCCCTTTAACATCAATGGACAAGGGTCACCTTTGGGGCTAGGTGCTAAGAATGAATCTCTTAGCTTAGCCCGTCCCCCACCTACTCTTGAGGTGTTTAATTTTGGGGTGGGAGTATTTCTACTCCAAGAAAGCACTGGTCTTTACCTTTATCCTCTTTCCTTATTATCTGATCCTTTTGATTCCTTTGAATATTCCATGTCCATATCCATATTCTTGTTCATGTTCATGTCCATATCCATATTCCTATTCCTATTCTTGTTCTTGTTATTGTTCATGTTCATATCCATATTCCAGTTTATGTTCCTATCTATGCCCATATTCCTGTTCTTATTCATGTTTCTATTCTTATTCATGCTTGATTATGGAATGTCTATTCTACAAAATGTTTTGTATGTCCATAATTATTGCACTTATAACACTTAATTTTACTATTCCTTAGAGGTACAAATATCTTAGAATTTCTCCTAGTGAAGCCATATCTATTCCTATTATGAACCCTGCAATTCATTGCCTTGTGACCAAATTGATTACATGAGTAGCAATACCCATGGAAAAGCTGCCTGTTTATGAAATTCCCATTTTCCTGTCTTTTATGTGTCCTGCATTATGAATTCATGTGCCCAAACGTGTAAAATAAACACCTTCCATTGAAATTTCCTTGTCTTGATCTCATTGGTCTCTTAGTCTCTCTTAACCTATTATGATTGTTGTTTCATTTGTTTCTCCTTTGTGCATTGCTTATTTCCTTGTTGAACTTTCTATTGTCCAACTCATCTTCAAATGTCTCACTTTCTCTTCCACTGTCTTCTTTTGAATTTTCTTCTTATTTAGAAATTGAGGTTGAATCTTCTTCTTGTTTCTTTTGAGATTGTTCAAAACCAAGACCTATTTTGTTTGTTGACCTTCTTTGTACCTTGATCATATTATCCATAATATTTGAACTCTTTCAAAACTTGTGTAGCTTATTCTTGGACTCTTCTAAATCTTCCCTTAGTAGATCTACTTCTTGTTCTAAATTTTCACATTCCAAGACCTTTGCTTCTATCTTATCCTTGAACTTATTTGTCTTAGCCATTGATTTGTTTAAATCCTCTATAATATTTCCTATATTTTCATCACATTATTGAAACTGAAACTCAAGTTTAGAGTTTAGTTTTCTTAACATTTTTACTGTGTCAAGAGCATAAATAAGTACTGCCTTAAGATCATATCCTTCTTTATTCGATTCTTCCTCTTTTTGTTTGTCTTTTTCCACATCTTCATTTTCTTTTGACTTGTCTACTATAGGATCACCTTCTTCTTCTTCTAGTGCCATTAGAATATTCTCTTCTGGTCCTACTAGTGCATCCTCATATTCATCATCACTAAAAATAAAACCATTCCTTGTACAACTATCTTCAAGATGTCCAAAATTATTGGTGTCCTTTTCTCAACTTGTTCTTTTATTCAATCATAAATAGGATTTCATCTTTATCATTATCTAAAAAACTATTATTGCTATCACTTGAGTTCTTAATTGCATTTTCTGCATAGTAGCTCCTCTTTTGTCTTTGAAAGAATTTATTTCCTTGTCTACCTTGTCCATCCTTACCTTTATTTTGGTGTCTATATCTTTCTGATTCCCTGTTCCTGTGATCCTATTTTTCTTCATCATTGTTTTTTTTAGCTTCTTTAAAATCAGTTGCATAGTGACCATACTTTCCACAATTGAAACATCTAAAAAATTTTGTATCTTTAAATCTTCTTGAATCCTTATTCCTTCTACCATAATTTTCTTCTTCATCACTGGATGACTCATTGCTCGATTCTGACTTCTTCCCTTTGTATTCTTAATTGATTTGAAGGCTTCTTCATCTTGAATATTAGGTTTCTTTTTGTTCTCAACACAAATGCTGTAAGTATTCCAAGTAGCATATCTCTTACCAAATAATTATCATCTTTTGATTATTATATAGCAAAAAAATTTTCACTAAACATCTGATTCTTCTAAATATATCTTAAGACCTTATCACAAACATCTGATTCTTCAACCTTAAGTCCAAGTCCTTGCATCACATTAACAACCTAATCTATCCAAAGTAGATAGGTACTAATGTTTTCCTGATACTTTATTCTTAATATTTCAAATTGTGCTTTGAGATATTGGATCTTTACCTTTTTGACACTTTTATCTCCTTCATATATACTATGCAACTTATTCCAAATTCCTTTTGCATCTTGAAAATGCATAACTTTTATGGACTATGTTCTATGCAAGCCTCTTAAAATTGCATTCATTTTTTTTGAATTGTAATGTTGTAGAAGCTTACCTTCCTTATCTGTAGGTGGATCAACTGGTGATACGTATCCATTTTCAATTGCTTACCAAATTTCATTGCCAAGTGCCATAAGGTAAATCTTCATTCTCATACTCCAAAATATATAATAAATTAAATCAAATACAGGTGCTAAATTATCTGAGGACACATTATTAGAATCCATTGTCTTCTTGAAAGCTTTTCCTTCAAGCAGTTAAACTCTTTCGAAAGAACCCGCTTTGATACCAATTGAAGAACACAAGCTTATACTGAGAGTGGGGCGTGAAAAGTATAAACCACTTTTCACTTTTATTTCCAAATCAATATTATAAAATTTATATATAGCAATATCAACAACAATAATCAAATCAATGCATAAATCACCACACACAATAGAGACACCAATTTTACATGGTTCACCCAATGTGGGCTACTCCATGGAGAAAATATTTCACTAAAATTTTCTCAATCAATATCTTGGGAATCCTTTCTGAAGAACACAAGCTTATACTGAGAGGGAGGGGGTGAACAGTATAAGACCTCTTTTTACTTTTTCCTTTATACTTCAAAATAGTAAAGCAATATACCCAAAGCAATATCAAAGCAATGCACAATATCATCCACAAAGTGACACCAATTTTAACGTGGTTCACCCGGAATGGCTGGGCTACGTCCACAAAACTTTTCTCTAAAAGTTATCTCAAAGTTCTTTGGGAATCCTTCCCAATTACAATGTTTATGAGCCTCGGCCCAAAGGAGATACCTTCCCCCAATCAGAATTTATGAGCCTCTGCTCAAAGGAGATACCTTCCCCCTTTGCTCTGGAAATGATCCCTCAGAAGATCAACTGCCTCTACCTCTTGCCAGCATGTGGAACTCCTTTCCACCGAAGACCTCCTGTCCTCAATGCTTAGCCTAAGAGACCTCTGCCTTCTATGATCACGTCCACAATAGCTCAGCAACCTATACCAAACATAGTCAGTCGGTCTAGTACAAGTCTTCCTCTTTCTGTCAGATCTGTCCAACTCTTGAACAAATCAATCCTCTGCATACAAGCCTTCTCAAAGACTTGCCAACTGTCCCTCAGGTTCTTCTCATAGAACCAATGCACCTCTGTCCTCAAGTTCTCTGATAGAACTATCAAACTCAGCTCACAAGTCCTCTGCTAGGACCTGTCCAAATCTGCTCACAAGTCCCCATCGGAACCTGTCCAAAACTACTCACAAGTCCCCATCAAAACCTGTCCAAAATTGCTCACAAGTCCCCATCAGAACCTGTCCAAAATTCTCACAAGTCCCCACCAGAACCTATCCAAAATTGCTCACAAGTCCCCACCTGAACCTGTCAAAAATTGCTCACAAGTCCCCATTGGAACCTGTCCAAAAACTGCTCACAAGTCCCCACTGGAACTTGTCCAAGAACTGCTCACAAGTCCCCACTAGAACTTGTCCAAAAACTCAGCAAGCTCACCAAGAAAAACTTTCTTAGTAGGAAATCACAAAGTGAATTGTTAGAGACCCAATGTGATTTTTCAAACTCATAGAAGCATAAAGAGAATTGTTAGAGACTCAATATGTTCTATACTCAAATCCCAATCTCAAAACTCAACTCAAATCAACTCGGCTCAATCTCAATCTCAAATCTGAAAACTCAACTCAATATCTGAAATGGATAGGATAGAATGTTTTCTTTCAAGAACATGAAACCCCAACAATTGCCAACTATGCAAAGAATCACATAACAATGATACTCATGTTCTTTTCACCATCAATTAGGGTTTCAACAACAATGCTCATCAAACAAGGTTTAGTCAACCAACACCATTCAACTCAACATCAACCTTGAAGCATTCAACCAATCATCACAAGAAAAGGAAACAAGTAGAAATCCTTTTCCCTCCAAAGATATTTGAACAAAATAGCCACCAACACAATATCACCAAATGCAAAGAATAACTTGCTCAAATCAACTCAATGGAGTAAGCCCAATATCATGAATCAAGTAAAGCAATAACTTGATCAAACAACCTCTATGGAAGCAACTCAACCATCAAACTCAAAACAGCCAACCAAGGGTTCCACCAACTCAATGCAAGTAGCTAGACTCACAAATATAAACCCTAGTGCACAAAGCTTCCACTATCTCAAACCAGAAATTATGCATTCACCAAAAACTCTCCTTAAGGATAACAATGCATAAGTAGTCTTCAACAAACCAGAAAATAGGATTTACACCTAGCCAAAGGATACCTAGTAGAATACCTTTTCACTCCAACCTTATTTCAGAAAACATACACCAATCATACTCATAAGAAGAATGTGCCCATACCTTATTGGAGTAGAAGATAATTGAACCTTCAAGCTGTCACCACACACAACTCTCAAACTTCCAACCAAGTTAGGGTTAGAATAAAAAGAAATGAGCAATAATATAAACTTCCTTTATTACACCTTTTAGCTCCACTTCTTTAAACACAACCACCATAACATGCCAATAAATCAACAATCAGAGACTCACACCTTATACCTCCATTTTTAATTTTAGCATAGCAAAGAATAATCTTAAAAATACATCCAAAGAAATATGCCCTTATTTCTCCTAAGCTTTTATTCAATGCTAATCACAAAAGCCAAAACTCATAAAATTTAATCACACCTTATAAATCGCTGTCCAAGAAACTTCGAATTTCATGGCATAAAGATGTTTTAATAAAAACGTGTGTTACTCTAGCAAAGCACCCCCATGAGACTCGAAATGACGACCTCCGCCAATGCAGCGCCCAACAACAACCTTCGCTGCCACTAGCCCACGCGGGCTACGAAGTTCACAAGTGAACTTCCCTCCACTTCACCCTCGAAAAAAACTCCCGAAGACTTTTCAACCGCACGTGCTTCTAAGTCTTCCTTCGATCACAGCGAATACAGAGCACAAACACCGCAAATTGCATTCGGGGAATTTCGAATTAATTAGCCTTCCAACCTTAGGAGTTGGAGAATAAATAGTCTCTTCGAAGACACCTTGACGTCGGCAGAAATAAAGACCATTTCAAAATTAATCAAAAGTCTTTTCAAAAAGGGTTTAAAAACCCTTAAATAATTTTAATAAATTAAGAATAAAAAAATGTTTAAAAACCTTTAAGTATTTTTAATAAATTAAAAATAATTTCTCCCTTAATTAATTAAATAATTAATTAATTAAAACCTTGAAGGGTTTTAAATAATAATTAAATAAATAATAAAGAGAACCTCCATTGGTTTTAATAAAAACCATTTAACTTGGTTTTAATAAAAACCCTATCCAACTTGGTTTTAATAAAAACCGGTTTGGTTTTAATGAAAAACCCTTGCCAATGGAATCTCTCCGGATTCTCTTAAAAATATTCTCTTGGAATCTTCCACCTTTGAAGCCAACACATCCTCTTAACATTAATGCCATTTCCTTTTGACATCAATGACAACTCATAGACAAGAAGCTAGGATCTCAAACCCAAAATTGCCAACAATCTCCCCCTTTGTCATTGATGGCAAACCATGCTTCTCAACAACACAAAAACTCAACATAAACAGCTCCCCCTGTCTTGAGGCTCTCCCCCTTACTCAAATATCTCCCCCTTTGTCATCAATGGCAAAGGGTCACCTTTGGGGCTCGGGACTAAGAATGAGCCTCTTAGCTTAGTCCCTCCCCCACCTCCTGATGAGGTGATTAATTCTTGGGTGGGAGTAAAACTCCCATTAGGCATTGATCATCATCAGCGTCTATAACTTCCTTGCCGGGCCTTCTCTTGAACTCTTTGTCCATATTCCTATTCTTTTCACTGTTCTTGTTCTTGTTCTCATCCCTGTTCTTGTCCATGCCTTGATCCTTGGACCTGATCATGCCACTATTCCTGTTCTTGTATTCTGGAATTTCAGCTCTACACTGTCTGATTGTGTGACCTTCATTGTTGCACTTGAAACACTTGACGATGTTGTTTCTCTGAGGTAAACCTGATCTTTGAATCCACTAGTTCTGACCAAACCTATTTTGACCAAACCTGTTATGGCCAAACTTGTTTTGACCAAACCTGTTTTGACCAAACCTGTTCTGGCCAAACCTGTTCTGACCAAACCTGTTCTTGTTATTTGCCTTGCAATAAAGCGCCTTGTGCCCAAACTGTTGACAAGAGTAGCAATACCCTTGAAAGTAACTAGAACTTCTAAAGCTGTCATTTACCTCCTTCACTTGAGCCATGCAATGTGAAGCCATGTGACCAAACCTGTGACAAGCAAAACATCTGCCTTGAAACTTTCCTTTAATTGACCTCTTAGGTTCTGAAAACTTCTTCTTCTCATTCTGAATTCTATTTTCTATTTTTGTGCATCTATCATTCAAGGACTCCTTTTCTGAAATACTTTCCTCATCAGAACTCTCTTCCTTTTGGAGTCTCTTACTAGACTCTCCAACTTGTTCCTTGTGTGGCTTAACAAAACCAAGGCCTATTTTATCTGTTGTCTTTCTTTGACCTTTGATGAGTGACTTAACCTTTTTGGAGCTATCTTGAAACCCGTAAAGCTTATCCTTGTACTCTTTAGTTTCCTCTTTCAAAGAAGCCATTTTCTGTTCTAACTCACTATACTCAAGAACCTTAGACTCTAACTCATCCTTGAGTTCTTGTGTCTTAGCCATAGAGAAGTCAAGACTTTCTATAAGATCATCTCTCTCCATACAACATTCATCTAACTTATCCTTGAGTCTAGCATTCTTCTTTCTTTCCTTTTTCAAAGCACTAAGAGCACTAATAAGTTCACCTTCAAGATCTACTTCACCTTCCTCTATATCTTCCTCTATTTGTTTGCTTTTTGAATCATCAAAGCCTTTTTCAGATTTCTTATCACTAGAGGTGCTACCCTTTTCAAAAACCATACATGCATCTTCCTTATAGTTTTCTGAAGCATCCTCATACATACTAGAAACCAAATCATTATTTGTGCAATCATCCTCAAGGTGACCAAAATTTCCACATCTAAGACATTTCATGATAATGAATCTATGTTTCGGTTCTTCCTCTTTTTATGATATGAACAACATCTCATTTTCATTATCACTTGAAGAACTTTCACTATCACTACTAGAACACTTACTTGCTTTGTCTAGGTAGAAACTCTTCTTGTGCTTGTGAGAATACCTCTTTCCTTGATTGTTGTGCTCATCTTTGTTTTTCCTGTGATGCTTGTGCTTTTCAGAATCCTTGCTCTTAGAATCTTGTTTATCTTCATCACTTTCATTCTTGGGAATAGTACGTCAGTAGCATAATGACCAAACTTTCCACAATTGAAACATCTTATATTTTTCATACTTTTGTGCTTTCTAGAGAACTTGCCTTTCTTGCTTTAATATGCCTCTTCATCACTAGAAGACTCATCACTATCTTGAAGCTGTTTACCCTTGGAATTCTTGGTAGCCTTGAAAGCTGCCTCTTTCTTGACATCAACCTTCACTTGAGTTCTCAACTCAAATGCTTGCAAGTATACTATGGAGCTCATCCTTTTTCAACTTATCCAAATCTTTAGCTTCCTCAATAGCAGAAATATTTTCACTAAATCTATTAGGAAGAGATCTTAAAATCTTATCACAAACATCATTTTCAGCAAGCTCAAGACCTAAGTCTTTCATGGAGTTAACAACCTCATCCATACGAAGCATGTAGTCACTAATATTTTCATCATCATTCATCTTGAGTTGTTCAAACATACCTTTGAAGTGTCTCAACTTGGCCTTTCCGACATTTGTATCACCTGTATGAACCACCTTCAATCTGTTTCCACATTTCACTAGCTGTCTTGCAGTGAATCACTTTGGTGAGATCTGCTTTCTATAAGCCTTTCGGGATTGCATTCATTGCTTTTGAATTGTTGTGATGTAGGAGCCTTTCTTCTTTAGTATTAGGACCATGTTCAGGAATAGTGTACTCATCTTCAATCACTTCCCAAACCTCATTCCCAAGTGCCATTAGATGAACCTTCATCCTTGCACTCCAAAGACCAAAATCTGACCCATCAAGAATAGGTGCTGCATTGCCACTTGAATGATCCATTGTGTTCTTTACTAGCTTTTCCTTCAAGTTGTTAAACTTTTTAAAGGCACCTGCTCTAATACCAATTGAAGAACACAAGCTTATACTGAGAGGGGGGTGAACAGTATAAGACCTCTTTTTACTTTTTCCTTTATACTTCAAAATAGTAAAGCAATATACCCAAAGCAATATCAAAGCAATGCACAATATCATCCACAAAGTGACACCAATTTTAACGTGGTTCACCCAGAATGGTTGGGCTACGTCCACAAAACTTTTCTCTAAAAGTTATCTCAAAGTTCTTTGGGAATCCTTCCCAATTACAATGTTTATGAGCCTCGGCCCAAAGGAGATACCTTCCCCCAATCAGAATTTATGAGCCTCTGCTCAAAGGAGATACCTTCCCCTCTACTCCGGAAATGATCCCTCAGAAGATCAACTGCCTCTACCTCTTGCCGGCCACGTGGAACTCCTTTCCACCGAAGACCTCCTGTCCTCAATGCTTAGCCTAAGAGACCTCTGCCTTCTATGATCACGTCCACAGCAGCTCAACAACTTGTACCAAACATAGTCAGTCGGTCTAGTACAAGTCTTCCTCTGTCTGTTAGATCTGTCCAACTCTTGAACAAATCAATCCTCTACATACAAGCCTTCTCAAAGACTTGCCAACTATCCTCGGGTTCTTCTCATAGAACCAATGCACCTCTATCCTCAAGTTCTCTGATAGAACTATCAAACTCAGCTCACAAGTCCTCTGCTAGGACCTGTCCAAATCTGCTCACAAGTCCCCACCGAACCTATCCAAAATTGCTCATAAGTCCCCACCAGAACCTGTCCAAAACTGCTCACAAGTCCCCATCGAAACCTATCCAAAACTGCTCACAAGTCCCCATCGAAACCTGTCCAAAAACTGCTCACAAGTCCCCACTGGAACCTGTCCAAAAATTGCTCACAAGTCCCCACTGGAACCTGTCCAAGAACTGCTCACAAGTCCCCACTAGAACCTGTCCAAAAACTCAGCAAGCTCACCAAGAAAAACTTTCTTAGTAGGAAATCACAAAGTGAATTGTTAGAGACCCAATGTGATTTGTCAAACTCATAGAAGCATAAAGAGAATTGTTAGAGACTCAATATGTTCTATACTCAAATCCCAATCTCAAAACTCAACTCAAATCAACTCAGCTCAATCTCAATCTCAAATCTGAAAACTCAACTCAATATCTGAAATGGATAGGATAGAATGTTTTCTTTCAAGAACATGAAACCCCAACAATTGCCAACTATGCAAAGAATCACATAACAATGATACTCATGTTCTTTTCACCATCAATTAGGGTTTCAACAACAATGCTCATCAAACAAGGTTTAGTCAACCAACACCATTCAACTCAACATCAACCTTGAAGCATTCAACCAATCATCACAAGAAAAGGAAACAAGTAGAAATCCTTTTCCCTCCAAAGATATTTGAACAAAATAGCCACCAACACAATATCACCAAATGCAAAGAATAACTTGCTCAAATCAACTCAATGGAGTAAGCCCAATATCATGAATCAAGTAAAGCAATAACTTGATCAAACAACCTCTATGGAAGCAACTCAACCATCAAACTCAAAACAGCCAACCAAGGGTTCCACCAACTCAATGCAAGTAGCTAGACTCACAAATATAAACCCTAGTGCACAAAGCTTCCACTATCTCAAACCAAAAATTATGCATTCACCAAAAACTCTCCTTAAGGATAACAATGCATAAGTAGTCTTCAACAAACCAGAAAATAGGATTTACACCTAGCCAAAGGATACCTAGTAGAATACCTTTTCACTCCAACCTTATTTCAGAAAACATACACCAATCATACTCATAAGAAGAATGTGCCCATACCTTATTGGAGTAGAAGATAATTGAACCTTCAAGCTGTCACCACACACAACTCTCAAACTTCCAACCAAGTTAGGGTTAGAATAAAAAGAAATGAGCAATAATATAAACTTCCTTTATTACACCTTTTAGCTCCACTTCTTTAAACACAACCACCATAACATGCCAATAAATCAACAATCAGAGACTCACACCTTATACCTCCATTTTTAATTTTAGCATAGCAAAGAATAATCTTAAAAATACATCCAAAGAAATATGCCCTTATTTCTCCTAAGCTTTTATTCAATGCTAATCACAAAAGCCAAAACTCATAAAATTTAATCACACCTTATAAATCGCTGTCCAAGAAACTCCAAATTTCACGGCATAAAGACGTTTTAATAAAAACATGTGTTACTCTAGCAAAGCACCCCCGCGAGACTCGAAACGACGACCTCCGCCAATGCAGCGCCCAATAGTAGCCTTCGCTGCCACTAGCCCACGCGGGCTACGAAGTTCACAAGTGAACTTCCCTCCACTTCACCCTCAAAAAAAACTCCCGAAGACTTTTCAACCGCACGTGCTTCTAAGTCTTCCTTCGATCGCAGCGAATACGGAGCACAAACACCGCAAATTGCATTCGGGGAATTTCGAATTAATTAGCCTTCCAACCTTAGGAGTTGGAGAATAAATAGTCTCTTCGAAGACACCTTGACGTCGGCGGAAATAAAGACCATTTCGAAATTAATCAAAAGTCTTTTCAAAAAGGGTTTAAAAACCCTTAAATAATTTTAATAAATTAAGAATAAAAAAAGGTTTAAAAACCTTTAAGTATTTTTAATAAATTAAAAATAATTTCTCCCTTAATTAATTAAATAATTAATTAATTAAAACCTTGAAGGGTTTTAAATAATAATTAAATAAATAATAAAGAGAACCTCCATTGGTTTTAATAAAAACCCTATCCAACTTGGTTTTAATAAAAACCGGTTTGGTTTTAATGAAAAACCCTTGCCAATGGAATCTCTCCGGATTCTCTTAAAAATATTCTCTTGGAATCTTCCACCTTTGAAGCCAACACATCCTCTTAACATTAATGCCATTTCCTTTTGACATCAATGACAACTCATAGACAAGAAGCTAGGATCTCAAACCCAAAATTGCCAACACTTTCCTTATTACAATATTTATGGATATCTATCCAAAGGAGACACCAATCTCCTAATCGAATTTGTGTATCTCTATCCATAGGAGCAGTCCTTTATCCTTAGCTCTCATTAGTGATCTTCTAGAAGAATTGTTGCCCCCATTGCTCTGGCTAATGAATCTTTATCCACTAAAGACTCCTATCCTCACTACCATAGTTAATGGATATCTATCCACTGGATACTAGCATCCTCTATACTATGTCATCTTCAAAGATCTATCTCAAATCTAGACTAAACATAATCCTTCGGTCTAGCACAAATATGCTCAATATTTGTCTTTGGTCTAGCATAAACCTGTCCTCAAATCTGCACCAAACTTTGTTCTCAAATCTGCACTAAACACAGTCCTTTGATCTAGCACAAATATATCCTCAACCCATATACTTTGATCTACACTAAACACAATCCTTTGGTCTAGCATAAATCTATCCTCAAGTATTAACACAAAGCTTGATCCAATCAAAAATAAACACTGCTAGATATGTCCCCAACCTTAACTCAAGGTTTGAACAAACCAATCAACTCTGCTCACAAGTCTTCTCAAAGACTTGTGTCAAATCTGCCTTGTAAGCTTCAACAAAAGCTCACACCAATCTATCCAAAATTCCTCTCTAGAACTTGTCCAATCTACTCAATAAGTACTCACTAGAACTTATCCAAATTTTCTCAATAATTCCTCACTAGAACTTATCCAAATTTGCTCTCAATATGTATTGTAAGCTTCCACAAAATCTTACTCAAATTTATCCACAAGTCTTCACAAAGACTTGCCTCAAATATGATCAACGAGTCAGCACTAGAACTTGTCCAATATCATTGAAACATAAAGAGAATTGTTAGAGACTCAATATGCTCTACATTCATCACAATGCTCAATCACTTTCAATCACTCTCTTAGAAACATATAGAGAATTTTTAGAGACTCAATATTTCTAAAATTTTCGACGACCAATTTCTAAGCATACCTTATAATTTCCATAAAAGGGGATTCGACAAGATTCGATCCATTGTATCCTATAGCCTAAGCGCCTTAGTGCTTGGGAGCCCACCGTATGGGCTATGAATGCCCACATGAAGGAAGGCATAGCACCTTCCCCTTATGCCTTCACTCACCATCAATATCCCACAAAACCTACACACTCCTCTTTTGCTTTGGACGCAATGCAAATCGTATAGCTCACAATTCTAAAGCTCGCATTAATTTTTGAAGGTATGGTAAGTTTGGTAGGGTGGGATTTCCTCCCTTGTATACATGATTTAATTTTTCCTCACGTCAATGGTGCTTTATTCAAAATCAAATTTCGAATTTTAAATTTGATAACCCACCTTAGGGTTATTTAACCTTAGCTTAAATTAATTTATAATTAATAATTAAATTAATTAATAATTAATTTAAATAACTTTATAAGTTAATTAAATTAACTAATAAATTAATTTATAATTAATTTTAAACTTCTTTTGCATAATATTATAATATTATTTATTTGGGTTTTTCTTGCACTTTGGACCTCATATGACTTCCTGGAACTGGGTCTTGAAAGTGAAACTGAAACAAATGCTACCAATTGAAACTGCCACTGATTGGTGCTAAAATTTTGACATCAATGACCACTCATTCTTGAAATCAATGAAAACTTATCACTCAAATTGTCCAACACATTGTTGTTGAAGTGATTGGTTGAGTGAATAACTTCAACTATGGTTTGCAAATATCATAAGTATCATTGTTATGTGAAGATTATTTGATAAGCATTGTTGTTGAAGTGATTAGTTGAGTGAAGAACTTAAACTAGGATTTGCAAAAATAATGAGTATCATTGTTATGTGAGGATCACTTGATAAGCATTGTTGTTGAAGTGATTGGTTGAGTGAAGAACTTGAACTAGGATTTGCAAATATCATGAGTATCAATGTTATGTGATTTTTTTTGATAAGCATTGGTGGAAATAAGTGAGTGTTCATATGTTTGGACTAGGGTTTGTAAGGAAGGATTAATTCATTGAGTTATTAGTTGAGTAGAGTTGGTTGAGCCTATTCAAGTGGATGTTTTTATGTGATAGTTCAAGTATTGTAAAAAAAATTGTTCTATATTCTAAATTGATTTAAGAAAGAGGTTGAGTATTTGTGAGTTTGAAACATATTGAGTCTCTAAACATTCTCTATATGTTTATGTGAAAAAAAGAGTTATTGAAATTGATTGAGCATTGTGGTTAATATGAAGCATATTGAGTCTCTAACAATTATCTTTATGTTTCTATGAGGTTACAAGTTCTAGTGAGGATTTTTTGAGTGAATTTGGACAAGTTCTAGAGAGGAATTGTGGATATATTTGTGTGAGATTTTGTGAAACTTTACAATAAAGTTTGAGGACACAAATTGAGAGCAGATTTGGGTAATTTCTAGTGAGGACTTGTTGAGTAAATTTGGACAATTTCTAGTAAGGACTTGTTGAGTAGATTTGGACAAGTTCTAGAGAGGACTTGTGGACATATTAGTGTGAGATTTTGTGAAAGCTTACAAGGCAGATTTGAGACAAGTCTTTGAGAATACTTGAGAGTAGAGTTGATTGATTGATTTGTTCAAACCTTAGGTTAAGGTTTGGGCCAGATCTAGCAAAGTTGATTTGATATTAAGTCAACCTTTGTGTTAATACTTGAGGACATAGATTGAGGATAAATTTTTGCTATACTGAAGGATTGTGTTTAGTTCATATCAAAGGAAATATTTGTGCTAGAATGAAGGACTATGTTTAGTTTAGATTTGAGAACAGAGTTTGGTGCAGATTTGAGGATAGGTTTGTGCCAGACTAGAGACAAAGATTGAGCAAATTTGTGCTAGACAGAAGGATTGTGTTTAGTATAGATTTGAGATAGATATTTGGAGGTGATAGAGTATAGAGGATGATAGTCTCTAGTGGATAGATATTCATCAGCCAGGGTAGTGAGGACAAGTCTCCTTAGTGACAATAAGAGTCTTCATTGGATAGATATCCATTATCCAATGGAATGGAGGCAACAGTTCTTCTAGAATATCACTAGTTAGAGCTAAGGAGAAAGAGTTCTTCCATGGATAAATATCCACAAACTTGATTAGGGGATTGGCGTCTCTTTTGGAAAGAGGTTCATAAACACTATAATAGGGAAAGGATCCCGAAGATATTTATTGAGAAAATTTTAGTGAAAGGTTTTCTTCATGGAGTATCCCACACTAGGTGAACCACGATAAATTTATGTCTCTATTGTGTGTGGTGATTTTTGCATTAATTTTATTACTACTATTGATATTGTTATTTATACATTGCATAATATTGATTTGAAAAGAAAATTAAAAAGTGGTCTTATATTGTTCACCCCCCCTCTTAGTATAAGCTTGTGTTATTCAATATTTTGCAACTTCAAAATATTAGCACAACACCTTTTCATATATTGGAAAACCTTTCTCAAAAAATATGCATAATTAAATTCTAAACCAACTCTCTTGGTTTCTCAAATTAGAGCATTAAATCATAAAACTAAGCCCTTCAAAATGAAGCAATAAAATTACTTCACACACCTGTTAAATCTCTCTTAATTTCAAAAACATTCATAAAAGAATTATCAAAAATCCTTATTACTCCACAAAATCACTTTTCAGAAAAAAAAAAAATTCATAATATTTTTCTCCAAAATAAATTGCAAGAAATAATTAAATTTTTTTTCCTCTTATACCTCCCTAAGTCAACAACCCTCAAATAATAAACCACACCTCATGTGCCTAAACCTCAACCTTAGACGATTAAAAATTCAATTAATGCTTACCAAAAACTACCGTGGGATATTCGAACACAACACCTACCACTTGCCAGCATGCTCGCACCCTTTGGGCTGCTGCTAGGCCAACCGCCGACACAAGGACAAAAAAGCACGATGCACACTTTGACCTTCGCTCAAATTCATTTCCAATCAAAATTCTAAACAAAACTGTCACCACCCACATTTGAACACAAAACCTACCATCTTCTAGCACCTTAACACTACCCAGTATACCACTAGGCCAACCGCATGGTTGGATATAATATCGAACTATCTTATCCTTATACACATCCAAAGTCCTTTATTTTTTTTAAATAAAAATTTTGTCTTCTTCCACTCACGATTGCGCATGCTGAAAATTTATATTAATCACTTGAAATATGCATAAAAATATCCCCCTTAGGACACCAAACATTACCATATAAATATGGATTTACCACCATGCTAAGGACGTCGACGATGCTTAAGAATTTAAAAATTATTTTTCAAAGTTGGCACCAAACCCACTTAGGGTTATAAAATATTATAATATAAATATTATAATTATTTTATAATTTGAACCTTAGGCTTAACTTTATAAATTTAATATTAAAATATTATAATATTATTTCCTTTTTGAGCCTAAACATTTTCTTCCTTTGGTATTTTTAGACCAGGGATTTCAACCTTTTAACCAACCATGTGGAGCTTTATCCCAAATGTCTTGGGCTTAAAATATAAATATTTTAACCCTATTTTTATTAATTCTATTGCACTGAGATGAACATTGATTGCATCTAACATTTGATATCAATGACAATATAATTACTCAAAATTTCATTGTATTGCATTGTTGGAGTGTTGAAGTCCTTCATTAAAATTTTTGGAGTGTTGAAGTCCTTCATTATATTGCATTGTATTATTTTTTTCAGCTTTCATTAATGGCATATTATTGAGTTATTGCAAAATTTTATCTTATTATTTTCCTATGTATTATAGTGTCATTATCATATAGTTAGCATAGCTTACTTGTTTCACATCTTGTGGTTGCATTTCATTCAATATAAATTCCCCAAATCTAACAATGGTACTAGAGCATATAGTAGATCAAATAGGAAATAGGGAGAGCCACAAGAGAGATTGAGAGGAGTTCATAAATATCATTTTTAAATTTTTTAAAAATTGTATTTGGTTGGAGTCTTTCTATAGGGTTGCAAAAAAATTGTGAATACTAGGACTTAGCATTAATTCCACTAGATTGGCAAATCAACTAGTGAAGATTGATTATCTCTAGATTTAGTGTTTCTTTCATTACAATTTCTAATACTTTGTTGTAGGAAAAGGAGATTCAAATAAAGTTGGGAATATTCCTACAAGAAAGTTAGGAAGACTATCTTCTTTAGAATCAATATAGTAGTAAAGAAAAAAACAAAAGATCAAATATTTGGAGATCTAAGAAAAAGGTCCCACTAAAATATTGTAGACCTATATATTGTAGAAAAGAGAAAAAGGCTAGAGGAGCCTTATTGCAAATTGAAGAAGAAGAGACTCCAGAGAAGTGTCCAGGAGAATATTGGATATTTTTTATCTCTATTGAATATTGAAGACTACAAATCAAGGACGAGGTCATAAAAAGATGATCCTATTGAAGGAAGTAAAGACTCCAAAAAGGATTCCATGAGAATTTTAGAGATTGGTGATATCCATTGAAGACTAAATACTACAAATTACAAATAGAAGGAATATGAAAAAACAACATGAGAAGCGAAAAATACCTATAAGAGGTCTCATTAAATAATTTATATTCTTCAAATATTGAAGATTGATAAGGACTAGAAAAATTCCTATTCCATATTCCAGAAGTAGCAGATCATTGAAGTCTTGAGGAGAAGACTAGAGAAGCTACAATATTGAAGACACTATAGAAGATATATCAAGGAGAAAGAAGGATAAGGCTATACAAGCCTTATTATAGAGATCAATAAGGCCATTGAAGTAATTTCAAGGAGAACTCATTAGAGAAATTTATCAACAAGGAGGAGTTCCTGATAGAATAGAATTTGGAACAATTGTTGCCATCCAACAACAAGACCAAAAGAATAAGAATTTGGTAAGGAGTTTGCTAAATTTTTGGGGAGAATAGTGAAGACCTAAAGACAGTCAGAATGTTGAGAAGAAGGTCACTAGATAGGCCAATATTGAAGTCATAATTCAACACAGAGATTGAAGGAGAAAGGAGTTAGAAGAAACCACCAAATATGAGATATTTGGAGATTGTTATTGAAGGCTAGAAGGCTCATTCGAAGAACGAAGTTTTTTAAATTTATAGTAGAATATAGAAGGTATCTAAGAGATAAATATCAGTTGTGATTTGGAGGAGATTCCTACCAAATTTAAGATATTCAAGGATAGCATTTCGAAGGTGAAATTGACTACGTAAGGATAGCAAATAGGGAAGCAATACTAGCTATGAAAATTCAGATCTATAGAGTGCATTCTAAAGAAAAAATAAAAGCCACCAACCTACATTTTTTGAGTAGCATGTTAAATATTTTCAAAGCTATAAATAGGTAAGCTAAATAGTTGTTTTGAACAGTAGGGAAGAGCTATGATTTCATCATTACAAGGCAGAATTTTGGTGAATCCAATCACCAATTTATTCATCATCTATAGAGGATATTAAAGGTAAGCAAATTAGGTGCAAAAGGTTCATTATTTGAACTTTTGTTATTCGGTTCATTATTAAGTTTCATTAAAAACCATATTAGAGTTTAAAAGTTGCAAGGATGAGGTTGTATATTAAAGTCTTCAAGGGAGTGTAGAAGATAGTTTTTACAAGGGTTATAACCTGCACACAAAAATGAGGAGTTAGATATATTTCAAAATAAATGAAAACATCAACATCCTAACTTCTAGTAAAATAAAAGAAGACATTATCCATAAGTGAATGTTGCATATATTATAGTATATATTTGAATCTATTTTAAAGAGTTCATTTAGAGAAGCAATAAGGAAAAATTGCTATTGCACTATACTAGCTATTAAAGGTGCTCTAAGTATTTAAGTTAAGGTGAAATTTAGTGCTTTTAAAAATGCATATTAGTTGCATGATTAAGATCTTGGATTCATTATTGCTAAGCTAACCAAGGAAGGAGAGAGTTGTCTAGCAAGGAAGAGAACATCAAATCATTGTTTGCTACCAAGTAACATAGCAAGGAACTTGTTGGTCATGAATCTGCCTAAGTACATAACATATGTGTGCCCTAGACCCAACCAAGATTGAAAGGCCAAAAGGCAAGAGATGTCCTTTGAGCCAATCTCCAGAGAGGGTTGGTTCCCGTAATAATCTAACAATTGGTATAATCTTAGGGTAACAGAAAGAGATAGAAAATGATAGAAAGAAATTGGAAATATGGATATGAGATAGAAATGTAAGGTGAGGATAAACTAAAAGATAAAATTCAAATCAAGCTTTAATTAGCATGTAATAGAAAGGAAAGCATAGGAACCATTCATAGTTTACAAAGATAAATTCCAATAAAAATTTCATTCAATTCTCTATTAGAAATTAAATTTAGATGTATAATTTAACTTTATCTAACAAAGATCACAAACCTAACAAAAATGACAAGTAAAAAATAATTACATACAACAGCTGATTTAGGAACCAAAGCCAAATATCTTTTGATTAATGCATAGAAATCAAATCAATTTTTTTAGCAGAGTGTCTATGCTCCTATTTTACATAAAAATACTTAGTATTTATAGAGGGTTGCACCTCTATAATTAAATGCAAATTAAAACAAAATGTCGGCTAGTCAAAGATCAAACATCAGTAATTCCTCCTTGGCAATAGTAATGAACCAATTACCAAATGCATTGTGAAATATCTAGCGATTTCATCACATGGCATATCCAAGCTTTGGCAAAAATCATCGATCAAATTTCAATATCCATGATAGTGCCTCAAAAATGAATACCCACCAAAGTGGATTATGCTTAAAAAATAAACAATATTACACCAGAGTCAAGAGTGCAATACTTAAACTCAATAGTTTTTTAGTAGTGATCCTGGATATATCTATTGTGTCAACACTAAAATTAATTTTAACATCCTTAATCCTTTCCCAAAGAAGATCTGCATTGAAAAAATGGGGGCGATAGTGTTTTCTTCTAAAATTCTCTCAAAGTTTCACCCAAAATAGGTCTTCATGTTCATTTTTCCCAAGTCATGCCCGAAATGGGCTTTTGCCTAGACTTGCACTTGGAATGTGCACTTGCCAATGTTTTCACCTAGGATGCGCTCAAAAATGGAGTTTTGCTCCAAACCTGGTTGAAATGGAATTTCACCCCAATATTGCCCTTTTGCTATGAATTCACCTAGGAAAAGCTTGCACTGCCAAAAGTGGGCCCCATCTTGGAAACTAGATTTTGTTGAGAAATTAAGCGAAATTTTTTTTTGCTATTAATGGGAGCGAAAATGCTGACAAAATTATTTCACCAATGAAATGGCTGTTAGCGTATTTTTGATTCTATTACATTATTTAGATATGTTGTTGTTTTGTTACAACCAGTTCGTAACAGTTTAGTTACGCCGGTGCTATTCCCGGCTATGTAACTCATTATTTAAACTGTGCAATACAATAATAAACTTGTTGCACAATCTTACATGGCATCAGAGCCAGTGGCGTGAAGGGAGCAGCGCAGCGGCAGCAGAGAAGCGTGGACAACAAACGGATTTTTTTTAATTTTCCAGACGGGAATTTTTTTTCTCCGGGTTTGTTGTAGCAGAGGATTCCTCCGGCGAGAAAAAAAAAAAAAAAAAAGACGCGCAGAGCTGTGCGCGTCGTGACACGGGCCCCGTGCGCGAGCGATCGGGAGTCCGGTCGACGGCCGGGGACGTCACGCGGACGTCCATTGGCGGCTGCGTCCGAGGAGGCGCGTCCCCGGGAAGAGGATGCGACCGGCTCGCGGTCCCCCGAGCGGGGACGCGTCGGCAGGAGGAGAGAGCGCCTGCGCGGGATTTTTTTTAAATTCTCGCCGCGCAGGAGGTGGCCCCCCCTCCCCAGTCCCCACTCCCCGTGCGACGTGCGCACTCCCCGAGGGCACCACCCCCCCTCTCCCGGTCGGCGGAGCGGGAATTCAAATTCCCGTCGACGCGGGAAATAGGAGGGGTATAAACCCCCCCGCGCAGGCCCTCCCCCCCCCCCGGGCGCAGGCCCTCGACGAAAAAAAAAAAAAAAAAAATTGCCAGTTTTTTTTTTTAAATCGAAAAAAAAAAAATCGAACGCCCTCCCTGGAACGAAAAAAAAAAAAAAAACAAAGTTCGGCTCTCTTTTCTTCGGCGAAAGTCGCTGCGGGAGACTGCGACGTTTTTTTTTGAGTGCCGATCCGGTCTGGAAAAGAAGGCAGCGGTGATTTTTTTTTTTCGAAACGCGGGAGCGGTGGGAGCGAGTGTCGTGGTCGCAAGCCGAGGCCGAATTTTTTTTCGAGCAGTGTTGCGGTCGCAAGCCGAGGCCGTTGCAGAGGAGGAGACGAGAAGGAGGGGTTGAAAGAGGAGCAGGTCCACTGTTCCTTTCGGATCAGCCCGGCCGGCTCACGTGGTCGTGAGCCGTGCGGTAAGGCTCGGGGAGCTGCGGGTTGGGGGGTTCAAATCCCGCCGACCCCCCCAAGGTATATTTTTTTTTTTCAAAGTTTTTTTTTATAATTATTAATTTTTAATTAAAATTTTTAATTTTAATTTATTTTTAATAGTTTTAAACTTTATAAATTAAAATTTAATTTTAATTTATTTTTCCTAAAGTTTTAAAACTATATAAATTAAAATTATTTATTTTAATTTTAAATATATAATAGTTATTAAAAATGCTTTGTTAAAAGAATTTTTTTTAAGGGGGGATATTTTTTTCAAAAAATCAAAGGGGGATGTTGAGTAATTTTTTGAAATAGCAATTTGGCATTGTAAAAGGTGCATTTTTAGCTGTGACCGACACCTAATGGGTTATTCTAGTGGGCATTTTTTTTGTTGTATGTTGCATATTTCAATTTTGCACTATAACATTAAAAATTAAAATCAAACACTCCCTAAGTCCCCGGAATATAAAACCCATCTGTGCAATTTATTTGCACTGTAGCGTTCGGTATTTGCGATACCTCTCGCCAGCACTTACAGGTAAAGCTGTCGTGATTTGGCTACTGTATCCGCCGCCTAACATAGCTGCTATAACGATGTCTGAGCTTGTTCTCTATAAATCGTCGGGGAGGAATAAGTACGCCATTTTTGCATTTTTTTACTCCATCCACTACCCTTTATCGCACTTGTGTTTAGGCGTAAATCCTGACGAAGTATTCTTCATAGTGTTTAGGGGAAGTTATGCCCCACGCATGAGAAGAATCTTCTATGGTAGGTGCCATCAACAAGGCGATTCCCTTTCAGTACCGCTTATGTTCCACGTATCGTATGATCTCTAAATTTCACCTATAGTCTCCCTCACGTAAGGGCGGGTGATTTTTGTTGATCTTTCTAAATACCTATAGTTTCCCTCACGTAAGGGCGGGTATTTTGTACGGTATATTGGCCTAGAAAAGGTATATCGAAAGGGGGACCAATTTGGTGATATAAGGAACCTTCACTATGGCCGCTGTTGCAAAATTGATGGCTGATCCGCATCGGTTATTGAAATGTCCAAATTATACACCATGGAAACATAAGATGAAGGCTATTCTCCAAATGGAAGATTTGTTGGATATTGTTACTTGGAGTAGCAACAAGGCCTTCACCAACGAGCGGGATCCACGAGGTCCTTCGACGGATCAGATTGCTTTTGACAAGAAAGACAGTAGAGCAAAGGTGCTCATTTTGTTTTCTGTTTCAGATGAAGTGCAACCTCATATAGCTGATAAAGCAAGTGGTAAAGAGGCATGGGATGCACTTAGAACCATCTATGAGGGGAAGAATGAATCCACCATTCTTCATCTTCAACAACAACTTCATAACCTGAGTTTGAGACAGGGTGAAGCAGTTGAACTCTTTCTGTGCAGAGTGTACGAGTTGAAAGAGAAATTGAGTTCTCTAGGAGATACTGTGGATGAAAATCTTCTCATTTCACTTGTGATGAGAGCTTTACCTTCTTCATTTGACATTTTGATAATCTCCATCCAGGTGTCCCAACGACAAATTACCTACATCAAGTTGGTCAATCTGCTTCAACAACAGGAGGCACGCCAACTTCACAAGGATGATTCTTCCAATACAGCCCTATACACCAACGGGGCGGGGTTCTAGGAAGAAAGGTAATGGGCAAAAAGGAGGCAACTTTCGAGAAAGGAGGAAATTCTCAAGAGGATACGAAAGGAAAAGGCAAGCAACCTCAACGAGAAGAAGAGGTGGTGCAAGATCCGTGAGAAAGACAACCATGACACCAACAGGTGTTGGCATAAGAACAAGCAAAAAGGCCAAAACAAACCACAAAATAAGAACAAGCAACCCCGAGGTGAATGTTCTTTGTTGAAGAATCGACTCGGATTCCGAATGGGCACACAAGGTGCTCATGACTACCACAGATTCCACTCGGAGGGATCCTATTTGGTATGTCGATTACGGAGCTAGTAAACATATGGTCGGCGATAGATCGTGGTTTGAATCATTTGTGTCCAAGGAGGGCAAACCTGTCACCATTCTCGATGATAAAACCTACGGGGTTCGGGGAGAGGGTACGAGTTTCGAGTCACTCTTCCCGATGGCAAGTGTCGGATTGACAAGGTCCTCTATGTTCGGGATTGGCCAACAATTTGTTGTCGGTGACACAAATCCTGGACGAAATATGGTTGTCAACTTTCGTGTTGAGAATGGAAAGAAGTGTTGTATAATTACCGGGAAGGGTAAGCGATTGCAATGACTTCATATAAGCATGGCTTATTTGCACTAGATGCTATCTCTACTCCACATGTTGCCATGACTGTCTCTACCAAAGAGGCAACTTCCCTATGGCACAAGAGATATGGGCATCTTAGTTACGGCTACTTACTTGAGCTCGGCAAGTATGAGATGGTAAAGGGTCTTCCTTCCCTTTCTGCCACATTGCCAGTGTGCTCTGACTACTTGGCAGGAAAGCAACATAGAGTACCATTTGAGAAGAGCTCTACAAAAGCACGAAAACCTCTGGAGCTAATTCACATCGATCTATGCGGTCCTTTCACACCCAACAGTGTTGGAGGGAAGAGGTACTTTCAGTTATTCGTAGATGACTACTCACGAAAGATGTGGGTTTTCTTTCTCAAACTGAAATCCGAAGCTTTCGCATTCTTCCAACGAGTTCAAGAAATCCGTTGAGAAGGAGTCAGGGGCTTCTATTAAAACCCTCCGCTCAGATCGAGGGGGAGAGTTTACCTCTAATGAATTTTCTGCATTCCTAGATAAACATGGGATCAAGAGACAGTTAACAACTGCCTATACTCCTCAGCAGAATGGAGTTGCTGAGAGAAGGAACCGTTCTATCATGGAAATGGTTCGTTGTATGCTCACGGGTGCAACTCTTGGGCAACAATATTGGGCAGAAGCTGTCACCACTGCAGTGTATCTTTTGAATAGGGCACCCACAAAGGCCCTAAAAGGAATGACTCCACAGGAAGCATGGAGTGGTCGAAAACCCTCCATATCTCATCTACGTATTTTCGGGTGTCAAGCTTTCATGCACATACCGAAAGAGAAAAGGAAGAAGCTAGATGAGAAAACACTGAGATGTATTTTTCTTGGATATTCCGAGCACTCTAAAGGATATCGGTTGATAGATCCTTTGACCAAGAAAATTCATATCAGCGAGAGATGTTGTCTTTGATGAAGCTTTCACATCACAGAGCACATCTACGAGTACACCGAGGATATTGTGGAACCAAAGGAAGAGGAGATTCCTTCGTCAACACGAGACAGGGAGGTCCTTCTACATCTTCTTCACCACCATCGAAGGAGAATCCTAAATGGTGTACAAATACAATCGAGAGATGCAAATTTATCCACTCCTCCCAATTTGAATTTGGATAGACCTCGTACACGGAGTATGGCTCAAAAGGAAAGAGAAGCCAGAGAATCTGGTGAGGTTGATGATCTTTGTCAATCTTTTGAGGAACTTTCTGTGACTCCAAGTAGAGAAGTTGAGGATATGGATATTGATGATGACAGGGCATTCATGTCTACCATAGATAGTCTTGAACCTGCATCAGTGCAAGATGCTCTTAGTGAGCCTCAGTGGAAGGCCGCTATGGATACAGAGTATGAGTCTCTGATGAAGAATAAAACTTGGAAGCTTGTTGATCTGCCGAATGGAAAGAAACCTATTGGCTGTAAATGGGTATACAAAGTCAAGTACAAGGCAGATGGAACAATTGATAAGCATAAGGCCCGTCTTGTTGCAAAGGGCTATGCTCAAAAGGAAGGCATCGACTATGAGGAAACTTTTGCACCTACTGCTCGGATGACCACAATTCGGGTTATGTGTGCTATGGCAGCACAATATGGGTGGAAAGTTCACCAAATGGATGTCAAAAGTGCCTTTCTTAATGGTGATCTCCAAGAAGAAGTCTATATGACTCAGCTGAAGGATTTGAAGTGGAAGGCCAACAGCGAGAAAGTTTGCAAATTGGTTAAATCCTTGTATGGTCCGAAACAAGCTCCTCGAGCTTGGTATATAAAAATGGACAATCACCTAATGCAGCATGGATTTAAGAGATGTCCGTCAGATGCAAACCTCTATTTCAAGAAACAGGGTTATGAGATAGTGTTGCTTGTACTCTATGTGGATGATCTGCTCATTACAGGGAGTTCAGAAGATATGATCTCTACTGTCAAAAGAAACTTGTGCAAATATTTTGAGATGACAGATCTCGGACTTCTCCATTACTGTCTTGGTCTGGAATTCAGCCAGAAGGAGCACACCATCAAAGTGTCTCAGAAAAAGTATGCCAAGACATTGCTCGATAAATATTGCATGACTGACTGCAAGCCAATGGCAACTCCTATGGAGAATGGACTTCAGTTATCGCGATATGATGACTCACCTCAGGTAGATGGCACTCTCTATCGACAGTTGATTGGGAGTCTCATATATCTGACCAATACTAGGCCAGATCTCGTATTTCTTGTAAACTATCTTTCGAGGTTCATGCGGGGAGCCTAAGATTACTCATTGGAAAGCGACAAAACGTGTTCTTCACTATGTCCGTGGTACTATAGAATATGGCCTAGAATACAAGAGGAACAACAAATTCTTCTTGCAAGGATACACGGACTCCGACTATGCCGGATCATTTGATGATCGCAAGTCAACTTCTGGATACATTTTTCATCTGGGATCCGGTCCTGTCTCTTGGCACAGCAAGAAGCAACAAGTGGTTGCTATTTCTTCAACAGAGGCAGAATATCGCACCGCACGTGAAGCTGTGTGCGAAGTGATATGGTTACGTCGCATTCTGACAAGTATGGGCCATCCATCAAAATCTCCAATACACTTGTTTTGCGACAATCAGGGTGTTATGAACCTCGTCAAGAATCCAGTCCATCATGAAAAAACAAAGCACATTGACAACAATGTCATTTCATTCGAGAGGAAGTTCCAAAGCACCGAATTCAGCTTCGACACATTCCCACCGATGCTCAAGTTGCAGACATTTTCACTAAGGCACTTGGACGTGTCAAATTTGAATTGTTTCGCAGCTCACTTTGTATTGCAAAATAATGTAAGGGGATGTTAGTATAGCTATTAGTTATTACATTACCCAAATAATGTAATAAAGGGGGATGTTAGCGTATTTTTGATTCTATTACATTATTTAGATATGTTGTTGTTTTGTTACAACCAGTTCGTAACAGTTTAGTTACGTCGGTGCTATTCCCGACTATGTAACTCATTATTTAAACTGTGCAATACAATAATAAACTTGTTGCACAATCTTACAATGGCCAAGAAGTAATTTTGCCAACAAAATGCCTAGGAAATATTTTTGCCAACAAAATGCCCAAAAAAGGATTTTCACTACACTTGGGGGCAAAAAGGTATTTCGTTGTGTATGTAAGAGAAAAGACATTTTGCTCGGATTTTTCCTAAAAATACACCCATCAAATTTTTCAACAATTTTTTTAATGTGACAAAAATGCTCAAAATGAATTTATAAATTTTGCTGGTAAAATTGTTTACATATTTCAGGTAAAATTTTACAAAATTTTAATGTGGCAAAAGTGCCAATATTTTTCATAGTTTGCAAGGTATTCAGCTTTCTTGAATGCAATCAATCCCAAGCGTTTATTAATTGGACTCAGAGTCTCCACTATTTGCTATATCTGATTACCTGATACTTGTACCAACTTCTTCCTAATTTTTAATATGTAACATTGTAGATTCATACATAATAACTGCTTCAGTCCAGGAATCCATACTAATCATCTCATGAGCATTGAGTGTATCCAAAATATACCAAAAGGTCTCAACCGACTCCATATCAATGTAGTTGGCCCTTTGGTTGAGTTCCAGCAATCCTAAATCAATATAGGTGAATTTTCGCATTAATTTTAGCACATGTTATTCAATTATGGGCTCCTCCAAGTCATTAATTTTGGAAACATCATTTATGAAAATAGCCCATACTGCATCTAGGTCCTTATTTGTTAGTCTATTCCTTTGATCATCAATGAAACTAGAAAAACCATTAGCTACAATCATATCAAAGTAAACCAATGAAATGTGCCTCTTATGCTCAAATGTTTCTAGCATCTTATGGGCTTCTTTAATCAGGTCCAACATGGAGAAATAAATACACAACATGATTTTGGTTCTTTCCCAAGTGTGGGCCATCTCACTCAGTGGGCGGAATTGGAGATCCATTTGATCTATCACCTAAATATTCATTGTCATTTTCAATTTTAGCTCTAGGTTCTCCTCTGTATACTCCACTACATGTCTTCCATATGAAACGACCGTATGCACTTCTTGAAGGAACATGAGAACAAATTTTACCTTCATCATCATTGTAGAAAAATAAATTAGTAGTTGATCGCAATCTTCCTTACTTTTATCCTTCATGAGGGTCACCGACTATGTTGCCTTTGCTGCCAACTGATTTTGTAGATTTTGGAGATGTTCTTGCAAGACCTAGATTTGCTATTGTGCGTCTTACTACACTACCTTGTACTATGTGGTTGCCTGTTTAAATTCCATGATTTCACCCTCCAAGTGCATTGCCTTCTACTACCACTGCTAAGATTCATATTGCGTAGCATCTAGTTGAGCCTTTTGTGCTACCAAAGATTCCTCTAACTCCATTATCTTTTCCTTAGCCTGGAATAAGTGATCCTTGTAATGCTCATCTTGCAGGTATATTGAGCTCATCTCCACATGTATATTATCCATTTTCTCAATTGTTTCTATCTTCGTGAGATCCTCGATGATGACTTGGTATGAATAATCATTGGGTGCCATCTCTCCTTGAGGTTTCTAGACTTGAGGAACCATCTTCATAGTGTGAGCCTCCATAGCCTCTAGGTCAAAATTCACTTTCTTCATTGGTTTTTTTAAGGCTTGCACATCCTTATTCTTGCAATTCTTAAGCCATTGTGATGAAATTTTCTACACTCTATTGAAATTTTGTACTCTAGGGAGCTCTGATAGCAACTCCATGTCAGAAGCCAATGGCTCCTACACTACAAAAAATGGGAAATATAGAAAAATGGCTTGTTGAGGGTTTGAATCAATAGTATGGATGGAATTAGCAGGCACTACATTTATGCTCACTCTGAGAAGGGCTTGCATACTTATAGTAGTAATAGTATTGGAAGGCATGGAAGATGAAGCAGAGGATGACAAAAGGGAAAATGGGTTTGAGGCAAATGCAAATAAACTAAAGGAAAGAGAAAATGAGGGAATGAATGAAACTAGGGGAGTGTTGGTGACTTGTGACTATGAAATAGATATGGGAACGAAATATATCGATACAAAAAATAGAGGTGAAATAGATATGGGAAGTGCAGATGGGGAGATAGTGATCACTTCCTTCAATCATATGTGAAGGAAATGATTTTGTGCTAAGTGCAAAAACTACACCACTTTTAGACTTCTTCACCATATTAGGGAATGGTACCATTATACCCATGCTCCTCTTTTTGAGTAAAAGTTGTTCCTTGAGCTATGGTTTCTCCTCTTATTCTTCTTCAATAACTGCTCTCTTATATCGATGCCTCATTTTCTCTCACCATATTTTTTTCTTTATCAGGGTTGTAGATACTTCGAAGAACCAAGTCAAAAAAAGATAGGGGCTAGTATTTTTCACACTAATCATCATAAATCAGTGAAAATGTGTCATCCATAACCAACGGATAACTTGATCTAGGCTTAATTCAATGGACCCTCATGACCCACCAGTTGGCAATATTTTCATCAAACCAATCAAGTGGTTTCACTTTTATTTGATTTAATAGACTAGAAGGAGGAACTTAATATTGATGATTTGTCGAATCATACTCAACCTCAATATCATAAAAATCATGCCAAGGAGGGAGCAACATCATCTTCTCAACATTTCATTCAAGGTCGCACCCCTTGGGATTATTCATCTACTATAATATGTCTTCTTAGGGGTAGCAATAAAAATTCTTGATTTTGATGTAACTTGTAAAAACACCCAAAGGATTGTACCACCATCATTGAGGAATCTCAACCAACCCATGGTCATAGATCATCTCAACAATCAATCCATTCTAGACACATTGAGTCACTCTTATATCATCTAACTAGAAAGGCATAGCACATGCAACTTTCTTTCCATTGACTGTTCCATAGGTATTATTTGTGAAATCACTTTGTCGTGTTACCTCCAAGGTGAAAATATGTTTGATGGTGAAATACAACAACAAAAATGATTTCCTAGTGAAGCCAAAATGTATGACCACCACTCCTTGTGTTAGCAAAAATACATCACCTTTTTTCTTGTCAATTACCTCTACTTTCATTGCTCGAGGCACTCTATTGCATACCCAATAAATCAACTCAAGAGAAAGCCCCAAAAAAATTATGTTAAAGTTATAATAGGACTCTCTTATGGATAAAATCTGAGTCCATGAATACATCGACAAAATTCTCCCTATTTCATCTATCTTCCTTATCGCTATAAAAGTGAATGGGAATGCTTATGATAGAAAAATTAACATACCAGAAGGGATCATTACATTAAAGTAATATCTCTACTTTACACCTTTTGCAGCTATGAGTGCATTCTTTGTGGTAAGCAATCCGCCCAATCAAACAAAATTAGATTTGTGGTTGTTTGCATGGCAGTTGGGGCATAAAACTCCACTTGTGAAATGCACTACACCAACTATGCTTGACACGTATGAATTATGGAATTCGAAGACAATACCACCAACCACGCTAGTATTGAGTATAAATATGGGCTCTTGAAATCTCTCAAAAACACTTATAATTCTAGAAACACCCCAAAATATGGTGTTTTCAACATCTAGTTCTCCATAAACTACCACATATGAACAATGGACTGATACCTTTCCTCCTGCTCCATAAGGTTGAGATTTTTAAATATGATGTCTGGAAGAGGTCACTTACCACAAGGGAATGTTTCCCTTAAGGAGCTAGCTGAAATACTAAACAATTGATCTACTTGGGTGTTTTGAACAGTTCTCAAAGTAGAGTTATAGCACTACGTAATCGCCCAAACTATCTCGAGATATGGGTGCACAAGCATACACAGGTACCAGAAGAGATGGGAGTATAATTTCATCGTACAGGAATTCTCAGTAGACACCTTATGTAGTGTGAACTCAACATCCTGATGCAATTTATCCATGTCCTTGTTTGTGATTACAAAGTCATTAATCTGCACCATATAATCATAGTAATGTGACAGTTCGATTTCTTCCTCTTCTTCCCTCACCTTTCATCATATCTTTTCTGGGTCAGTATTCTTCTGGGCCTTCTCCTTCTTTGCATATGATATTTTCTACCCATATTTGTTTTCCTTTGAGCAAAGAGTAAATCATTTCAAATTTTGTAACAATCCATGATGCACAACAATTCCACAACTAGGCGCTTTGTAAATTTTGAATTCTTGAACTAAAATTTTTGCCCTTTTATAAATTTTGAACCACACCTACCAAAATAAATCGCTATGGCATGCCAGCTAATTTTAGGGATACACCATGTTTTCCAATGATTTATCAATTTCTCCCACATCTTCTCTAAGTGCTTTGATTGTTTGTTATAATTTTTAAATTGCTTTTTCCTTCTTGGGGGGCATAACTGGTCATTAACAGTTATTTTTGGAAGACGTGCCTTGCTACTTTTATACCTTGAAAAGCATGATAAATTCCTTGTTTCGTTGATGTGGGGTGCCAAAAAAGGAATTTTGCTGCTTTTATAGGCAAAAAGTCATGCACTCTGGGGATTCACTAAAAAAGTAGGACGAAAAGGTATTTCACTCCCCTTTGCTCCAAAAATAAACTTCGCTACATTTTTGTCCTAAAAAGCATGCAACTAGGGGTATATGGCTGCCAACTTAAGTTACGCCCTGAAAATCAGGATATGCATGAGCGAAAGGGGATGAAAATGAATTTTGCTCCAAAAAGCAAGGATGTATGGGCGAATTTCTTTTCTTGGGTGAAATCACTACATTTCTCATTTTTTCTTTTTCTTTTTTTTATAAAGTGCTTTTGCATGGGCACCCAACTTTTTAAAATTGCCATGATTTTATTTCCTCTACTTGAAAATTAAAACATTAAAAAGCATGGATGTTTTTGACGTCGCTAGTGCAGGAAAAATACTTCTGGGTGAAATGCCCAAAAAGAAACATGAAAAAGGATTTTTGCATGAAAAATGAATTTCACCAGTGAAAAAATAATTTTTATTTTATTTTTTTCATTTATTTATTTATTTATATTTTTTTACACCTCTAGAACCTTGAACCCAAAAGATACACTACACAAGTTGAATTTCTGTTTTCCAATTCTTCAAGAACTACAAATTTAAGCACTTTTTTCATGGAGTAGTGCTCAGATGGGTGACCTCTTGGGAAGTCCTGGGATCTAACCAATTTTTCACCTCTAATTGTTTTTTCTAGGCAGACGGGGCGAAGAAGGCTTTTCACTAGTGAAAATGAATTTTGCCAATGAAAACACCCCTTCACAACAAAAAAGGATTTGTTTTCCCATCCTTAGCCATTTTTTTACAAAAAGAAACATCAAACAAAAATATGTACATATTTACATTTGTAATATAGATTTTCAATGGTTGTAGGCCTTCAAATGAAAACCATTGATAGGAATTGGTAGCACATATCCATACATATCCTGCAAATAAAATGAGTTAATTTGATTCACACGCAAAATCTAGAAAGGGCCTTCCCAAATTACTTCAAACTCGTTATGCTTTATGGTATTTGCCTTGTTCTCATTCCATTTTAACACCAGGTCACCTACCTTGAAAGTCTTATCAGAATATTTCTTACAAAACCACCTCTTAATCATCTAGGCATGTTCCATGAAGGCATTATATGATTTCTCCCTCTCTTCCTCTATTTGTAAAAGTTGAGCTAACCTTGCACTCATGGGGTCAAATTGATCATCTTCATCATCAAGTAAGTGCAAGAATTGAAGTGGTGGTAATTCAATATGAATGGGCAAGATTGCTTCTTTACCGTACATCAAGGAATAGGGGGATGTTTTGATAGAATTTTTCACTGACATGCAATTGGATCATAAGGCATGGTTCAAGAGCAAGTTCCAACTTTGCTTGCTATCTCCAAGAGTCCTATTCATAATTATAATTAGATTTTTGTTTATGGATTTGGCCAGGCCATTTCCCTATGGATAATAATTTGATGAGGTTTTTAAATAAATATCATACTTACATGTGAACTAGTTGATTTTAGCACCAATGAATGGAGTTACATTATCTATTATAATTGCATCTAAGATGCTAAAATGAGTAATAAATCCTTCAATAAAAGTTATGACCACCTCTTGGTTTACCTTCTTGGTTGGGATCACTTTGACCCATCGAGTAAAATAGTAATTTGTAGTTAGAATGTACTTATTCTTGGTAGATGAATTCGGATAAATGACCCTAATGAAATCCAAGCCCCACTACTGAAATGGTGTCTCCACTTGAATCATATGAAGGGGTAATGATGCATTCTTGCTTCTAATGACATATCTTTTATACTTTTCGCAACTTTGAATGATTTTGAAAGCATTTGCAAAGTGAGTGGGCCAAAAATAACCTACTTTGATGATGTTCAATGTCATGTGTCTCCTTGCATAATGATCTCCTGACAATCTAGAATGGAATTATTCTAGAATTTTTTGCTTCTCTGATTATTTAACATACTTGAGAAGTACTCCATCAATAGTTCTATGAAACAATCCATTTGGCAACATCACATACCTAAAGTCCTGTAGTCTGAATATTCTCCTCTGTAAAGTATTAAGATTTGAAGGACATCATCCTAAATTGAAATATTTGACAAGTTACTCTATCTAATCATGATTAATGGTAGAGTGATTAGCAAAATTACTTTTTCTTACTAAATATTCATGATGGTAAATCATGGATTCAGAAGCAACACTTATTGCTATATCTTGACATAGTGCTTGACCTCGAACCATCTTGTTTGGTCGGATTTCAACATCATACTCCTATATTTTAGAAACCCAACCAAATTTCTTGTCTCTAAGTTCTCCTTGAATTATGAAACTTTGTACATCTAGATGAACAACGTAAACTATTGTTTTACTCTAGGAAACAAAATGCTGAAACTTCTTCAAGGACTTCATTATCACATTCACTTGCTTCTCAATGAAATTGTATTTCTCTTCATATAATTGGATGACTTGGATTAAGAAAGTTATTGGATTCTCATATCCATCATCTCCCTTCTACATGAGCATCGTTTCTTAACTCTCTTGTTCACCAATGACATACAAGATAAAATCCTTTGAATAATCAAGGTTTACCAGAATCAGGGCTTGAGCAATTATTTCTTTGATTTCGTTGAACAAGATCATATTTCTTTGATGAGTAAAGGATTTTGGATTTCAGTATATTTAGTAGTTCAAATTTCATCAAGACTTCAATATTGGGGTTGACTGGCCTCTACAGTCTACTCATCACTGTCGAAAACTTGCTAGTAGATATTTTTATCAAGAATTGAAGGTCTGTAAACTAACCTCATAGTCTTGGGTTTCTTCACCATGTGCTTAATTGGAGAAAAGTTGGAACCAAGGGATTACAAAATATCAACATGCATTTTATGCTCCTGCGAGATCACTTGGATGTTCAACATTGTGTAAGACTCGAATAGGTCCCAAAATTTGTTGTAATACACCTTAAGGTAGTGTTTCTTGGAGACACATTTGTTCATTAATTGATTCAAAATTAGTTCAAAATCTCCAAAAATATACAATTGTTTAATCCTAAGCTTCTACATTTTCCTCAAGCCTAGGCATAGTTCTTTGTACTCGGTGACATTATTTGTACAAATCTAGGTCAACCGGTACAAATAATTTTTTTATATTCTAGAAGGATAAATGAGAACGATTCCTACTCTTGCATCATTCTTGCATATTGCATCATCATATTACAACTTCCATAATTGATCTGGAATATGATCTTGCTCATAAAACACCTTCACTTCAACTTTTTTAGGATTTTTAATGGTGTAACAACCATCATGGGATTAAAATTGAGTATTGAAAACTCATCTTCAATTTTAAGCTCATCCAAAACTTCTTCCATCAAATATTATTCTTCAAATTCTTCAATCATCATGTTGATAAAATTTATGTATTTTTCTTCTTCTTTAATCTTCTCAATATTAAAAGTAGAATGCTTCTCAATATAGATTCAGATTCTCTTCCCTTTGATAGGAATCTCTATATGGAAATAGTCCAAATAAAGATAGCCTTCCAAATTGGCAGTTAACTCCTTTGAAAGGCACATGCTAAAATATAACTCTAGATCAACCATAACCACCTCTTGGATCATAGTGATCTAAGGTATTTTATGCAACACAATATAGGAATAATAGGTTCAACTCTCAATACTAGAGTTCCCCATTCAACATGTTGCTAAGCTAAGGTAATCCCCTTTCTTAATGGGTTCAACATCTAATCATTAAAGCAAGCAAAAACAACTATTTAAAACATATAATATTATGAGTTTCTTTACCAAACTACTCACATTCTAATCAACATCTAAGTTTTCAGCTTTCCATAAGGCTTCAATCAATTGCTATATTGAGTTTTGGTTTGTGTTTCACATTAGACTAGAAAACTTATCTACACAACCCAAGTTCTCATTGCAATATTTTCAAAAACCAAATAATTCTATTAAGAAACATTCAGGTCAATGGACCACCTCAAGTTTATTTTCCTTTATAAGGTTTATATTATACAAATTCTCAACCGAGAACTAAGTTCTAGATTAAAATGTAAAAATCCCTAATCTCAGTCAAATGCCCATAATCAAGTCTAAGTCGACTAGAGCAACAACAATAATTATAGTACAAATGTATTAGTTAAAGTCTCTCCCATTTATTCATTTGATATTGAATGTCATGGAAATATTATCGGCAGCTAGTTCAACCTTTCAACAACAAGTGCTACGTCTAATATCAGATGGTTATAACAGATTTACTAACAAGATTTAAGTTCAAAGCATTTGATTTAAAGTTATTTTACCAGTATCTAAGTTTCTTTTTTAAAATAAAATTACCCCTTGCCACTGATATTCATGGTCAAACTTAGAGTTGAAGAACTAAGTTTCATACAACACACTTTATTCCAATTTATTAATTTACATTATGAACTAATCATAGTTCCACTACCTCACATATTAAATGGAACACGTAATGGCTTAAATAAGGCTCAAAGAAGCATAATCAAGACCAAGCACCACTGCCTAGAATATCTATTGATTTTCTATCACAGAGGATGAAATAGAGTTCTTCAATAGATTTACTCTCCAATTACTCGTTAGGCAGATGAATTCCAGCATATGTGAATTAAAGACAACAAAATGGCTTCTCACAGAAATCCTGCTGAACATAGATAAGATAATAATAACAATTTATCTTTGTTTCAATGATCTTTAAATTCCAAAGAGGTTCCATACACATACATATTTCGGGTTCTGAACATCTTTTCTCCCCAAACCTGGCTAAAATTACCTAATGGTAATCAAATGGGTTCATAATAAGATGTTATGCTCACTTCGGTAAAAGAACAACAATCATTGAATTTAACATAAGTGTTTGCAATTGGCTATCCTCTACATATTTTGGTGGTTTAGAAACCACATACAAGTCTTATTTTGACTAATAGAATATTACAATAGTTTTAATAATAGCATAAATGCCTGCCTCCCAACTCAAGGCTTCTCTAAAGCTCCTTTAATGAGATTACATCCAAATCCTTTAGAGCTGATTCCAAAAGTTTGGCTGCAGAAAGACCACGCTCCCAGCCGCTACAGTAGACCTCCAAGCCTTCATTTTCGGCTGCCATGGTGGCCTTATGAAGCTTAGAGTTTTCTTTGTCAACATGGGATCAGATTATGGCTCCTTAATAATTATGCCTACTCATCTACCTCATGCATGCAGGCTTTCTCCAAACAATAATGCATAATCAATCATGGCAAACACATACGCAAATATCATAATTTCATACTGCAACATATGTTTGTTCCTTTACATAGAATACCAATTCATTCATAACAGTATTGTTTTCCTGGGCTAGAGTCTCCCCAACATTACAATACACAATTCACTATTTCATATACCAATACATGTATAATAAGAAAACATCCACCAAACAATATTTCATCAATGCCTACAACACTATTCTCAGAACATTTAGTTTCTTTTAATTTATAAGAAAGTGTCTCACTATTTTATCTATTGAAGACACACAAAGGTATTATATTTTAGTTTGAGTTTAATGCTTCCAAAACATACGTACAACATCAAAAACAACCACAAAATTTTCAACGACATTCGCAGGAATTGCTCAACTTAAATCCATCATATTTAAGCACAATTTCAAAACAAATTTTCTAGAAAATGTGAACATATGACAACATATGGTAAACACACCTGGTTTTATTTGATATTGGAATTTTGATGTCTTCTACCAGCAATCATGCAATAGTAATATCCAGAAAATAATCGTCTTTCCCAAAACACCCAAAGAACCCCCTTTTTCTTTTGGTGGCTGAATATAAAGATGACATAACAATCTATCCCACGATATAATGAATGCACCACTCCCTACATGCATCACTTCCACCTTTTTCGTTTTTGTGGTGGTGGAGGTTATTAAAACCAATCATGACTGGTGCATGCCTCAACTCAACTTTTATATGCAATTGCTACACGCACACTTTAAATTGAAAAATAATAGATCTGAAAAGAGTATTTTACCAATATGCACACTCCCTCCTACGACAATCTATTAGTATTTATTTATAATTTACTTTATTTTATTTGTTTTACATTTATATAACTATTTCTAACTAACCCCATAAGGGGGCGGAGATCCAAGGTTCAAATCTCAAGCCTCGCTGGACTGAACGCTTGTCCCTTTCTTGGTGCTTTTAGTGGCATAAAAGGTTTAAAATGATTGTGGCATGGTGGTTATAGGGGCGGATTGCGTGAAGATTTGTGTGGTGGCTTCTAAGGCGGACAGTGCAGAATATTGTGGCGGCCATAAAAGCTGGACAGCCTGCCCGGATTCGTGGCGGCTACCGATTCCACCATGTGAATTAAAAAAAGAAAAAAAAAAAAAAAAAAACTATTTCTAACTATTTTTCCTTTTCTTTTAAAGTCCAATACTAAACACACAAACCCTTTTAATTTGTAAAGCATACAACAATAAAAAGGCTCCCATGCCTAGGCATTTTCATTGCCAAAGGCTCCCATGCCCTAGGCATTTTCATTGTCAAAGGCTCCCATGCCCTAGGCATTTTCATTGCCAATTAAGACATACAATATTTTTGAAACAAGGCTCACACAAACTTAACAAATCATCCATGAAATCTATATGATATGCATATGTGGTGAACATTCCACGTACTCACGAGTTGAATCATCACTTCTCTCTTACCTTTTCCACCAACCAAACCTCACTACCTTTTCCACCAACCAAACCTCACTTGTCGAGAGCGTATACACAATAGACATCAACAGTACCTTGCTCTACAAAAAAGGTAATACACTTCATCAATTAATCTATAAACAATGATCATGCAAGAGGGGTCATTACATTATTGCATGCAATCCATATCTAGTTACTAGCTCTAAAATAGTATCCTTTATATTTACCAATTTCACTTTAATTTTCCTTTCTTGTATTACATTTCTCACTGTACACACCCTCTTCATGTCTAGATTTCTTCATGCTTCTACCTCATCCAACTTGGCTGTAGGTTCCATTTCTTTGAAGCATCCTCCTACTTCAATTTTACCCCACATTTTTCCATTGCAATATACAGATATACACACCCCTCATCAGAACTGAAGAATTAGCAATAAAAATTCAAAATGAATGAAAGGTGAATAAAAAAAAAACAAAAGAGATGGTCCTTCCAGCGTGGGAGTGAGTTAAACCAGACACCTTGATGACATAAGAGATGGTCCTTCCAGCGTGGGAGTGAGTTAAACCAAAAATCTAAATTCCATCGTAAAATTCAATTCCAAAGTTTGACCTAAGTCAACATGCTTGTAAGACTCTCCCTCATGGAATTGAGCTAATGAGCGGTTTCGCACCATTTAGTGTAAGACAAGTTGAGTATGATATTCCACACAAATCCCCTATTCTATGTTTGACTTAAGTCAACGAGCTTGTGAAATTATTTCTCATGGAATTAGGTTAAGTCACGGTTCCACACCATTCTATGCAAAGTGAGTTGAATCGCGATTATGTGCCACTCCCATATAAATTGAGTTGAGTTTTTATTTCACCCTTCTTGTTCATCGAAATGCATACAAGTTAACTTTAGCCATGGATTTGAGTAAAATTGTGGATCCACAATACTTCCATATAAGGCAGGTTGAGCACGTCTCCGTGCCACTTTTGTGTATGTTGAGCCACTTGTATATATGTTGAGTTGAGCGTGGCTCTAGGCAAATTTAGTGAAAAATAAAAGAAATCCCATTAAAGCTCTTGAGTGGCCCTATCTTTGGGTCAATCTCCTTCCCACGTTATTTCTTTCATATCTTCTTCTTGTTATATTTCAAATCAATTTGTTATATAAATTTTGTCATATTTCATTGAGAATTAATTTTATCTATTTTCAATCAATTTTTTATATTTGAAATTAATTATACAATTTTGCTATATATCTATTTTCCTTAATTAATATATGTTTGAAAATATAGAATGTATCTCTTCCATTTCTTATATTTCCAATCAATTTTTTATATTTCCTTAAAACTATTTTCAATCAGTTATATCAATTATTTTCTTCAGGTCCTTGTGAGGGTTATTGTTTTAGGATTCTCTGTTTCTTATATGGTTTTATTGATTCAATAAATTTTTACCAACAAAAAAAAAATCTTAAAAAAATATATTATTTTATATATCAATTAATTACTTAAGATTTTTTTTTAATCTATTTCCAATCATTATTTGCTTAAGCTAATATATTATTTTATATATCAATTATTTACTTAAGCAAACATGGTATTTTATTTTCATAATCATTTGATTTGTAATGATTTCTATTAATTCTTGGATTTTGTACTATTGTGGTTATTTTTATGTCAAGGATCATTTCCATTTTATTAGTTATTTGCTTAAACTAATATATTATTTTATATATCAGTTATTTGCTCAAGCAAATATGGTATTTTATTTTCATAATCATTTAATTTATAAAGATTTCTATTAATTCATGGATTGTGTACTATTGTGGTTATTTTTATGTCAAGGTTCATTTCCATTACTTCTTGGATTGCTTGCTAGCTATTACTTCTAATATGTTGTTTTTGAATTAGTTTGTTATATAAGTTTTTTATATTTCCTTAAAACTATTTCCAATCAATTATATATCAATTATTTGCTTAACCATAAATATTATTTTATATACCAGTTATTTGCTTAAGCAAATATGTTATTTTATTACCATAATCATTTAATTTGTAATGAATTCCATTAATTCCTGGATTGTGTACTATTGTAGTTATTTTTATGTGAAGGTTCATTTTCATTACTTCGTGGATCGCTTGCTAATACTTCTAATATGTTATTTTATTTTCATAGTCATTTAATTTGTAATAATTTTGCATACTATTGTGGTTATTTTTATGTGAAGGTTTATTTCCATTACTTCTTTGATTACTTCCTAAACTGCTTGCTATTACTTCTTAGATTACTCGTTTCCTCTATTGATCACTATTCCTTGTTTTCTAGATTGGTTGCTATTACTTGCTATTAAAATTATGCTTAGTGAAGTGAAGTTACCTTATTTTTATTTTTATGTGAAGGTTTCATCATCATTTAATTTTTAATCATTTCCATTAATTCTTGGATTTCTATAGCATAGCTCTAAGCTATTAGAGCTATGCTTATTATTATTGGAAGGTTCATAGGTGGAATTAATGCTTATTTAATTTGAAATCATTTCCATTAATTCTTAGATTGCTATAGCATAGCTCTAAGCTATTAGAGCTATGCCTATTTTTATTGGAAGGTTCATAAGTGGACTTAAAGCTTATTTTTATATAAGGGGTTTTGTTTGGCCATTCTAAAAGTAAAAAAATAATAAAACTTCTCTTCAAAATCTATAAGGAAAAAGATAAAAAAAAAAAAACTGATTTTGTTAAAATATTCTTTTCAAAAAGACTTCAAAAGATAAAAAGAGATTTTTAATTTTGTTAAATTACTTTTATTTTGTTAAACAATTCTTTCCAAAATACTCCAAAAGATAAAAAGAGATTTTTCATTTTTTTAAAGTACTCCTTTGACTAGGATCAAATGCTCCTCTCTAATCTTATAGAGGTTCGAACTTCATTCTCATTCAAAGGCTCGGAAGAGCTCTTATAAAGAAAGGCCTTCATCACTTCATTCCATCAAATTAAAGAGGAGAGGGTTAGAACTTCATTTTCATTAAAAAACATAGAAGAGCTCTTAAAAAGAAATGCCTTCATCACTTCATCCCATAAAATTAGAGAGGAGAGGGGAGAGGTAAGATCTGTTAAAAATTCCTTTGTTTCAGGGTAGGGCAATGCCCTGGGCACTCAAAATTTAAGGTATTTTGGAACTTTGCTGGCATTTTCCTTTCAGGGCAAGGCAATGCCTTCAGTGCTAAAAATTTCAGATTTTTTTTACCTTTGGTCACTTAAAGTTTAAGGTGTTTTGGTACTTTGATGGTATTTTCCACTGATTGACTACTCAAAGTGACTGCCCCAAGTAGATTGTTCATTATTATTTGGGAAGAAGTTGGATTTTTGAAGATATATCAGAGGATAAAGTTCATTATTATTTTGGGAGAAGTTGGATTTTTAAATATATCTCAGAGGATAACGTTCATTATTATTTGGGGAAAAGTTAGATTTTTTAAGATATCTCAGAGGATATTTCATTTTGCACTTATGGCCATAGCTAAAATGTTGATTCTCGTTTTGGGAGTGCTCATATTTTTTAGTATGTTGGTTGAGTGCATCCTATAGAGGGATCTCTCCTTAATGATCTTCCCCATGGATTTTTCGCTTGTTTAGAAAGACTTAAATAGATAAAAAGAGATCATTTATTTTTTACTTATGGCCCTAGGTTCTCTCAAGTAGAATGTTCATTATTATTTGGGAAGAGTTCATCCTTTTAGAATGTTGGTTGAGTGCATATCTAGAGGGCTCTCTCCCTCCTAATCTCCTTCATGATTTCTTCCCTCTAAGTTTAAAAATAAACTTTAAAAGATAAAGAGAGATCTAAATGATTATTTCTTAAATGCTTTTAAACTTTGTGCAACTCCTCTCTTTAAAATAGAATGGAAAATATTAACAAAGATCTTTGATCTTGTTAAACTTATTTCTTTGTTAAAATTTATTTAGTCTCTAAACAGATAGAGCATTAAAAGAGCAGATTCTAAATTAAAATTTATTTAGACTCTAAATAGACCATACAAAAAGTACATTCCAAACACTCAAGATATTGTTGTTTTTTTTTGAAAAAATTGAAAAAACTTGTATTAAAACAAAGATCAGTTACATAAGGGAGAAGACCCTTCCCACCAATTACAAGGCATGAAAACATGACACAAACCACCTTTGACCGCAAAAATTCAACAAGTCATGAAATCGTGACAGGTCGCGATATCGCGACAACAAACCAGCCATGACCGCAACAGAGCGACAAGTCACGAAATCATGACATGTCACGATTTTGCGATAGCTAGCCAAGCATGACCATGATGAGGTAACAAGTCGCGATATCATGACAACTAACCTTCCCTAGCCGCGACAGAGCAACATGTCATGATATCGCGACATGTCACGATATCGTGACAACTATCCTTCCCTAGCCGCGACAAAGCAACATGTCACGATATCGCAACATGTCGCGATATCACGACATGTCGCGATATCGTGACAGTAATCCTTCCTCGGCCGTGACAGAGCAACATGTCGTGAAATCGTGACAACTTTCCTCCCATGGCCGTGACGACGCAACATGTCACAAAATCATGACAACTTTCCTTCGAAAATCGTGACGGCGCAACATGTCGCGACATTGCGATAGCTTCCCTCCAGTAGCCGCGATGGCGCAACATGTCGTGATATCACGACAGCTTTCCTCCAAAGGCCGCGATGGTGAAACATGTCGCGATATCGCAACAAATTTCCTCCAAAGGCCATGACGGCGCAACATGTCACGATGTCACGATAGCTTCCAACCAAAGGCCACGACGGTGCAACAGGTCGCAATATCGCGACAGCTTCCCTCCAAAGGCCGCGATAGCGCAACATGTCTCGATATCGCGACAACTTCCCTCCAAAGTCCGTGACGGCGCACCATGTAGCGATATCGCAACAACTTCCCTCCAAAGTCCACGACGACACACCATGTCACGATATTACGACAAGATATTGTTGTTTAAAAAAAGATTTTTTATTTTGGTAAATCATTCTTTTGTAATTGTTAAATGATAATTTTATTTTTCAAAATTAAAAGACTTTTTTATCATTGAATGAAAGAGAAAAGATCTTTCATTTTCTTAAAATGACTCTTTCTTAAATGTTATTAAGATTTAAAAAAAGCAAATAAATAGACCATGAAAAAACTTATTTATTTATTTTTATTTTTTGATGAGGAACCTTTTTATATACAACATATTTGCAACATGTGAGGGGAGAGATTTGAATCTAGGCCTCTCGATAACTTGGAGAGTGTTAACTACCCACTTGCTCTCCAACTCCTCTACATGAGCGGATTATTATTATTATTTTTTCTTTGATTGAAAAAGATAAAATATCTTTCATTTTTTTAAAATGACTCTTTCTTAAATATTATTAAATTTTGTTAAAAACTTTGTTAAGATTTATTTAGAATTTAAATAAATAGACCATAAAAAATACTTTTTAAATAAAACTTTATTTAGTCTCTAAATAGATAGACCATAAAAAAAAAATACATTGTAAATTAAACTTTACTTAGACTATAGAGCATAAAAAGAAAACAAAACACATTCCAAAGCACTCAAAAATATTTTTGAGGAGATTCTTCATTTTGTTAATTGATTCAAAATGATTCTTTCTTAAATATTTTTTAAATGTTAATTTTTTTTAACACATTCTAAAACACTAAAAGAGATTTTTCATTTTGTTAAATGATTCTTTATTAAATGTTTCTTAAATAAATCTCTTGAAAAATCTCTTTCAGTGTTTTTATTTAGTCTTTAAATAAATAGACCTTAAAAAAATGCATTTTAAATAAAACTTTATTTAGTCTCTAAATAGATAGACCATAAAAAAAATACACATTGTAAATTAAACTTTGCTTAGACTATAGAGCATAAAAAGGAAACACATTTCAAAGCAGTCAAAAATATTTTTCAAGAATTGATTCAAAATGATTCTTTCTTAAATATTTTTTAAATGTTGTTAATTTTTTTTTTTAAATATTCTAAAACACTAAAAGAGATTTTTCATTTTGTTAAATGATTCTTTATTAAATGATTCTTAAATAGATTAAATATCTTTGAGTGTTTTTATTTAGTCTTTAAATAAATAGACCTTAAAAAAATGCATTTTAAATAAAACTTTATTTAGTCTCTAAATAGATAGACCATAAAAAAAAATACACATTGTAAATTAAACTTTACTTAGACTATAGAGCATAAAAAGAAAACACATTTCAAAGCACTCAAAAATATTTTTCAAGAGATTTTTCATTTTTTAAAATAATTCAAAATGATTCTTTCTTAAATATTTCTTAAATGTTGTTAAAAAAAAAAAAATTAACACATTCTAAAACGCTCAAAGAAATTTTTCATTTTGTTAAATGATTCAAAATGATTCATTCTTAAATGTTGGTAAAAAGGAGATTTTTTAACACATTCTAAAACACTCAATTCATTTTGTTAAATGATTCTTTCTTAAATCTTGTTGAAAAAAAAAAAAATTATTATTTTTAAATGACTATTTGTTATTTTTGTTAAATAACGCTTTGTTAAATGTTGTTAAATTTTATTTAAAATCTAAATATATAGACAAAAAAACATATTCGAAAACAAAGAAAATTTTCATTTTGTTGTTAAACTTTATATAGACTCTAAATAGACAGTCCATAAAAAAAATACATTTAAAAAAAAAAAAAAAAAAATCATTTTGCTAAAGATAAAAAGAGGATTTTAATTTTTGTTAAATGATTATTTATTAAATGTTTATTTCTTAAATGTTTTCTAAATATTGGAGGTTGTTAAAATTTATAAGAAATAATATAAAAGGGTAGATTAGAGTTTTGAAGCTTTAAGACAGTCAAAACACTCTAAAAGATAAAAAATAGACTTTTCATTTTTTTAAATGATTCTTTCTTAAATGTTGTTAAACTTTATTAAAACATAAATAAACAAAAAAAAAAATTAAATGATTCTTTCTTAAATATTGTTAAAAGATAAAAATAGATTTTACATTTTGTTAAATGATTCTTTCTTAAATATTGTTAAAATATAAAAAAATATTTTTTATTTTGTTAAATGATTCTTTCACTTTTCTCAACATTTAAACTTTGCACTTTCTTAACACTTTCTCGAGCATTTAAACTCTAAATAGATTAGATTTTTCAATCCTATAGGATCTTCTTAGGTTAAATTTTTCAATCCCATAGGGCATATTCTTGTTTTTGTTTTTACTAATGTTTTTATTTTTATTAAAATTTTCTATTAATTTTTGAATCCCAAAGGCCTTGTATTTTTGTATTTTTTAGATCTTGTTGTGGGGTGTAAATGTAATTAAAATAATTATGTACCATTGATGAATTATTTAAATCATTTCGTGGGAAATAAACTTAATTAAAATAATTATGGATATTTTTTATTTTGTTAAATGATTCTTTCACTTTTCTCAACATTTAAACTCTGCACTTTCTTAACACTTTCTCACACTTTCCGAGCATTTAAACTCTGAATAGATTAGATTTTTCAATCCTATAGGATCTTTTTAGGTTAAAATTTTCAGTCCCATAGGGCATACTCTTGTTTTTGTTTTTACTAATGTTTTTATTTTTATTAATTTTTTCTATTAATTTTTGAATCCCAAAGGCCTTGTATTTTTGTATTTTTTAGATCTTGTTGTGGGGTGTAAATGTAATTAAAATAATTATGTACCATTGATGAATTATTTAAATCATTTTGTGGGAAATAAAATTAATTAAAATAATTATGTACCATTGACTAATTATTTCATTCATTAAATTAAAAAAAAAACCTTTAATATATTAATTTATATATTTTAATTAATTGGAAAATGAATTACACCAACCTAACTAAATCTACCAATTTAACTATTTGGAAAATGAAATCTACCAACTAAATCCCCAATATTTCAACTAATTTCATATCCGTGGAGACAATCCAATAATTATATAGCTCTAAAATAAGTAGATTCAAAAACTTCTATTACAGTTGTATAAATCAATTAGCTCCTCAAGGCATCAATGAAATAAAAAACTAATTACAGATCAAAAGAGTAATCGTCCACATCGTCCACATCATTAACAATTGTCACAATGAGATGCTCTACAATGGACCACATTATTAATAAGATTAACAAGATTATTGTATTTTTTACCAATATATATATAGATTAATTAAACAATGAGGGTTTTGAGAGGAACCCACAAACTGATACAATCACTCCCATAGGAGACCAAAAAGGAATCAAAATCCCAACAGGGATCACCAACCAAACTAGAAAAGAAATAACTAAATTAAAGGGCACAAATCAAAGGTCGATATATATATATATATATATATATATATATATATATATATATATATATATATATATATATATATATATATATATATATATATATATATTTTTATATTATTAAATAAACAATGAGGATTTTGAGAGGAACCCACAACCTGATACAATCACTCCCATAGGAGACCAAAAAGGAATCAAAATCCAACATGGATCACCATCCAAACTAGACAAGAAATAACGAAATTAAAGGTCACACATAAAAGGTCAGGTTAACACCCAATACCAAAATAGAACCAACCCACAAAAATAAAACACCCAAGAAAACTTAGGGCATACCCAAATGCTTTCTCTATTCATACCAATGACAGACAACGAACTATGGAATTGGGAGGATCAAATAAACAAGCTCCAAAATATTTTAATAAGGAAAGCTTATTTAGAACACAATCATCAAAGACTTGTCCAATAAGCTTGTCATCTCTTAAAGATAAAATCAACCTTATATTATAAAGGTATGACAACTAGCCAAGGTACCATAATTAAAGACACATGAATTTTGTCACCATAGACTAAACTTGGAAGGAGATAAATCTAGATTTAGAAGAGACCATTCCCCTCTCTATTTTGAAAGGGAACAACAATGAGATTTTAAGAGAGCAAGTTTGAAAGCACTTGCCAAGCTGTCCAAAGAGCTCTAGGAACTTTGAATATTCGTTTGAATAGTGAGTTACATTTACGTACTATCGATCATAATATCGGCCTGCTTAGAGCCATGAAAAACATAACTGATTAGCTTATATATACATATAGTTTCCTCCTCTATCCCCCATAAAAATGGGAAATTCCTTTTCCAAAAGCAACTTTTAGAGGGATTTAGGTTCCTAGAGGAACTAACTACTCTTAACATCATAAGGCACCTGAGGATATGATCTATTTATCCCCTTCATGCCAAGCCTGAAAGCACCTATGAGAAGGCTCAAATTTACTACCTTAAGCCAACACATTTTGATTTAAAAGGAGCAACCAATAACCCAGGCTCTAGATTGACCCACTCAACATGGATCTTTAGGTCAGAATCATGCTGCAAGAAAATAAATTAGGGCCTAAAGATCATAAGTCCTTATTTCTCCATTTATCCATTCATCAGAGTTGAATCACCCTTTTAAAATAGGGAGGGCTGGTCTCCATATTGAAGCACTACATTTTGAGCTCACAAAGACTAGTATCTAAATAATAGATAGAGAGATTCCATCCACACCTTGGCATTAAAACCCCATTCTTGACTTCACCAAAGTAGGTTCAATATACCTTAAGAGTGCCCCTTTATTAGTATGGGCTTTGGTTGGTTTGGTATGTGTCATTGCGATCTCAATATCTCTAGTTTGGTCTCTCAAAAACCTTTATTACTAAGGGCTTGGGTTTGCCTACGAGAGCGTGAATTATATTTTAAGAGCAATATCGATCCCTCAATATGGTCTCTATCAGTAAAACAAGTTGGAAAACATCCTCTTTCATTCGTTATTACTTCTTCAGTAATAATCCCATTATAGATAGAGAGGTGGAGTTTCTTTAAATAAGGTCATTTTATATACGTATTAACAACTAGTTAAGGATAATGGCCTTACTTAACAATATAGGGGCTCTTTGAGCTCTTTAAAGAAAATGGGCTCACTTATCTCTCTATTTTCAAAGGGGAAAATACTTCTCTTTGAGAAATATAGGTGGATAAAGGTGATAGGCTTTACCTAAACTACGAATCATTATTACCCTTTTAATAATATTGTCATGCTTTATATAGAGGTTGCTCTCCTCTATATATAAAGCCAAGATACACCCAACTTTCTTTATTAGAGGTGAGCTTATTAATTGAAGAGGTATTTAAAACCAAGTTCCACTCAAATTTATTTATCATATGTGAACTTATTAATTGAAGAGGGATTTAAAGCCAAGTTGCACTCAAAATTCTTTATCAGATGTGAACTTATTAATTGAAGAGGGATTTAAAGCCAAGTTGCACTCAACTTTCTTTATCAGAGATGAGCTTATCAATTGAAGAGGGATTGAAATATCCCTACTATTATTTGAAGAGGACACCCCGTTGAAAAAAGTAGGGGAGCATAAACTTAGTGAGCGACCCCAAACCCATGATCATAGCCAAACCAATGGAACAGAAAGAAGCCAACCACCCATTATCAAGATTTTCCCTCCCCTCTCCCAATTAAGGAAAGGGTGAATAAGGAGCATTGAACACGCAACAAAAAAATGCTCATTAAAAAAGGTGAGATACCCTCCTCAAAAAAGAAAAATGATTGGGAAGAAGGGGAGCAAACTAGGGACATAGGAGGGAGAATAATCAGACTAAGCATCAGTTCGATAGCCAAACTAGGTTATTAATATGGGAAGGCCCTCCCCCACTATTTAAAAGGGTAAAAATAGAGAGTTTTAAAATGGATTCCATGAATAACTAGAATCACCCAAGCTACAAGGAAATGTCTATTTTAAAAGTCCTTTATATATATTCCTGGGGGGTGTGCTTTTATTTTATTTTAAAAGGGTGATTCCATCACATCTATTAATTGATGATTAGAATGGGCATCATGATCAATACCATTTCGTGTATTATTATGGATCTTCCATCCATGGATCCTTCTCATTATTGAGTGGAAAGGGAGCCTCTATAGTAGTGGAGGTATGAAAATTGAGTACTCTCTATTTGAAAAGGGGAACCATTCTAAAATCCCTTTAAACATAGAGGAGCAAGATTCTATTTCTTTTTCAATTGATATCTTTAATAGCTATAACCCACCTCTTTATTTTAAAATGTCCCATCAATGAATTATACTAAATGGATCCTAGTCTAATAAGGCACCTCTTCTCTTTATCCTGACCCATTAAATTCATTCAATCCTTTTAATAGGCTCTTAAAAAGTTTGATTTCCCTTTATATAAGGTGAACCAAAACATTTAAAGTAACTAGAGGAAGTGAATGTGAGCCTTTTAACTTTAAAAATAATCGATCTCAGGAAAGAAACTCATTCTCCATGCACCAATGCACTTAAAGAGCAGGCTCAGATACTAGGTGATAGCTCATCCTCTCTATCTATAAGGACTCGGGTCCCCTCTATTTTAAAAGCGAGGTTCAGGGGAGAAGTGGACTGAAATGAATGGTGAATAGAGAGAATAACTAATGGTATAATAGGAATTGGATGATATATTAAATTCATTCAATCCTTTTAATAGGCTCTTAAAAAGCTTTATTTCCCTTCATATAAGGTGAACCAAAACATTTAAAGTAACTAGAGGAAGTGAATGTGAGCCTTTTAACTTTAAAAATAATCGATCTCAGGAAAGAAACTTATTCTCCATGCACCAATGCACTTAAAGAGCAGGCTCAGATACTAGGTGATAGCTCATCCTCTCTATCTGTAAGGAATAGGGTCCCCTCTATTTTAAAAGTGAGGTTCAAGGGAGAAGTGGACTGAAATGAATGGTGAATAGAGAGAAGAACTAGTGGTATAGTAGGATTTGGATGAGATCTATTTGTATAGTCGATTGGAGAGAATAGGTAGTAGCACCCCTTTTAAAGATCTAGTATCCCAGAACGAACGAATAATATTCCATTTAAGGTGTGTGTCACCTTATAATTTTAACCCCATCATTTAGAGAATGTTAGTGGCCTTGAAATGAGAAGGATCCTGCCATAATGCAACTCTAAAACTAGGATAGCTGAGGTGAATATTTGGAACCTATTTATTTTATCAAAAATTTAAGAGATTGACCTCCTAAGGTTGAGGCTCTCTATCAAGTTGATTCCTACCTTATTTCCCCTACCAAGAGAATGGGGATTGGATTCTACTCACTCGTTCCCATCCTCTCCCTTCACTCGACCCTTCGAGGGCTTGTGGGATGATAGAAAATCCCCACCCCATATTATTCCCCTACCTTAGTCGGAGCTTGTACCCACACATTACCAACCAGCCCTAGGCCGAGGCTCTCTATCCGGTTGAGACCTGCCTTCTTTTCCCTACCGATCACCTTCTGAGGGGGAGAAGCTGAGAACCTTAAAATCGCCCACCAGGGGTTTTTTAGGGGCACAGAGGCCCTCACCCCATCAGATAGAAGAGCTCCACCCACTGCCCACTATGAGGTTAGCGAAGCTGAGAACCGCCTTCTTCTTCCTACCGAGAGGATAGGAACAGGCAGGGGTATTTCCGGCTTCTGGGAATCGCCTACGCACATATATGGTCATCTTGGAACCACACTGACGGATAGTTACCAGCACTGCCTACTGTGGGGGAAAGGAGATCCAGACCTGTAAACTATAGGATCACTTTAATCCATTTATAATAACTAAGCCACCCACTATTCACCATCCAACTCAAGGGTTTCGATATATATACTCTACTTAAAAGAACTTAAAATTGTATCATATAAGTCATATTTCAATTAAAAATCCAATAAAAGGAACACAAAACATCGATGAAGCAAACTCCTTCAAGTGGCCTAAACCAATTAACATCCTCTATGAATTCAACAATAATCTTAAGAGAGCCCATGATGGATCAATGATACAAAGCATCTAGCCTATAGAGATTTTCCTGGTAACCACCAACTCAACACGAAGTAACGAGCTGGAATTAGCCAACCATGTTTCATGCAAATGGTAATATAGGATAAGTGTTCCATGCAATGATAAGATAGGATAAAAAAATAAAAAAATATTAGTAGTTTCACTATCTTTTGATTAAAAAATTCTAAAAATAAATTAGAAGTTCCATCATAGGATAGGATAAGTGTTCCATGCAATGATAAGATAGGATAAAAAAAATATATATATTAGTAGTTTCACTATCTTTTGATTAAAAAATTCTCAAAATAAACTAGAAGTTCCATCATAGGATGGAGTGGGTAGCTAATTGTATCTTGTGCATATATATTAGAGAGGAAACATATAAAAAAAGAGAGGTGGAGAGTGAAATAGATAAAAATGGGTTATGCAACAAAAAAAACATAGATTAGAGAGGAAACATATAAAAAAAGAGAGGTGGAGAGTGAAATAGATAAAAATGGGTTATGCAACAAAAAAAACACCTTTGTATAACTTCAAAAAGGAAAAAATAAATGTCATCTCAAAATTCTTGTGTCATTATTATTGTGAGTGAAATTTAGCCATTCTACAAGGTAGATTGTGTGTGTTGTTTTTTTTTGTAGGATCCAAAGATGAGGATTGAAATTTCTCACTACATAATTTCTGGTATCATATCTTGAAGATATCTCTAGATTGGTACGTGTTAAAGGAATAATGACACAGTGGGGAAGAAGATGACCAAGAGGAACCTGAAATGCAGATATAGCTGAAATACCAAGAAGCATTATTGCTCAACTTGAAGCGATTGAAACCACCCAAAGAAGAGACATTCATATTGAGGAAGTTAGTGACAGTGAATAAGAATGGGTTTGTTATGAATAATATCAATATGAAGAGCGATAGGAAGAAACCAATGAACATTTGATTTAGGTGATTTCAAATTTGGGTAAAACACCAAAGATAGAAACTTTGTCATACAATGGGAGCCTGACTCCAGAGGATCTCATAGACTAGATTGCAAAAATGAAAAAATATTTTGAATTTAAATTAATTGAAGACCCTAAACTAGTGAAAGTTTCCTTGACAAAGTTAAAAGGGCACAAATCCTTGTGGTGGGATCATGTGCAGACAAAAATATGAATGAAATACAAGTAAAATGTCAAATCATGGGAGAAGATTATCACCAAATTAAAATCCAAATTACTTCTAATAGACTACTAATTGGGCCTCTTTAGATTATTATAAAATATCAAAGAGAAGGAGTTGAGTGTGAAATATTACACCAAAAAATTCTACAGGTTGGCCATTCAAGATGGTCATGTAGAAGATGATGAAGAGAAGGTATCAAAGTACATCAATGGGCTAAGAATTTTCATACAAGATGAAATTAGTATGATAAGGATAAGGACGATAGATGAAGCCTACTAGTATGCCTTAAAGGTATAAGAGAATTCACCGCAAAAGCATAAAAATAATTAGAGAGGTAGAGGAAGGTTCTCGTGAGGCCGAGGAAAAACAAATAGTGGAAGAGGTTAGCCAAAAAAAAAATGAAAAACCAATACTTCCCATAGTAATATCAACCACAACACCAAAGTATGTGGAGACTCGTCATGAGGTAGAGGTGGTTTTGGTCGATTAAGGGGTAGAGGATTCTTTGGATAATGTTTTTGTTGTAGAGAAGAAGATCATCATGCTTATCAATATCCAATCACACAAGAAAGTAACAAAAAAAAGGAAATAATATCAGAAACCACACCATATGCATAGGAAAAAGTGTTGCTTCCCCTAGTCACGTAGAAGAGCCTAAGCAAGGAGAATCTCTATTGATGAAGAGAGTACTATTAAAGACATAGAAAAGAGATAATGAAACTATTCAAAGGAGAAGCCTTTTTAGAAGAGTATGTAAATAAAGGGCAAATGTTGTCAGGTCATAGTAGATAGTAGTAGATAGTAGGAGTACAAGAAACCTAATGTCTTCTAAGATGGATAAAATAGGGTTGAGAAGGGTAGAACACCCCAATCTGTACAAAGTATCTTGGTTACAAAAGGATACTAGATCGTAGTTAGTGAACAGTGCAAGGTGAATTTTCACATAGGATCACACAAGGATGAAGTATTATGCAATTACATGTCTATGGATGCTTGCCATGTGTTGTTGGATAGACCTTGGTATTTTGACAAAAAAACAATACATGATGGTAAGTAAAACATCTACGCCATTATGAAATATGACAAGGAGTTTGTGTTGAGTCCATTGAAGAACAAAGCTGGGAAATATGACAATGGTTCAAAAGTTTGCTTGATTTTAGAAAACAAATTTTTGAAGGAGATGACAAAGGAGAAGACATGTTTTGATTTGATTTCTAAACCCACAAAGGAAGAAATGGCAAGCAAGAAAAATGAGATTTCAAGTGAGGTGAAGTATTTGTTAAAGGAGTATGCATAAATTCTGTCTAAAGAATTGCTATATGGATTGCCACCAATAAGAAGAATTATCCATCACATCGATCTCATTCCTAAATCTAGTTTTTCCAATAAGGTAGCATATAGAATGACACCTATGAAGAATGAAGAAATAAATTGATAGGTTTAGGAGTTGTTGGGCAAGGATTTTATCAAATAATATTTGAGCCCATTTGCGGTCTCAACAGTGCTTACATCGAATAAGGATGGAGAATGGTGCATGTGTATAGATTCTAGGACTATCAACAAGATAACTATTAGTATAAATTTATATTGCCACATATGAATGATTTGATGGATTGCTTGAGTGGAGCAAGGTCCTTCACAAAGATAGAATTGAAGATTGGGTATCATAAAATCCAAATTAGGGAAGGAGATGAATGGAAAACCACATTCAGAACAAAGGATGGGTTATACAAGTGGCTAGTTATGTCATTCGGTTTGACAAATGCACCTAGTACCTTTTTGTGATTGATGAGCAAAGTGTTGAAGCCATTTCTTGGGAAATTTGTGGTTGTCTATTTGGATGGCATATTTATATTTAGTAAGAGTAAATAAGACCATTTGACACATCTGATATTGGCCTTGCAAAGGTTAAATGAAGAAACATTGCTAGTCAATTTGAAGAAATGTAGTTTTGTAAAGGAGGAATTGGTGTACTTGGGTTTTGTGATTTCCCAATGACCCTGAGAAGATCAAGACCATTTTGAATTGGCCATCACCAAAAAGTAATTTTGAGACTAGAATTTTCCATGGTCTAGCAAGTTTTTATAGGAAGTTTATCAAAAACATCAGTGGAATCTATGTTCCAATCACAAAAATAATGAAAGGAGGAAAGCATGAGTTTTAGTGGAAAAATATAGTAGAAAGGATTTTTTGAATCCTGAAGGAGAAAATAACAATAACCCATTCTAGCCTTGTTGGATTTCAATAATGTTTTTTAGGTGGATTGTGATGAAAGTAGAACAACAATAGGAGTCTTAATTCAAGAAGGCAAGCCCATTTCCTATTTAAACGAGAAGCTAAATTAGGAAAAAAATGAGTATTCAATCTATGACCAAGATTTTTATGCTATTATTTAAGCCTTGAATAAATGGAGGCACTATTTACTACAAAAAGAGTTTGTCTTGTTCATAGATAATCATGTTTTACACTTCATTAACAATAATAGTAAATTGAATCAAAGGCATATGAAGTGGGTGGAATGTTTGCAAGGATATTAATTTGTCTTGAAGCATAGAAGTTTTCATTCAAATTGAGTAGTTGATGCCTTGAGCAGAAGCAATCTGTTGGTGAACATTATGTAGATTGAAGTCATTGGCTTTGATGCCATGAAGGAGTTTTAAGCTAATGATGTAGATTTTAGGGAAGCTTGGGCATTATGCAATAATCCTATTATAGGGTATATTATGCCTTGGTTGGATTACTTCGTACATAAGGATTATTATTCAAAGGACTATAGTTGTACATTCCACAAGATTCAATGAGGGATAACCTAATAAGAGAGAAGCACAACAAAGGACTAGCTGGACATTTTGGAGTAGATAAAATAATGGATCAAATTTGTTCAAGTTATTATTGGACTAGCATGAATGCAAATTTTAGGAGGTTTATGCAGTGTTATAGAGTTTATCAGCATGCCAAAGGAAGGATCCAAAATATTGGGTTGTACCAACCATTGCCAGTAATAGAGGGGTCGTGGAAGGATATAAGCATGGATTTTTTTCATGAACATAACGGGGTTTTTTTGTGGTTGATAGGTTCTCAAAGTTAGAAAATTTCATTCCTTGTAAGACAATGAATGATGCAACCCATATTGTTGACATATTCTTTTGAGAAGTGGTAAAGTTGCATGGTTTACCAAAGAGCATTGTGTTTGATCGAGATGCCAAGTTTGTTGGTCATTTTTGGTGTACTTTGTGTAAAAATTTAGGCACCAAGTTAATATTTAGCTCAAATTATCACCCACAAATATATGGATAGACAAAATTTGTGAATAGAAGCCTTGGGAATTTGTTGCATTGTCTCATTGGAAAAAAGCCAAAGTTGTGGGATATTGTGTTGGCACAGGCAATTTTTTCATATAATAATTATATGAATATGAGTACAGCCAAAATCCCATTCCACATTGTGTATGGAACTCATCCTAGGGGATTAGATGAGTTATAAAGTACAACTAAATTGTAGAAGCCTAATACTTTAGTAGAGGATTTTATTGATTATATGAATGACTTGAATCATGAGGTGAAGGCTGAGTTGGAAATGAGTGTCCATAGATACAAGAAATGTGTCAATATCAAGAAGCGTACACAGGAGTTCCAAGTTGGATATTTAGTTTTGGTAAATTTGCAAAAGCAAGCTCAATTGGAAGATGATTGGATTGTGTAAGGTGTTGAAAATTTTTACTGCAAATGCATATGAAATTAAGCTTCCACAAGGAATTGACATATCACTGATATTTAATGTATATGACCTCTATCCATACTATGATCAATGTATTGATGAGGATGAAGCTCACAAACTTTATATCCAAGCAAAGGAATGGATCACACAATTGCATGAGAAGGAACATGATGAAATTGAAGCCATTATAGATTCAAGAGTAGTAAGGAATACAAGAGGTAAGCCATATAATGAATATCTAGTTAAGTGGAAGAACCAAAATTTTGATGCTACGACATGGCTAACATGTTCCAAAATCTCAAAGTATGGACTGTCCATTGATGAATTTTGTAATGTTCAAGAAACATTTCTTTTGTTACCTGGTGAGTATGATGTGGAGCATCTAGCCTGGAGAGATTCACCGGGCAACCATAAACTCAAAATAGAGTAACCATATGGAATTAGCCAACCATGTTCCACGCAAATGATAATATAGGATAAACGTTCCATGAAATGACAAGATAGGATAATTATTCCATGCAAAGTTTTGGGAATAAAATAGAAGTTCCACCATAGGAGGGAGTGGGTAGCTAATTGTGTCTTGTGCATATATATTAGAGAGGAGAAATAGAAAAAGAGATATGTGGAGAGTGAAATAGAGAAAAGGGTGTTATGTGACAAAAGACCCTACCTGTAACTTCAAAAAGGGAAAATAAATATTATTTTAGAATTCTCATGTCATTATTATTGTGAGTGAATTTTAGCCATTATACAAGGTATATTATGTGTTTTGTTTTTTTGTTTACAAAATGCAAGATCCCAAGGTGAGGATTGAACTTGCTCACTGCATAAATAGATCGCAAAAGAATAATAATCCACTAGAAACATGAGGGAAAAATAGCATAGAGAGTGCTAACACAACCAACCATAGAGAACACCCAAGTAAAGAACTAGAGTCCACAAGGGGAAGCATGACCATATGAGGATCCCTGGAAGATAATATGTTGAAAATCAGCTAGGCACAACACAATTCTTATATTCAAAAAGGTCCAAAATAGATGCAAATTGATCCCTGATATTTATCAATATTAGCAAAAAATATATAAAAATGTATCCTCAAGATATTTCCACCATGCATAAGTAACAATGCATAGCCTATATGTTTGAAACATATCTCATTTGGAGGAATTTATTTGAAATTGAAAGACTCTAGAGAAAATTTCTTTAACTTTATTCAAAAGGCTACTTTTCTTAATTTCCATATAAGTATCTAAAAGTATATCCTCAACACATTTTCGCCATGGAGAAGTAAAATACTTGACTTTGTTTTCAATTATGTTTTTTAATTTTTTTTTTAACTAGATTTTTTTATAGACTTCTTATTCATTTATCCCAAGAACACCACGATAAAATTAGGAACTTTTAGCGATGAGTAGGTCTGTAAGTTGTTCAAGAAAATTAGACCTCCAAACCTTCCCACGTGAGCAACACCTCAATTGACCAATAATTCCACTAATTTGTTACCCTCTCTCCAAATGTGGATAATCTAAACATCCTTCGTATTTTGTAGTATTCTTCTCATTTCAGAAACTATATTGTGAATGTGCTAATTCAAAGGATTTTCTGACTTATGCAGGTTGATTAGGCTCAATGAGTCACCTTCGATGACCACTTTGTTGAACCCTAAGTCTTGCAACATCAACATACCTTGAAGAGCTACTCTAGATTTAGTAAAGAAGGAATTTTGTGTGGAGAGATGCTAAAAAAACATCATGATTATTTTATTTTTCTCATATATTATAACCTCCTAACCCCTACCCTCACTAAACTTATGTTGTTCTTAGAAGCACCATCATAATTAAGTTTTTCTTAGCTTGGAGGAGGACTCCATTTTATAGCCAGCCTTAGATTAGGGGTTTGGGTAGGGGTCCTATCTAAGGAAAATCCAAGAGAACACTCAAGGACCACTTATACAATGGGATTATTTGATTGTCCTCACCCGACTCATGGAAATCCAACACCACATTCTCCACAATTCCCCATAACAATCTAAGGCCCACCTGAAGAAGACTATGCGTAGAATTTTAAAAGCTTGCATGTTCCTTTATTTCTAGATACCCCATAAAAGGTGGGGAAGAAAAAATTCCCACATGCATATAAGACTTGAAGAGTAGAAAGGGGGCTCCCATTGTGAAATAATATCAAAATGAGAATTGGGAAAACCCATCTAACTACCAAAAAAATTGTAACTACCTCATAGGTTCCTCTAAAGAAGGGATATTTACAGAAGATATGTTCAATCATTTCCAAAACTGCTTCATAGAGGTAATATGTGCTAGAAAGTTACGTGCCTCACTTCTTAAGGTTTTCAATAATTAGTATTTTATCTTGGGTGGTTATCCAGAGAAAAAATATTGACCTTAGGAAGGAGGTTCTTGGTCCATATTTTATTATCAAATCTCCAATATGTTCAATAATCTAAACATCCTCCGTAATCTATAGGATTCTTCTCATTTTAGCAACTATATTGTAAAGGTGCTAATTCAAAGGCTTGTATGACTTAAGCAGGTTGATTAGGATCAATGAGTCACCTTTGGTGATCACTTTATTGAACCCTAAGTCTTACATCATCAACATACCTTGAAGAGCTACTCTGGATTTAGTAAATAAGGAATTTTGTGTGGAGAGATGCTCAAAAAACATCATTATTATTCTATTGTTCTCATCTATGATAACCTCCTACCCCCTAACCTGACTAAACTTGGATTTCCTTTAGAAGCACCATCATAATTAAGTTTTACCTAGCTTGGAGGGGGATTCCTTTTGATAGTCGACCTCAGATTAGGGGATTGGGAAAGAGTCTTATCTAATGAAAAACCAAGAGAATGCTCAAGTACCACTTATACAGTGGGAGTATTTGATCACCCTCACCCCACTCAAGGAAAGCCAACACCACATTCTCTACAGTTCCCCATAAGGATATAAGGCCCACCTAAATAATACTACACATAATTTTAAAAGCTCGCATGTTCCTTTATTTATAGATACCCCATAAAGATGGGGAAGAAAAATTCCCACATGCATATAAGACTTGAAGAGTAGAAAGGGGTCTCCCATTGTGAAATAATATCAAAAAGAGAATTTGGAAAACCTATCTAACTACCAAAAAATGTGTAACTACCTCATAGGCTCCTCTAAAGAAGGGATAGTTATAGAAGATATGTTCAATCATTTCCAAAACTGCTTCACAGAGGTAATATATGCTAAAAAGGTACATGCCTCACTTATTAAGGTTTTCAATTAGTATTTTATCGTAGGTGGTTATCCAGAGAAAAATATTGACCTTAGAAATGAGTTTCTTGGTCCATATTTTATTATCAAATCTCCAATATGTTCCATAATCTAAACATCCTCTGTACTCTCTAGGATTCTTCTCATTTCAGGAACTATATTGTAAAGTTTCTAATTCAAACTTGTTTGACTTAATCAGGTTTATTAGGCTCAATGAGTCACCTTTGATGACCACTTTGTTGAACCCTAAGTCTTGCAACATCAACATAACTTGAAGAGCTACTATAGATTCAGTAAAGAAGGAAGTTTGTGTGGAGATATTCTCAAAAAACATCATTATTATTCTATTTTTATCATCTCCGATAACCTCCTACCCCCTAACCTGACTAAAATTTAATTGCCCTTAGAAGCATCATCATAATTAAGTTTTGCCTAGCTTGGAGGGGGACTCCATTTGATAGTCGACCTCAAATTAGGGGATTGGGAAAGAGTCCTATCTAATGAAAAGCCAAGAGAATGCTCAAGGACCACTTATAGAGTGGCAATATTTGATTGCCCTCGCCCCACTCATGGAAATCCAACACCACATTCTCCACAGTTCCCCACAAGGATATAAGGCCCACCTGAAGAATACTACACATATAATTTTAAAAGCTCACATGTTCCTTTATTTCTATATACCCCATAAATGTGGGGAAGAAAAAATCCCACATGCATCTAAGACTTGAAGAGTAGAAAGGGGTCTCCCATTGTCAAATAATATCAAAAAGAGAATTGGGAAAACCCATATAACTACCAAAAACATTGTAACTACCTCATAGGCTCCTCTAAAGAAGGGATAGATACAGAAGATATGTTCAGTCATTTCCAAAACTTCTTCACAGAGCTAATATATGCTAGAAAGGTACATGCCTCGCTTATTAAGGTTTTCAATAATAAGTATTTTATCTTGGGTGGTTATCCATAGAAAAAATATTGACCTTAGGAAGGAGTTTCTTGGTCCACATTTTATTATGGAATCTCCAATATGTTCAATAATCTAAACATCCTCAGTACTCTCTAGGATTCTTCTCATTTCAAAAAATATATTGTAAAGGTGATAATTCAAAGGCTTGTATGACTTAAGTAGGTTTATTAGGCTCAATGAGTCACCTTTGATGACCACCTTTTTGAACCCTAAGTCTTGCAACATCAACATACCTTGAAGAGCTACTCTGGATTAAGTAAAGAAGGAATTTTGTGTGGATATATGCTAAAAAATCATCATTATTATTCTATTGTTCTCATATCTAATAACCTCCTACATCCTAACCTGAATAAACTTGTATTGCCCTTAGAATCACCATTATAATTAAGTTTTACCTAGCTTGGATGGGGACTCCATTTGATAGTTGACCTCAGATTAGGGGATTGGGAAAGAGTCCTATCTAATGAAAAGCCAAGAGAATGCTCAAGGACCACTTATATAGTGGGAGTCTTTGATTGCCCTCACCCCACTCATGAAAAACCAACACCACATTTTTCGTAGTTCCCCACAAGGATATAAGGCCCACCTGAAGAATACTACGCATATAATTTTAAAAGTTCACATGTTCCTTTATTTATAGATACCCCATAAATATGGGGAAGAAAAATTCCCACATGCATCTAAGAATTGAAGAGTAGAAAGGGGGATCCCATTGTGAAATAATCTCAAAAAGAGAATTGGGAAAACCCAACTAACTACCAAAAACTTTGTAACTACCTCATAGGATCCTCTAATGAAGGGACAGTTACAGAAGATATGTTCAGTCATTTCCAAAACTGCTTCACAGAGGTATTATATGCTAGGGAGGTACATGCCTAACTTATTAAGGTTTTCAATAGTTGGTATTTTATCTTTTGCGGTTAGCCAGAGGAAAAATATTGACCTTAGGAAGGAGGTTCTTGGTCCATATTTTATTACCGAATCTCCAATATTGAAATTCTGGATGTGAAGACATAGGTTGTGCTTACTAAAAATGAACTGTCAAATATCCAACCTAGATAGCTCCTTAATTCATTTTTTAATGGGGGAATACTTGATGATTCACAAGATCATTTAACCTTCCCAGACCACTTGCACATCCCTGTATTCAAAAATTAGTGGTAATACCACCCACCTCTTCATTTGTTAAGAGAGGAAATGAAGTCCACCACTTTGGAGCATCCTAGGACTTTGAAAAATGGTTTAGCAAGAATCAATCTTGGGTCCTGATCCAAAGGATGGTCACCAATCCATGAATCCTACTAGAAGTTTATGGAATTACCATCGCCTAATATCCACCATATTCCTTGAATGAGAAGGGAGCAAGCCTTCATCAAAATCTACCAAAATAGGGAACCCTTAGCAAGCAATAGGTCTACAAGGAAATCCTAAAATTAATTATTCACTTTCAATATTCTAACCCATTCCATTGATCATTCAAAACCACCTTCTAGTCTTGTTTAGAAACTAATGCCCTGTTCATTCTTCTTACATACTTTAAACCCAAACCCCCTATTTTATTATGGCTATAGACCTATTCCCACGAGACCAATTGGAATTTGCCTTTTAGTTTAGGGCCTACCCATATAAATTCTTTGAGGATCCTCTCTATTTTTTTGACAACACTACAAGGCATTCTAAAAATAACCATGAAGTGTATAGGGATGCTCTTAATAGAAATTTTAGCCAACACAATTATTCCAATATGACTGAGCAAGATTCCTTTCCATGCATCCAATTTCTTTTGTAGTCTTTCAATGATTGTATCCTAGAGTGAATTCAACATATGTCCATGGAATAGAGGGAGGACCATGTATGCATTTAGAAAATATGAAGTAATACACCCCAAAATGTTAGCTATCTTACTTTGATGCTCATATGGAGTATTCACAAAGAGGAGCAAGCTTTTATGGAAATTTATGATCTAACCTATAGCCTTTTCATAGTAGACCAATGTCCTATTGATTTCATTGGCCTATAAAATCGAATTTAGATAGGATAATAGAGTGTCATCAGAAAATTGGGGATGAGAGACAAGATTTCTCACCAAAGAGGGTTTTAATCCTTTGATGTAGGGATTTTGAGCCATAGATCTCCTCATTGTTTCATCTATTATGATAAATAAACACAAAGATAAGGGGTCCCCTTGTTTGAGGCCTTGAGAGCTCTGGAAAAAACTAGTTGGTGCACTATTGATCAACATAGAATTTCTGGCTATCAAAAAATAGGTTGATATCAAATATAACCAGCTCTAACCAAAGACAAAATTCTCTAAGACTCTGAATAGAAAGGGCCAAGAAACCCTATCATATGATTTATTCATGTCTACTTTCAAGAAAAGTCCAAACCTATAACTCTTGAAGATGGAGTGTATGAGATTGTACATAAGAATAGTTCCATGTAATATTTTTATTCCTACAAAGAATACACTTTGAGCCTTATCAATGAGTAGAGGGAGAAGATGTTTCATCTTGTTAGCCATAACATTGACTAAAATATTATATATCATGTTGCATAGGATGGGTATGAAGTCATTGAAAGAAGAAGCCCCATGATATTTAGGTATTAGAACCAAGAAGGTAGCATTAAAATTTTAAGGAATCACTTTAGACACCTAAACCTCAATAAGGGCTTCCCCAACATATTTACCACATATATTACATAACTTCTAAAAAACAATAGTGGGTATCTATGAGGGACCTGAGATTTTGAATCCCCCATCTCATCGACTATCATATTTATCTCCTCTTCAAAAAAATTGGCATTCATACTCTAATTCATATCATAAAAATCCAATTTGAGTACTGCAAATAATAGCTCTTCTTTCACTTGCACATCCCTCGGAGGCTTGACACCTAATAATGAGTTGAAATGCATAAAAAAATTCATGATATATTCTAGGCTCCTTGGGTCAAGTAGTTTACTACCATTTTTATTTGAAGGATACAAAGGTGAATTGAAATCTTCCATGAGGACCCAAGCTTCATCGCTAAAGGAATTATTCAAGTCAGGCAAGGCTGCCTACAATTAATGTTTATCATAGGCGGAATTAAAAGCATACACATGAATCATTATCCATATTTGGTTGGTAGTTTTATAGCAAAAGGATATGTTCATGAATAATTTTTCTAAGGAGATGACTTTCCCCTCAAGCTTCAAAGGGTCCAAAAACCCAATAGTCCCCCTGAAGCCCCATTAGCCTAACAGGCTCCAAACCTAGCCTCTTTCCACACCCTCTAATGAAAAAAAGCAAAATTATTTTCATCTAATTTGGTCTCTTGAAGGAGTAATATATGTAGGGACTTATCCTTTCTCAAGGATTCTAACACCCTCTACTTGGCAAGGCCATTAAGTCCAATGATATTCCAATTAGAAACCTTCATTTGTGTTAGGATTCTACTCCTAACAATTGTCTTATTTACATTATATTTAATAACTCATTATTTTATTTTCTAATCATTCTCAAAATTAGGTCGTGACCTTTGATCACACATTTTAACACATAGAAATAGACATTGCATGGATGTAGTTGAAACATTCAGGAAAACACATATTAATTGTTCATTGTAGTGGTTGGCTTGTCCTCCATTAAAAAGTGATTCAGTATCTTAAAAGTGATTCATGTAAATATAATTTCATTATATTTTGTTATTTTCATCACCAATTCTGCTAAGATATGAGGATCTTTCCATCTGGTATCAAAGCTCTTTCCTAGACAACAGGTGGGGAGTTTCTTCAACTGGTTGAGTGGAAGTGATATTCCACTTTTCACTCCAACTGGGTTCTAGAAGTGCATCCTCATTTGATTTCAAACTGTTACATCAAATGTGGACACTTTTAGTGGGATCCCAGACTCAATTCCATTTATGGTGTTATACATCTCCCAAATTGCCAACAGACACCATATAGTTTTTCAACCATGTTTTTGAGAATAATACCTATGCAATTTTATTAACGTAAACCCAAGGCCGCATATTTTTTCAATTTTTTTTTATCATTGTTCGGTGAGATCGCAACAATTTTTGCAAATTTTTAAACCAATATCCCTTTTTATCAATTATGGTACAAAAATATTTAACACATAGGAGTCAATACTAAACTTGATAAACATCACCTGGGAAAAAACATAGACAAAACAGTAAAGAAACCAAAAATTGCATTAGAAAACTCTCTATGATAGTCAATTGGTTTTTTTGGTGACATATTGAAAGATGATGACAAATTATAAAAAAGCTTGTTATAATATAAAGTTTTATTAACATTGGAAAATTTTTAATGATTGCCACATTTTTTTCGATGATGACAAGGTGAAATCAAACAAAGGTTTTAGAAAAATGAATATAAAAAATCCCACATGCAACAATTAAGGCATAATATGAATATTTAAAAATAGTCCAAAGCATTAAGACTTTTGTGACTACGATCATGCTACACCATGGAACCTTTTCCCTCACATGCATGCCTCCCATTGTTCCAAATTTACCTCATGATCCATGTTGATTTTGACCCTTTGAATTGCTCCTATGCCTCTGGATAGCCCACTATGCTGCCACCTCCTCTGCTCCACCTCTGGCCAACCCACCACACCACCACCTTCATTGCACCATCCACCTCCACTTTTCTGCTCATGCTCACATGCCTTCTGTTGCCTGTCACCCTTCATCTGCCTGACCTCTCCCATGCCTATCATCTCCTCACATGCCCCTCCTCATCCTATGTGCCTCACCCTATCTCCTCCACTATGCCAGTTAGCCACATTTTTTCCTTGTGAGTCGTGCCAAACTCAGCCCTACCACATTCTTTTTGTCACCCAGTTACCGATAAACAATTAGTCCTAAAACATTGATAAATTTGAAAAAAAAAATTAGCAAATTTTTCTTGCAAAAAAGTTGCTAACAACTTTTAATTTTAATTTTTTTTTTGCATATTACTATCATGAATTACAATATTTTGCAAAACCAGCTTAAATTTTGCAAAGCAAATCTCCTAAAGGGTTGATGGAAGAAGATCACAAGATATTACCCTTGAAAAAATCTATCACAATCTTTGCCAAATTAAGGAACAAAATTCCTAGGAGAATTTAGCCACCAGGAAGGAAGTTGAGCAAAGGATGTCAGCAATGGACCTAAAAATGGATACCTTCAAGCAAAGTATGGCACTCATTCAAACAAGCCAAACCACTAGAGTGTCGAAACATCCAACACCACTAGGGGGGATACAAACATATATCTTTCCATGAACAAATAAGTTGTATTTTCCCAAATTCGAAGGAGGCAATGCCACTAAATCTATTTATCAGGAAGAACACTATTTTTTTCTAAACCATATTCCCAAGGTACAAAAAGTTCACATTTCATCTTTTCACCTTGAAAATGAATCTATTCAGTGGTACCAGTGGTTTGAAATGACTAATGGCACTCCTACTTGGCTAGACTTTACACAAAATCCATTGGTACGATTTGGCCCTAGTAAATTAGTAAATTTTACAGGAGCCCTTACCAAGTTATGTCAAACCAATTTAGTGCAAGAGTACCAAGCTCAATTCAAGAAATTAGCCAATCGCAAAACTGGGCTAGATGCCTCATTTTTGTAGGATTTTTTCATCATTGGATTAAAGGAAGATATTTGGCTAGAGATACAAATATTTAACCCCAGTACCATGATGTAGACTATTGGATTGGCCAAATTATCCAAAGACAAATTCAATGCACAAAATCGATTAGGGAAACCACATATGGGGAAATCACAAACCGCTTAAATTGCCCCAAAACCTATGCATAATGGAAAGGCACAAAACATTTACACAATCCCCAAAATTAACCCAACCTTACTAATTAAACGTCTCAGTTTTGAAGAAATTAAAGAACGAAAAGCAAAAGGCCTCTGCTATCATTGTAATAAGAAATTTGATAAAAATCATAAATGTGGTACATGAAAACTATATATTCTGGATGCAACCGACCCTGGTAATTCAACAGAAGAAGAAAATAAAATATAAGTATAAGTTGTGACGAGTGTAACCAAATATGGCACTAAAAGTACACTAGAAGTCTCTTTCAATGCCTTGTTGGATTTTCTTCTCCACAAAATATGATAGTCAGAGGATATTTCAAATGATAAAACCTCACTGTGAGATCGCAACAGTTTTTGTAAATGTTTAATGTAGACACCAAAACAGCACCAATCCGATTATGTGACTGCAAACACTGATCGCTTTGACAAACACAGCCCCAGGGGCAGCCCTCAGAGGTCAAACAGTGGTCCTCACCACTTTCATAGCAATTTTGTAAGGTCAAGAGGCAATTTGGTACATTTAGACACTTTGCTCAGTATTCGTCTCACCCAGGGACGAATACTAACTGGGATTCGTCTCACCCAGGGACGAATTCTAAAATTGTCTCACCCAGGGACGAATTCCAAGTTTAACGGGCAAAAAGAAGAATGGCACCAAGTGGCAGCCTAGGACAGTCAGTTGATGACTCCTGCCTCGCACGCGTGTGTGGGTGGACAGATAGGCCATTAGAGGACTGTCACAAGGGCAGTTATGAAAGCCCAAGTCATGGAGGACTCCCCTCCCTCATGGGAAGACTTGACTGCCACATGGCACCTATGACCAACACATGGCGCTTATGCTTCCCTCTCAAAAGAGACCCCATGGGTCTATAAAAGGTGAGACTTTTCTCACCCAAAGGACAGATTGGAGGTGATTTCAAGCAACGAAGTGCTGTCCGATTGAATACCCACTTGCATCCTTTTGGTTCACCTTCTCACATCCACTAATCTCTTTTGCAAGGGAGGTTATTGGGTGGCTTTTGGAAGCGTGCATCCAACCCAAATCCAAAATTTGACCACCTTACACCACCAATTCGTAGACATCCCAATCCTAAGAGGTTTTGGGCCCATCCCTAGTGGATTGGCACCAAGATCAAGTGCCAACGGTGGGAGGCCCACTTGGGCACCCCCGCACTTTTTAAGTTTTATTCCAAAAGCATTCTAGATTATTTTTTTAGGTTGCATCTCATGTTATTCTATTTGATTAACTCAGCTTCAATTTCATAACATTTTGATCAGATTTTATCATGCCTTTTGTCGCTTTGTTGTCCTACTAACTTGCAGGTGGCGACATCGAATTCTCGAGGATAGAGGCCAAATTGGGAGAATCCGACCATCTGGGTCGTACCAAAATGGCCCCAATTACATAACCCCTCTGTTTGCAAGTTTTTTGGAGGTCTCAGGATTCGACATTGGAGCAGTACCACTTCGGCTTTTCCAACACAGCAGAATTCATCTCACCCAGGGACGAATAGCAGTCAGAATTCATCCTGCCCAGGGACGAATTCCAGTTGAATGCCGATTGGCCAACTGTTTCAATGGCAGTGGCCCTCCGGTGATGTCTTCTGTCCTCTGTCAGATTTTTAGGTCATTTAGAGTCATTTTGTCTATTGATTTGGCTAATTATTTACATGCATCTTTTTGCAATTTTAGAGAACAAACACTTACTATTTGCAATAGGTGCTACTGACATCTTTGTTGTTTCTTTGTTCATAGGAGGAGCAGCAGAGGTTAAGGACTCATCAACATCAACGGCGGCATCATCTTGGCCTACCCATTTCAAGTGTGGGCACGCGGAAAGAGGAACCTTAAGTCTCGATTGTAATCAAATTCTTTTAATGCTCCTAGCCCCGAAAAAGGGAGGAGACGTATTTGTAACAGAGATCAAGAAAGTTTAATGAAAGGGCTGTGTTTTCTCCATTTTCTTGTGTCTCTTCCAATGCATTTCTTTCATTTCATGCAATTTAAATTTCTAGGACTTAAGCGTATTTTATTTTGAATGCATCACAATTAGTGTTTCCTTCACCCGAAATCTCATGCTTTCAGTGGCGATCACAGTGGGACCCTGTTCCCTTGTTTTTAAAATCACAAAAACTGATTAAATTTTTGTGTTTTGTGCTTGACAGGTACATTTTTTTGTTGCAGACTGCTATTAGTCTCTGACTGTGATGAATTCTTTACTGAAATTCGTCTGACCTCGAGACGAATTCAAATTGCCTCTCGCGGGGACGAATTCTGTTCTGAAATTCATCTCACAGAGGGACGAATTCTTGCCTGTAGATTTTCAGCGAAAAAATTCAGAAGCAACCGGTCCAGGCAGAGAAGAGGTAGGGATTTTTATAATCTCTGTTAAATTTTTCTGTTTCTATTCCTGTTCCTTTGATTGTTTTCATTTTATCCTGCATGCTTAGGGAAAGTCATTTATGCTTGTTTCATTTTCGCTAAATAAAATGAATCCCACACACTTCACGCAATAACTTTAAAGTAAGGAGCTGGTCGTAAGACCCCAGCCCTTGAGCAAGACCAACGATGGGTTCATCACCATATTGGCTTAGCTTTGCATCCATTTCCCCGATTGTCAACTGTTGTTAGGCGTAAATCCTGACGAAAGCTAACCGAGTGTCGCTGGGGTGATTCCCATGCGTGCGAGGATAAGTCTTCTATGGTAGGTGCCATTAACAGGACAATCCCCCTTCTGTACCACTTACGTACCATGTAATTTCTGCTCTCACGTACCTATAGTCTCCCTCTAGTAAGGGCGGGTATATAGAGAGGTTGGTATATCGGCCTGGTTGGTATATTGAAGGGGCTACCGTTTTGGGAGTTATATGAGCCTTCATTATGCATTTAAACGTTCTTCAAAAACATGCAAAAACAAAACAAAACATCAAAATGCACTAAACCAGTTTAGGACACACTATTAATCCTTAAAAGAGATAATCACTGTTTGTGTATGCGTGTGTTCATTTCTGCTTAGTGTAAACAAAAAGAAAAATCATCATAAACAAAAGATAAAAATCTACGCATTTTGTCATTTTCTCCAAAAGCTCCAAGGATTCCCGTAATCACTTGGTCACTCCAAAATGCCCCAAAGGTGTCCATGAACCCTTTGGTCAACCCAAAAGCACCCCAAATGTGCCCATAAGTGATGTGGGAGCATCAAACAAAATTTAGGAAATTTTACTTTTTTTCCTAAATTTTAGTGCATCTTTCCGGGGCCATAACTTCTCAACCGTAGCTCCGATTGACACGAAATTTTACAGGGAGTTAGTTGGGATTCCCTAGAATCCTATTTGCCCAAAAAAGTCAGTTTTTGGGGCCAAATTCCATCATCTAGTTCCGCAAAATTAGGTTCTAAAATTTCATGCCCAATTTTTTGCACTTTTTGAGCTATTAGGATGTCAATATCTACTAATGTATTTAGAGCTAGGACTTGAAACTTCATTTTTGTCTTATCTACTATAATATGGATGTGCACACCAATTTTGGGCCCCATCTGACTCATTTTAAATTTTAGGGCTTTCTAGAGAGACATCGTCATGGTGCTCACCCGCAGCCAAGCCCAATCACGGGCGGAGGCTGTGGGGAATGTCCAAGGAGGCATGAGTCATCTCCGTTACAATACCAAGGATTTGGTCATACCACCTTGGCGACCTAACACACAAGGCAGACCCCTCCACACCTTAACGGATAGGGACTATAGGGGCACCCCTTCTAAGAGCACTTCTGTTCAGCATAGCACGCAGCACACACCCTTCCATGAGGAGTACATTCATAGGAGAGCTCCCTTAGATGTTCGCTATGAGCGGTCACCACGCGATGAAGTGATAGAGAGGCACATCGTCCATTTGGAGGGACAACGTGGATATGGCATCCCTTATTTACCTCCCATCAGAATAGAGAGACAAAATCCAGAGCGTAGGGCTCCTTACACAGAGCGAGCTAACTCCGCCTGCCCATTTCACACCCATGAGAGGGAGCACGAGGAAGATCATCGCATTCCTCAAGGACAAAAACATACAGCATGGGAACCTTGTGCTTCCGCACCAGCTGGATATCATGATCACCCACTGAGGCCAGAGCCTCGAGTACATGCCGCCTACATCGACAGAGGGAAGCGATCCATTGAAATTTTAGATCATCAAAATCGAGGCAAACACATAGGAGAAACACTTAAGCCTTCTGAGAAAAATAGGGCAGACCAAATTGACCCGATAGTCACCAGACATGCCACCCGTCAAGCCCAAATCATGCGGCTTAAACAAAGTCATCAGGAGATAGAGTATCGACACCACTTGGATAGAGAGCGCATGCAACACGAAGCGGATGAGTTACGCTATGAACTACCTGAGAGGGGTCCAACCCCTCGCACCCAAATAGCCGAACAATATGAGAGGCATAATCCGTTGGTGCAGGATAGGTCTCCTCGACCTCGTCAAGCTTTGCCTCCGAGACCTTATAGACCCGAGAGGGAGGCCACTCCCCGAAACAATGATAGGTACCTTCAGCAGGGATTCAATCAGGGTCATAGGCTTCGCCCGAGAGACTCCTCAAGAATTTTACGAGGAGTATGAACCAGACGTAGAATATGTTGAAACTCCCCATCAAGGCAGGAGGGCTGCCATTCGGCCACCCCTTCATAGGCCTCCAGTCTACCATAACTTACAACGGGAGTGAACAAAAGAGGAAGAAATAAAATCTTCCGATGCATACCAAGCGCTATTAGAGCGTTGAATCTATGGAGACAAAAGCTGCTGGGCATCAAAAACCCACATTACGTCAACTCCGCAGTCATCCGGTGCATCCCTCAGTGCCTACACCTCTTTACCCCGAACACTTCAAGTTGCCTCAATTGGCAATTTTTAAAGGTGAAGAGGACGCACAAGAACATGTTACAAGATTTCTAAGCCAATGCTTCGGCATCCAAGATAATGACGCATTGTTGCTTAGAACATTCATAACCACATTCGTAGGCCCTGCCTCGGATTGTTTCACACAATTACCCAAACACAAAGATAAGCAACCTAGATAAATTAGTAGATGCATTTCTTGAACGCTTTGCCTTCAACACAAGGAAGAAGGCATCACTGAGTGATATGGCGAGCCTTAGGCAATTTGAGGAAGAAATAATGGCAGCATATGGGAATCGATGTAGAGCTTTGCTTTCTAAGTTACCTTACCGTCCCCCTATATCTGATCTCACAAAGATGTTCGCAAAAAGTTGTTTGAAATCGATCTCTGGGCCAGCTGTAGCAATACGCCAGCTTAGAAGAAGCTTTGGCGCAAGCTAGAGTTATAGAAGAGATCAAAATAGGTGAAGGCGCAATCACCAAGCCTAAAAAGAAAGAGTGGAATAAAACCACCAAAACCGGGACAACGCAACCACAACATGCTGTGGTTAACCAAGTTGCGATAAATGTTCCCGCGCCTATGCAAGAAATGTAGCCCCAAAAGGCTAATTACCATGCAGTGCCTCCTGGTTATGAAAGAGATAATAGAAGATAGGAGCAGAATTAGCAGTCGCCCTAGGCGACAATTCACCCCTTACACGGAGTCTAGGGACTCCCTATTTGACCGCTTATCAGCGGAAAATTTGGTCACTCTACCAGAAATCCAAACAATAGACCCTAATGCTCCTAAGCCTAGGGGATACAGAGAGGAATTGTATTGTAGATTCCATAGGCGCAGAGGACACGACTTGAATGGATGCTAGAAATTCAAAGAATTAATCCAAGATTTGATCGACAATAGAACATTGGTCGTGGACAACCCCATAGCACCAAATAATCAACAAATGGGGGTATTCAAGGACCCTTTGCCTACCCACGAAGCACAGGAAAAACCTCTCCAGATTAACGAGGTGCGATAGAATTTTCCCATGCAAGGATTTGTGGGAATGATTAGTATAGTGACAAGGAACAAAAAGTACCCAGAGCTTGCCCCCAAGGTAGCTACGAGGGAAGTTCCGACAACATCGCAGCCTCAACAATGCCCAACGCAGTTGCCTCCGCCTAGACCCGTGGTCACGATACGGACCAAACTCATGCAGATTTTGCGGACCACATCGGCTAGGCTGTCCATTTACGATCTTATTCAACAGTCAGCACCCCATAGGGAAGCTCTTATGGCCATTTTAAAAGCCATCGAATTACAGCCTCATGAAGCAAATTATTTCAACAACTTCGTAGGACATGTGAAACGATGTACGGAGCCGGTCATCACCTTCAAAGAAGATGAAGTCAAAACAATACCGAATGACATGGCAGATCCACCCCTGCACGTTATCGCACGGGTCAACGGGATCCCGTGTAAGAGAGTGTTGGTAGATACTGGCTCGTCCAGTAACATCATTACCACTGTAGCCTTAAAACATTTGAAGCTGCTAGCCTCTCACATCACAGCCTCCACATACACACTGCGAGCTTTTAACGATGCAATATGCTCAACAGTCGGCACAGTTGTTCTGCCTGTCCAGGTAGGACAAAAGACAATACCTACCTTGTGCCATGTGTTGGAAGGTGAGATGGCTTATAATATACTGCTAGGGTGGCCTTGGATCAGGGACATGAAGTGTGTCCCTTTGATCGCTCACTAGTGCTTAAAGTATGTTTTTGAAGGAGAAATACATGTAGTCCCAATGGACTTAGAGCCCTTCAAGTATTGCAATGTGGTACAATTCATGCCTCAATCGACCCTCCCTTCAATGCATTTGGATTTCCAATTAAATCCATCTAAACAGGGTCCAATACCGTAGGCACCACTGGTGACCAAATCAACAAAATCCTAGCCAGGTGAGTCTTCATCATCTGCTCCTTCATTATCAATGCCACTTGCCATGGCAAAACAGAAGGACAAGGGAAAACAGATCATGGAAGAGGCTAAGTCCCTAGAAGAGGGGTTGCCCATAATTTCAACGGTATCAACAGAAGAAACACCTCACACAGCAGAAGCGAAGACTCCTAAAATGTCGAACATGGAATGGACTCAGGAAGGACTCCCGTTTCCTCCCACCCAATCATCAACAATCACTGTTGAAATGGCCAGTACGGGCCTGGGGGAGTATTTAGTGCAAAATTTTATGGCAACCCCCGCATTGGAGTCAGTACAGGACATGGGAAGACCTCGCCTTCCCATAGGGACAATTGTTCCTCTAGGCTACCCACCAAACCAGACGAATTTTGTGTATGGGGGCCTTGATCATGGTCTTGAACCATGCAAACAAAAGGAAGCAGACGAAGAACCTTTTGTTGAAAACATCAACTATCTGTCAAACCCGGAATTTGCTCTAAGATATCTTGACCAATGCAATTGGCACGGATACGGGCTAGGCAGATATGAGCAAGGGATGCGTGTCATTTGCCAACCAAGATACCAGATGCCATATGATAAGTCAGGAGTAGGGTTCAACCACCCCTACCCTTAGACATCTTGGTCGAAAATATGCAAGGCCTAGAAATAGGCAACAAGGGGGGATTGGCACCAGATCCTTATGCCAACCCAAATATAGAATATACCTTGGGAGATTACCTCCCATGGTCAACAAACACCCTTGGAAACAGTAGTAATCCCTCTCCTTTGCTAGAGAGAGGCGAAAGTTCAGACATTAATCCTCAAAGAGAATAGCAATGGCTTCCGGACACAGTGTCAATAGAATCAGGTCCCTCCACCAAGAGTGGAACAACCACAATGGTACCAGATTAACTTGCTGGAACAAGGAGAGCCCTCAACATCGCAAGCAACAGTTTTTGAAGAGAATGAACATTTTTGGGTCTTCGAAAGTGATTCAGAAGATGAGACTGAGATGGACTATCTCAGACATGCGCGACGGCATCACCGCCATTTAACTCATGAAGATCTAATGGGACAGATGGGCATACTACTAGGGCATGAATGGTGGGTAGACCCTGCAAGGTGGGACCAAGTATTGGATCCATGGCTCCAAATCCATGATGAGCACCGTCCACCTCGAGATCCCATCATGACATCAGTACCAAGGGAAGACCTCGTCTTCCTATCAACACATAGGGCCGATCCGTTCATGCCCGTCCCTACAGAGCCAGATCCAGAGCGCAAAGACCATCAAGCTGGGGGTACCTCTATCCCTTGAAGAAAATAATCCAAACCAAAATGCTCCAAGGATTATCGCAATCACTTGGTCACCCAAAAAGCTCCAAGTATTATCGCAATCACTTGGTCATCCAAAAAGCTCCAAGTATTATCGCAATCACTTGGTCACCCCAAATGCTCCAAGGATTATCGCAATCACTTGGTCACCCCAAATGCTCCAAGGATTATCGCAATCGCTTGGTCACCCAAAATGATCCAAGGATTATCGCAATCACTTGGTCACCCAAAAAGCTCCAAGGATTATCGCAATCACTTGGTCACCCAAAAAGCTCCAAGGATTATCGCAATCACTTGGTCACCCAAAAAGCTCCAAGGATTATCGCAATCACTTGGTCACCCAAAAAGCTCCAAGGATTATCGCAATCTCTTGGTCACACAAAAAGCTCCAAGGATTATTGCAATCACTTGGTCACCCCAAAAAGCTCCAAGGATTATCGCAATCACTTGGTCACCCAAAAAAGCTCCAAGGATTATCACAATCACTTGGTCAACCAAAAAACCCCAAGGATTATCGCAATCACTTGGTCACCAAAATGCTCCAAGGATGTCCACAATCACTTGGTCAAAAAATCAAAAAATAATCAAAAACAACAAAAATTTGCATCTCATATCTAGGCATACTCAAATTCATCAATCGAGGGCTCTTCTTGCACCTCATATTCATAATCACAAAAATAAATCCATCAAAAATACAAAAACATGTAACTGCATTAAGCATTGTATCCATACGTTGCATATTTGTGGTTGTATAGGTCAAAGGCACCATAGGCTGTAATTGCTCTAATAGACCATCTTATTCCACACTGTTCCATTTTACAAAAACAACAAAAACACCATGCATTGCTTTTTACCACACTAGAGTCAGTGGTCTTCTAATGTATCAAGAGTTTTCATGATTCAGTCATCATTTTGCTCTTTAGCTTCGTAATGTACCGAGTCAAACAGATTTTACGAAGGTAGACTCATACTTGAAATACACCTTGTTACGTAACATCCCAACACACATAAAAACACATAAAACAATTCCTAAGTTGTGTGAATGAAAGATGAAACCTACACAGTAATCCAGGTCACCAAAAGCGAAACGGTTATCTTGCTCATCCCCCTATGCGAATGACCCCAAGAATGCTGAGAGTTGGCAAAAGGACAAGCATCCTCCCTACCCAATTCCCTAAGAATCCCTAGTTCTCAATAGTTGCAAAACATCTAAAAATTTGCAAAACATAAAAAATCAAATATTTGACATCATACAGTGCACACATCAAACGGCACAAACGAGAGTGATTTTCATCACTCCATCTCCCCAATCCCTTGCTCAAAAGAAAAAAAAATAAAAAAAAATAGTGATCTTATCACTACAAACGAGCAAGTATCCCAATACAATTGAAGAAAAGAAGGGAGTGGAACTTGAATCCCTGGAACTCTCAGCATTCTAAAAGGTCATAAGGCAATCCTCAGTACCGATTTGGTTGATAGCCTATCGATAACCGGCGGTAAACCTCTCGCATGACGATATATCTGTCACATTAACTTGTGTACAGATCAATGTTTGAATGTGGATGAGCTAGCTTATGGCATCTTGGATAACACCGTAGATTAATCTAACTAAATACAACAAAGGAGTTAGTGGAGCTAATTAGGTGATCCTCAGTACAGGTTCGGTTGAAAGCCCATCTGGCACTGGAGGTATCCTGATGAATACCACATAAATGAACTCAATCGCACACACGGGGATGTGAAATAGCTGGGTCAAAAACAAGTCTGATTCATACCTTGTTCAAAAGTCTTGTAAGACAAAGTACAGTCGTGGCTAGGGAGTTAAAATATCTGAGTCTCGAAAAACCTTAGCTACATTTCTAAACCAACTGCGCTACTTTTCATCTTTGCAATACCATCCGAAAATACAAAAAGAGAAAACCACATATATACATACCAAGTCATTTACCATAGCAATCGTCCAAAAACAAAATAAACAGAATCCTAACAGTCTATGGTGCCATAGCCAAACATCACAAATTTCATTCATCCATTTCATTTCGCATATCACATAAAAATCAAAAACATTTGCATTCATCATTTGCATAAGCATTCATCAAAATAAATAAACATGCATAGTCATTAGCCATCATGAATAAACATCAGATCATCACATGTACATAAACAAAATAAAATTGGTATATATATATATATCGTCAAAAAAAAAAAAAAAATGCCAGCAGGCTACAAAACTGGTCCTCAGACCCAGCAATCATATCCAAAAACACAACCTAAGGCGTTGACCACCATGATCACGCAGGATCGGTGCAACGGGAACTACCCCCCGTGGTGTGGGTCCTATGGGACCCTGTAGGGTGGCTACTGCTAGCCCCCGCATCATGCCTGCTACCGCCTCCCTCATCTAATCGTCGGCGACGAGATGATGCTGACTGCTCAGTCGCACTATCCCTCGTCCGTCATGAAGATCCACTGATCGAGGGCTCAGGTAGCCGCCCACCAAGGCGGATGACCTCCCTCTCCAATTCTATCCGGTGCTGACACCACTCTTCCTCTCACCGATGATAGTAAGACACTGCATCATCACGCTGTGCCAAAACCCTATCCCACTCTGCTAGCTGGGCCCACAAAATATCCCTCTCTTGCAGCGCATCCCCCAGCTCCAGATCTCGTAACCACAGCAGCTCTGTCAGTCGTGCAATCTCAGTGCATACCTCAGACTCAATCTCCTTTGTATCTACTTGATGAATCGGGTAGAAGCATGTTAGAAATGAGGCCCATCAAGAATGCGTGCCTCACTCCTAACACCCCCCTCTCCTGCCACCAGCCAACCAAAATCCCGCCAGCCTGGAAGTCCACCTCGACTGTCTCCACTGGGTTCGTTACACCCATCCGCCCCCCATGCCCAAAGCATCTTGTAAGTATAGCAGTCCGCTGATCACACGACGATGACCTAATGGGCAGTCCATCTATCGAAATCCGAAGCAACCGATAGACATCCTCCAAAGTCACAGTCATCTCCCCTGTCGGGAGATGGAACATGTTGGTCCGCGGATCCCAAAGTTTGATCAGGGCCATTAGATAGGCCTGATCCGGGACCACAGGCTCCAGTCGATACACCTGCTTGAGCCCAAGGGCATCAAGCCATTCCCAATCATCATCAGTTAGTGCACCCCGCGCCTCAGTAAAAGTAGCAGGTACACGATACCGGCTCCTAACCTGCAAAAGAAAACAATCAACAAAAAAAAATTAAAAATCATGGAAAAGAACTGTACAGCATAAAAAGAAAATTCAAGTAGTTGTCTTCAATCCAGTTTCAGGATTTAAGTTTTAAAACACATTTTGAAAAATAGCATCACAAAAACAATCAAATAAAACAAGTGCAAATTTAAACAAAAATAAACTCTAGAAGACACTTACAAGTTTCGCCTCGACTCCGCCACTCGAACCAGTTTGTGCACTCATGATGGCAGATAGAATTCCAGCAGCGCTTCGCTTCGCAGAATTACCTCCTCCTCCCAGAGCTCCAAAATCACAAGAAAAAAAATGACACAAATGAGCCCAAATTCAAGTTTTGGCCCTTAAATAGACCTATGAGCTGGAATTCATCCTTGAATGGGACGAGCACTCTGGTTAGCACTCGTCCCACCCAGGGACGAATTCTACAGCTGGAATTCGTCCCACCCAGGGATGAATTCAAGACAGAACTTCAAAAACATCAAAAAAATGATCAAAAATGCACTAAAAACAGACAATAAATTTGCCCGATAGGAGTGCTACTGCACCTGACATAAAGCACATACAAAATAGACATCAGAGTCACAAATTATCACTATCCTAATCCCTAAGAAGGCTACCATAGCCGGACCGCTCCATGGGAAGACTGATTTCCGATAATTTGATCCCCAAATCGTGTCAGAAAAAAAAAAAAAAAAAAAAAAACAACAAATAAATGCAACACAAAAACACAACAATAAGCATTGCCGGACACAAGTGCTCTTGCACTTAACCTCTAGGCAAAGAAATTCGATGTCGGGGTTCAAATTGTCACTCTCTTACTTCCCCAAGAAGGCTACCATAGTCGGACCGCTCCACGGGAAGATGGGTTTTTGATGATTTCACCCCATTATGGCATCACCAAAAGGGTTAACACCCACCAAAAACAGGTCCAAATGTTGGAAAAAAATTGCACATTCTTAAACGGTAAAACATCTAAAGGCACCCTTGCACAAGTCATCTTGGGTCAAGCGACTCGTCGCTTTTCTCATGAAGGTCATTCCCTCATCGATTCGTCGCTTGAGGGGGTAGTCACACTTACTCACCAATCAACAATCACACACCCAATTAAGGAAAACGACATGCATTCAAAGAATCATTGACAAAGACAATTACGCTCCTGCTTGGGGTAGTAAAAAAGCAACAATAAAATCAATCAAACACTTGCCATTTCGTGAATCATGAACACAAGGTTCCCCTGAGGATAAAAGGTTGCGCCCTTTGCCTAATCATGACTGATCAATGTCCAAGCTCAAGTCACACCTCACCAAAACAGGTTAACAGTTGAAATCAAACTCCCTAGCTCGTCAGAAGCAAGGATTCAAGAATGCATGCCCTTTCCATGCTTGGGGCATCAAAAGTTGGTTAGGTTACCAAGAAACCCTAATCATTAGTGCTTTGGTTATCTATTTTTGCTCGACGCTGCGCTATGCACAGCGCATCCCAAAAAGGGGCATCTGTAGACACCAAAACAGCACCAATCCGATTATGTGACTACAAAAACTGATCTCTTTGACAAACACAGTCCCCAGGGCAGCCCTCAGAGGTCAAACAGTGGTCCTAACCACTTTCATAGCAATTTTGTAAGGTCAAGAGGCAATTTGGTACATTTAGACACTTTGCTCAGTATTCGTCTCACCCAAGGACGAATACTAACTGGGATTCGTCTCACACAGGGATGAATTCTAAAATTGTCTCACCCAAGGATGAATTCCAAGTTTAACGGGCAAAAAGAAGAATGGCGCCAAGTGGCAGCCCAGGACAGTCAGTTGATGACTCCTGCCTCGCACGCGTGTGTGGGTGGACAGATAGGCCGTTAGAGGACTGTCACAAGGGCGATTATGAAAGCCCAAGTCATGGAGGACTCCCCTCCCTCATGGGAAGACTTGACTGCCACATGGCACCTATGACCAACACATGGCGCTTATGCTTCCCTCTCAAAAGAGACCCCATGGGTCTATAAACGGTGAGACTTTTCTCACCCAAAGGACAGATTGGAGGCGATTTCAAGCAACGAAGTGTTGTCCGATTGAATACCCACTTGCATCCTTTTGGTTCACCTTCTCACATCCACTAATCTCTTTTGCAAGGGAGGTTATTGGGTGGCTTTTGGAAGTGTGCATCCAACCCAAATCCAACATTTGACCACCTTACACCACCAATTCGCAGACATCCCAATCCTAAGAGGTTTTGGGCCCATCCCTAGTGGATTGGCGCCAAGATCAAGTGCCAACGGTGGGAGGCCCACTTGGGCACCTCCTCACTTTTTAAGTTTTATTCCAAAAGCATTCTAGATTATTGTTTCAGGTTGCATCTCATTTTATTCTATTTGATTAACTCATAGCTTCAATTTCATAACATTTTGATCAGATTTTATCATGCCTTTTGTCGCTTTGTTGTCCTACTAACTTGCAGGTGGCAACATCGAATTCTCGAGGATAGAGGCCAAATTGGGAGAATCCGACCATCTGGGTCGTCCCAAAATGGCCCCAATTACATAACCCCTTTGTTTGCAGGTGTTTTGGAGGTCTCAGGATTCAAAATTGGAGCAGTACCACTTCGGCTTTTCCAACACAACAGAATTCGTCTCACCCAGGGACGAATAGCAGTTAGAATTCGTCCTGCCTAGGGACGAATTCCAGTTGAAGGCCAATTGGCCGACTTTTTCAATGGCAGTGGCCCTCTGGTGATGTCTTCTGTCCTCTGTCATATTTTCAGGTCATTTAGAGTCATTTTGTCTATCGATTTGGCTAATTATTTACATGCATCTTTTGGCGATTTTAGAGAACAAACACTTACTATTTGCAATAGGTGCTACTGACATATTTGTTGTTTCTTTGTTCGCAGGAGGAGCAGCAGAGGTTAAGAACTCATCAACATCAGTGACGACATCATCTTGGCCCGCCCATTTCAAGTGTGGGCACGTGGAAAGAGGAACCTTAAGTCTCGATTGTAATCAAATTCTTTTAACTCTCCTAGCCCCGAAAAAGGTAGGAGGCATATTTGTAATAGAGATCAAGAAAGTTTAATGAAAGGGCTGTGTTTTCTCCATTTGCTTGTGTCTCTTCCAATGCATTTCTTTCATTTCATGCAATTTACATTTCTAGGACTTAAGCGTATTTGATTTTGAATGCATCGCAATTAGTGTTTCCTTCGCCTGGAATCTCGTGCTTTCATTTAAACCAATCACCCTTGTTATAAATGATGGTACAACAAGATTTAATGCATAGGAGTCGATAATAAATTTGATAAACATCACCTGTGAACAAACACAGACAACACAGGAAAGAAATTGAAACATTGCTATATCTGAGCAGGCACCAAATAGAAATCCAACCAAAAATAGCATCAAAAAAATCTTTATAATATTCAATTGGTTTTTTTGGTGACATCGAAAAATAATGAGAAATTATAAAAATATTGTTGTAATATAAAGTTTTATTAACATCAGAAAATTTTTAATAATCACCACATTTTTTTCGATGCTGACAAGGTGAAATCGAACAAAGGTTTTAAAAAATTGGATATAAAAAATCCCAAAGGGATAATATAAATATTTAAAAATAGTTCAAAGCATAAATACTTTTGTGACTACGATCACGCTACACCGTGGAACTTGTTCCCTCACATGCATGCCTCCCATTGCTCCAACTTTACCTCATGATCCATGTTGATTTTGACCATTTGAATTGCTCCTATACCTCTGGCCAATGCACTGTGCTACCATCTCCTCTGCTCCACCTCTATACAACCCACCACACTGCCACCTTCTTTGCATCGCCCACCTCCACTTCGTCGTTCACGCTCATGTGCCTTTCATTGCTCATCGCCCTTCATCTGCCTGATCTCTCCCATGCCTATAATCAATTTCCCCCATTCATACATCCTCTCCTCACATGCCCTACCTCATCCTATGTGCCTCACCCTATCTCCTCCACTCTGTTAATTAGCCACATTTTTGCCTTGTGAGTTGTGCCAAACTCAACCCTACCACATTCGTTTTGTCACCCAGCTACCAATAAACAATTAGGTCGAAAACGTTGATAACTAAATTTAAAAAAAAAATAGGAATTTTTTCTTGCAAAAAAGTTGCTAACAAATTTTAATTTTTTTATTTTTTTTGCATATTACTATAATTAATTACAATATTTTGCAAAACCAACTTAATTTTTTCAAAGCAAATCTCCTAAAGGGCTGATGGAAGAAGATCACAAGATATTACCCTTGAAAAAATATATCACAAGCTTTTCCAAATTAAGGAACAAAATTCCCAGAAGAATTTAACCACTAGGCAGGAAGTTGAGCAAAGGATGTTAGTAATGGACCTAAAAATTGATACCTTCAAGAAAAGTATGGCACTCGTTTAAACAATCCAAACCACCAGAGTGCCGACACATCCAACACCATTAGGGGGACACAAACATCTATCTTTCCATGAACTAAATTGGATTTTCCCAAATTTGAAGGAGGCAATCCCACTAACTGGATGTACTGGGCATTACAATATTTTTCTCTAAACCATATTCCAAAGGTACAAAAAGTTCACATTGCATATTTTCACCTTGAAAATGAATATATTCAGTGGTACCAATGGTTTGAAAATACTAATGGCACTCCTACTTGGCTAGACTTTACACAAAATCTATTGGTACGATTTGGCCCTAGTAAATTTGAAAATTTTACAAGAGCCCTTACCAAGTTATGTCAAACCACTTCGATGCGAGAGTACCAAGCTTAATTCGAGAAATTAGCCAATCGCACAACTGGGCTAGATGCCTCATTTTTTTAGGATTGTTTCATCAATGGATTAAAGTAAGAGATTTGGCTAGAGGTACAAATTTTCAACCCTAGTACAATGATGCATACTATTAGTTTGGCCAAATTAGCCGAAGAAAAATTCAATGCACAACATCGATTAGGGAAACCACCTATTCGAAAATCACAAACCACTTACATTGCCCCAAAACCTATGCATAATGGAAAGGCACAAAACACTTACAAAACCCCCAAAATTAACCCAAACTTACTAATTAAACGTCTCAGTTTTGAAGAAATGAAAGAATGAAAAGCAAAAGGCCTTTGCTATGATTGCAATAAAAAATTTGAAAAATTTCATAAATGTGCTAAATGAAAACTATATATTATGGATGCAACTGACCTTGCTAATTCACCAGAAGAAGAAAATGAAGTAGAAGTATAAGTAGTGATGAGTGTAACTGAACATGGCACTAAAAGTACACCAGAAGTCTCTTTCAATGCCTTCATAGGATTTTCTTCTCCACAAACTATGAGAGTCAGAGGATATTTCAAACAACAAAACCTCATTGTGCTTATCGACTCTAGTAGTAGACATAATTTCATTAATCCACATGTGGCTAAACGAGCTAATTGCTATATGCAAACCTATAATAGTTTTGAAGTTATGGTTGAGGAAGAATTGCTTGTAAAAGAAAGTGCTAAAATATTAAGCTCACCATGGTTGATTATAGCATGAAAAATAATATGTATGTACTTCCATTAGGAGGATGTGATATCATCCTAGGGGTACAATGGTTACAAACACTCAAAAAAATCCAATGGGATTTTGAGGCATTATGGATGCAATTTACAATAAAATATCATACATATACCCTTAAAGGATTACAATCATCCCCCTCCCAAATTATGATTTCTCAGCATATGGAGAAAATTAATCACAAATGAAGTAAAGGAATGGTTGCACAATTGTTTTCTGTTAAATCACTTATAGCAAAAGAAAAAGAGGTGCCAAAACTACAACTTCTAGAACACCATAACAAGGTATTTAATGAACCAAAAGGATTACCTCCTCAACAAAGCCATGATCATGTCATTCAACATATTCTAGGACACCAACCTCCTAATATTAAGCCTTACCGATATCCATATCTACAAAAAATAGAAATAGAAACACTAGTACAAGAACTACTTAAAATAGGAGTTATTAGACCCAATGTGAGTCCTTACTTTTATCTTGTTATATGAACTACTTAAAATAGGAGTTATTATACACAATGTGATTCCTTACTTTTATCTTGTTATATTAGTTCAAAAAAAGGATGGACCATGGCACCTATGTGTTGACTTTTGCACCTTAACAAATTAACCATCAAAGATAAATTTCCTATCCCACTCATCGATGAATTATTGGATGAACTTCATGGGGTTGCATACTTCTCTAAACTAGATTTATGACCAGGATACCACCAAATTCGAGTTAAATAAAGTGATATTCCAAAAATTGCCTTCTGCACTCATGAAGGGCATTATAAATTCATGGTTATGACTTTTGGCCTTACCGACGCTCCGTCTACATTTAAAAGTCTAATTAACAAGATATTCCACCCCTTCCTTTGAAATTTTATATTAGTTTTCTTTGACGATATTTTGATTTACAGCAAAACATGGGAAGATTCCTTACGCCATATAGACCAAGCATTAAATATCTTGAAGGACAATCAATTATAAGCTAAAATATCAAAATATTACTTTGGAAAATAAAAAATGGAATACCTCGAACTCATTATCTCTAAATAATGATTTAAAGTAGACCACCACAACATTGAAGATGTAAAAAATTGGCCTATCCTAAAAAACTTGAAATGCTTGCATGGTGTTTTAGGATTAATAGGGTACTACCACAAATTTGTCCAAAATTATGACAAAATTGAAGCCCCTTTAATAGCACTACTCAAGAAGAACACTTTTCATTGGTCTCCAAAAGCTACAGATGCCTTTATCGCTTTAAAAAATGCAATGTGTACGACCCCTATCTTAGCTATGATTGATTTTTACAAACCATGTATTATTGAGAGCGATGCCTCAGAACTAGGCATAGGAGTATTGCTCATGCAAAATGAAAGGCCCTTGGATTTTAAAAGCAAGGCATTTTCCAAAAATAATTTAGCTCATTCCACATATGAAAAAGAGATGTTAGTCATTGTTCATGCTATTCAACATTGGATACCTTACCTTATTGGCCAACATTTCATTATTTGCATAGACCACCATAGTCTGAAATACCTCCTTGAGCAATGAATAACCACTCCAAAGCAACAAAAGTGGGTGACAAAACTACTAGGATATGATTATGAAATCATATATTAAAAAATGGAAAGATAACAAGGTTGTCGATGCCCTTTCAAGGAAATTTAAAACAATACCTCAATTACATGTTTTTTCCTCTCCTATTCCTAATTGGATAGACCATGACCCTATCACTCACATAGTGATTCAACAACTTCAATAGGACTCCGCTAGTAAACCCCACTATTCCTGGAGCAATAACCTACTTAGGTACAAAGGGTGTATTGTCCTATCCCCCACTTCCTCATATCGTACAAAACTTCTCCATGAGCTCCACGCTACACCCACTATAGGACACTCCGGATTTCTCAAAACTTATAAAAGAGCGACTAGATATTTTTATTGAAGAGATGAAAAATGATATCAATAAATTTGTGAATGAATGTGAGACCTGCCATAGATACAAAGTAGATATAGTGGCTACCCCAGGTCTTCTTCAACCCTTTCCAATCCCAACTAGAACATGGACTGATATTTCTATGGATTTTATCGAAGGTCTTTCAAAATATATCAGCAAAACTACCATTCTAGTTATGGTGGATTTCTTATCCAAATATGCTCATTTTTGTATAGTGACCCACCCTTATATGGCTAGTACCATCACCCAAATGTTTCTTGATAATATCTTCAAATTACATGGTATGCCTTCCACTATAGTTAGTGATCATGATCCCACCTTCACTAGAAAATTTTGGAGAGAATTGTTTAAAATTTAGGGCACTCAACTTCGTATACGTTCTTCCTACCATCCCCAAAGAGATATCGAAAAATAATTTAGTAAATGTTTGGAAAACTACCACCGTTGCTTTACTTCTACTCAACCCCTTCACTAGGTTAAATGGCTTCCTTTAGTAGAATGGTGGTATAATACCTAATATCACACCACCATTAAAATAATTGCATATGAAGATTTATATGGCCAATCACCACCCTCACTTACATTTTGTATTCCAAGAAGTACTAATGTTGCAACCATAGAGCTGGATCATTTTACTCGAGATAATATCCTTTACGCTCTCAAAGAAAATTTACAATCCGCCCAACATCGTATGAAGTAGCAGGCCAACCAACATAGAATAGAGCACATTTTCAAGAAGAGGATATGGTATTTCTTTGCCTACAACCATATTGCAAAAATGCTCTAAAAATAAAAGGCTCTCAGAAGTTAGCCCCCAAATTTTATTGACCATATAAAGTTCTACAATGTATTGGGTTTGTTTCTTATAAACTTGAATTGCCTAAGTCATCCAAAATTCATCCAGTATTCCATGTCTCCTACCTTAAACTAGTAGTCGGTGCACACATCACCACACAAAATCAACTTCCTAAGTTTACTGAAGATGGAGCACTAATGGTTGAACCTAAAGCTATCATAGATCACTGCATTTGCCACCTCCACGATTGCACGATCATTGAAGTGTTGATTCACTTGAAAGGTCTACCTTCAAAATATGCCACCTGGGAGACCCTTCATCATATTCAACAACAAATCCCTAAATTCCAACTTTGAGGACAAAAATTCTATAAAGGAGGGTGGCATGTTAGGATTATACTCCTAAAAATTGGTTTTATTTTCTAATCATTCTCCAAATTAGGTCGTGACATTTGATCACATGTTTTAACACATATAAATAGACATTGCATGGTTTTAGTTGAGACATTGAGGAAAAAACATATTAATTGTTCATTACAGTGGTTGGCTTTTTCTCCATTAAAAAGTGATTCAATATTTTAAAAGTGATTTGTTTAAATCTGGTTGCATTATATTTTTTTATTTTCATCACCAATTTTGCTAATATCTGAGTATCTTACTAATTTAGAGGAATTAAGAAAGGAATTAACCTCACCCATATCAATGTGAGGAGATTTGAAACTATCAAGCTTAAGCTACCTACAACTTCTTGACTTGGCTCTATCCATAGATAATAGGGACTAAGCCCTGTCAGTAATTTCTACTTCCATCTCTCTTTTTCTTCAATTTTGGTTGCTAGGATTACCAACTCTTCTCTCCACCCATGTATCAATTTTAAGCTTGTGGTGGGTTCTAGTTTTAGAACCAAATGATCCTTTCTATAAAATGGGAGGATAATGGTATTATTTATCCAAAATTGACACAATAGAAATACCAGAGGACCCCTTCTCCAACATAGGACCAAGATAATGAACAAGGGATCCTTTCTCTAGAGTCAGCCTAGTAGGAAGACCAAGGTAGCCCTTCTCCAACACAAGGCCAAATTAATGAATAGGGGTCTCTACAACTTTCTCGATTACCCTCATAAATGAGGTAATCAAACTTATTGTAAAGAATGATATCATTAGGATGTACCTTTTCCAAGCCTTCTCCAATGCTTGGGAGTTGAGTACCCTGTATTTTTGGGTTTCCCTCCTATCCTTAGGAGGATTCCAGAATAACTCTTCTTCTCCATCGAATATATTAGAGGGGATTAACCATATTTTAACCTCCTCCTCAATAGGGGCATTAATCACACTATCAAAGGACTTAGGGTCCTCCTTCCATTTTGAGTTAGCACATTTTTAACCCACTTGTTTACCATAGTCTTCCTCATCGGATAATGGGGGAGTGGTTTCGATCAAAATGAGCATTCATTCTTCAAATGACCCACCTTGCCACACATATGGTAGGCCTGGGATTTGTTCTTGTAGATAATATCTTGGGTCCAATAGCCCATCTTGGAAACCAACTCCATGGAACTTGGGAGATCCCTATCGATCTCTATCATAACACATTATGGCAGTAGTCATATAATATTTTGATCTCGAGGGATCATTGAAGGATATAAAGCCACAATTTGAAAAATGCTCTTATGCCAAAAGTGAAGAGGAAGTTCCAAAAGGATAACCCATAGAAGGACAATATTTATCCACTAGGTTTGAGGGTTGAAATATGATCCCTATATTTGAAGGAAGAGCCCTATTTTGCCAAAGAACCATAGCCTCCTTGCAAAATTTTAATACCACTTCGAGGGATGACTACCAATTCTGGGTGGTGCTTCAATCTACTCCTATAGATTCCCTTAATATGATATATAGGCTTATCTTGTTATAATAAACTCTTCTGAAATTGTTTGGCAATCGAATTCACATTTTAAAGTGGTACAACCATAGCTCACACTGAGTGGACTTAAAAAGCCCCATATGTTGATTCTTGCACCTGCTAATATTTAATATAAGAAGGGTTCATAGAGCATTGGAACAATAATCACTCTCCTCTACCTACTATTTAAATTAAATGGATGACTCTCTTTAATAATTTTAAGTGACTTTAACGGTGGGCCTCTTTAATAAATAAAGGCTTCCCTATCTGTAAATATACCTTATTCAATGGGAGGTGGCCTCTTAAAATCATTAAAGGTTGGATCTCTATTATACATGAGCCCAAATTTTTCAAAAGGATAACCATTTCAAACTTTATTCCTAGTTAGAATAATATAACCCCCCTTGCCCCATATTTTTTTTCTCTGTAGTTGCTTAGTGAAATCATTTCATTTTTCATAATGTATATTGAAGTGACAATGTCAGACGTGACTAGACTAGGTGTTTCTCCTACTTATGGGTTAATACGTGTTGTTAGGTAACTATGTGCTTATTGGTAGCTATTTGTGTACCTTTCAATAGAGAACAAAAACTAAAAATCCTCTCACATGGAATACCCATATAGTAAGATCTTTATCTATCCAAATAAAATTATTGACAAAGACCCATTATAAAATTATATATATATATATAAAATCTCAACCATGAATTAAGGATGCATATTCTATATGCCATTGAAATTCAAAACAAAATCTCCCTATTCTAAAAGCTTTTGAAACTTGTTAGATAAAGGAACCACTTTATTATTTTCTATACAAGGCAATTTGGTAAAAAACCACATCTCATTATCCAAGATCTCTAATGAGATGTGTGTTTTCTGGTAAAGGAAAGCAACATTTTCACATAAGAAGAAAGAAAGTCCATTATATAGAAATCAAATATATTTTGTGCATAGAAGAAAACTACAGACTTCAAATATTTAATGAGATGTGTGGTATCTAATGAGGTATGGAATATGGATCTCCTTCACATTTGTGGTTGCAGGGTGACTTTTGGAATGAATAAATTATATATGTATATAATATGTGTTATATATGTTATTCATAGAAGAAAACTACAAACTTCAAGACCTCAAATCTTTAATGTTATATATGTTATGTATATATAATTCTTAATCATGAATTGAGGATAAAGTCTTTGGTTCAAAACATTGAATCACTTGATTAATTTCTATACAAGGCAATTTGTAGGAAGCCCTTCATTAATTTCTATATTTCTATATAGACGGAAATTTGCAAGAAGCCCTTATCTTATTGTCCAATAACTTTAAGACCTTATCTTATTGTCCAATATCTTTAGTGACATGTGTATTATGTAATGAGGTGTGGATGTCTTGAGTAATTTCTATACAGGGCAATTTGCAAGATATTTAATGAGATGTGTATTCTCTAATGAAATGTGGATATCTTGATTAATTTTAAGATATTTAATGAGATGTATATTCTCTAATGAGGTGTGGATATCTTGATTAATTTCTATACAAGTAATTTTGCAGGAGGCCCTTTGGACAATATTATCCAAGATATTTAATGAGATGTGTATTCTCTAATGAGGTGTGTAAAACCTTTATCTTGTCCCATATATTTAATGAGATGTGTGTTTTCTAGTAAAGGAAAGCATTGTTTACTTATCATATTGTAAACAAAAGAAGAAATCCATTATATGGAAATAAAATATATTTTATATATGAAATATAAAATCTCAATCATGAATTGAGGATGCAGTCTTCTCGACACTATTAAACTTCAAATCAACTTAAAAAAACTCTCCCTATTCTAAAAACTTTTGGAACTTCTAAAAACTTTTGAAACTTGTTAGATAGAGGAGTCACTTCAAATTTGTTATGAGTGGATCCCCGGAATAGGGATCCCCTCACCTTTTTTTGAGTGACTTTTGAAATACCCTTATTTCAAGCTCTATGTGTCAAGCTCTTTATCTGTCCAGATAAAATTATTGATACTGAGACCCATGAAAAAATTATATATATATATATATATATATATATATATATATATATATATATATATATTGCTCAAGAAAAATCTCAATCGTGAATTGAGGATGCAATCATCTGAACACCATTAAACTTAAAAACAACTCTCCCTATTCTAAAAACTTTTGAAACTTCTAAAAAATTCTGAAACTTGTTAGATAGAGGTGTCACTTGATTACAGGCAATTTGCAGGAAACCCTTTTATATTATTGTCCAAGATATTTAATAAAATGTGTGTTCTCATTTAATAAGATGTGTGTTCTATAATGAGTTGTGAAAATACTTTATCTTATTGTCCAAGATCTCTAATGAGATGTGTGTTTTTGTTTTCTGGTAAAGGAAAGTATTTTCATATAGCAAACAAAAGAAGAAAGTCTATTATATGGAAATAAAATTCCATATATATTTTATGGATAGAAGAAAACTACAAACTTCAAATATTCAATGAGATGTGTGTTATTTAATGAGATGTGGAAAACCTTTATCATATTATGCAAAATCTCTAATGAGATGTGTGTTTTATGAAAATGGAAAGCATTTTCATATAGTAAAAAGAAGAAGAAAGAAATCCATTATATGGAAATCAAATATATTTTATGCATAGAATAAAACTACAAACTTCAAATATCATGGTAGGAATTGAAATTTTGAAAATACTAGCGGAAGCAGAATTGAATCGAATCCGCAACAAAGAGAAAACGACAAATGTGGATTCTGGAAGCCTCAGTACAAAATGTTAACAATAGGGACGGGAGTGGATTTTATTCTACTCCAATTAACACTATGGATCAAGCGGATTCTAATCCGCTCCTTTTAACATAGGATGTAGGAGCAAAAAAATATTGCAAAGGAAAGTTGACAATCTGCAAATATATTTGTATGATGTCACTATTACCAAAGGAAAAGTGCATAATGGAAATCTATGACTTTAGATCAAGATGCAAGTGCAATAATAAATCTACTCAGCTTAATACAAAAAAGGGCCTGGATTCAAAATCCACATAGATTTAAGGATGACATCACCAAAGTTGAAAATAATGTGCAAAATGGAGTTTACACTATTTTAGATGCAGATTTTAGAGCAATTTTAAATATGCGGACGTCACCAACTATTAGGGCAAAATTTAATAATATAACTTTATATTATTAATAATCTAAGTTCTATTCCACAAATAAATACAAAGTAATGTAACGAAATGCAAATATTTCTAATATGCAAAACTCAACAAAGGAAATAATGCGGAGTGGAGACAGAGCCTTCTACCAGGATATTTACAAGGTTTTCAAGTAGAATGGAGGAAATATTGAGGTAAAATTTGCTAAGTTATAAACCATACATAGAGAGAAAAATATATGCAAATATTTATTTATTGCTTAAAACAAGAAATACATCCACATACTCAAAATTGGAAATACATCCACAATCATCTGCAACTGTGATAGTTTGCAAGATAAATACAGTGCTTCTATTGTGCTTCTTTGAGCTCTACTGCTCCTTCTGCTCCACAACACTGATGCACTCTTTATGCTTCTATGCTCTGCTTTGCTTTTATCCAACCATACAAAATAGAACCCTGAAAGAAATACATAGTAAGGGATTCATGGATGAGGCAGGAAAGCTACACCAACTGCTCTGACATGCAATTAAAACAAAATTAGGGTTTCCATCCAATCATCAAACTGACTGAAGGTTTCAACTACCAGTAATTAATTCGAATGAATAGGATCCGATAGATTGGTCATTTTGCCAAAGATGTCAAATCTGGTTTAATTTTCTAACACCCTCCTTTAAACCATATTTCATAAAAAAATTAACACCGTGCATCTCCCTCAACCTATTGAAGTCTTGCTTCTTCAAATATTTTATGAATATATATGTTATATTCTTCTTGGACCTGTAAAATAGTAGCTAAATCTCATTGAATTTCACTAGCTCTCTAATGGAATGGTATCGAATGTCAATGTGCTTTGTTCGACCATGGAACACTAGATCCTTCGACAATGCTATGGCAGAATTGTTGTCACAAAAAATGATTTTTGCTACTATCGATGGATGATTCAGTTCACTTAGAACTATTTTCAACCAAACTACTTGGCATGAGGCTGAGGTGGCAACAACATTCTCTACCTCAACAGTTGATAGTGCAATAATTGGCTATTTCTTTGAGGACCATGAGACTACTCTAGATTAAATATGGAAGATGTATCAAGAGATGCTCTTCCAATAATCTATGCTACCAGCCCAATCACTATCTATGTAGCTAATCAATTCAAGTTGGTCTTTTTTGGAATAGTGGATTCCATGGTTCCTCGTTCCATTAACATACCGCAAAATTCTCTTTCCTACTTGCTAGTGAGTGTCCTTGGGTGAACCCATTAAACTACTAATTAAACTCATTGCAAATATCAAATATAGCTTGGTTGCAATCAAATACATTGGGCTTCCAACTAACCTTTTATAAAGTGTTGGATCAACACTTTTGTTGTTATCAAATTTGCTCAACTTTACGTCTGTTGTAACCGATGTGATGATAGGTTTATTGTCCTCCATCTTAAACCTCTTCAGAACATCGTTCGCATACTTGCCCTAAGAAATGAAGATGTCATCCATAGATTGGTCAACTTCAATGCCAAGAAAATACTTCATTAGCCCCAAGCTTGTCATCTCAAACTCTTTCTTCATGGCTATTATGAACTATTCAAACAACATATTGTTGTGGCTAGTATATATCAAATCATCTACATACAAGCAAAAGATTATCATTTTACCCTCTACATTTGTTTTCATGTATAGAGTGTGCTCATATGGGCATTTAATGAACCCATTCTCTTGAAAGTAAGCATCAATTCTATTGTACCAAGCTCTGGGTGTTTTTTAAACCACACATAGCTTTCTTTAGTTTTAGGACTTTGCCTTCTTGCCATTCCAACTCATAGTTAGTTTGTTGGTCTATGTAGACCTCTTCTTCAAGTACTCCATTCAATAAGGCAAACTTGACATCCATCTAGTAGACATTCCAAACCTTCTGAGCTGACAATGCTAGGATCATTATAACTGTGTCAAGTCGGGCTACAAGTGCATAAACTTCATGATAGTCAATCCCTAACTTCTTTTTGTAGCCTTTTTCCACCAGTCTGGCCTTATGCTTATCCACTTTACCTTGGGCATTAAAGTTAGTTTTATATACCTATTTGACCCCTATGGTTTTCTTACCTGCTAGAAGATCCATTAGCTCCCAGGTCTAATTTTTCTCAATTGTTGCTATCTCATCATCCATAGAATTCACCCATTTTCTATTCTGAATTGCTTCATCAAAATTAATTAGATCACACTTAGAAAATAAAGAAAAATCAGAATGTTCTTCATTAGTTTCAATTCTGGTTACCTAATAAATGTCTTGCAAGCTCTGAGTCTTTGATGGTGTCTTCAAGTTGGAGATCCTTGTTGCAAGTGGAGGTGACCAAGATGATGATATTTTTCTACTACTAGCACCACTATTATTGCTTGAGGCTATAGGTGGTTGCACCCTATCTTATTCCAAATCCACAAATTCAATAATAGTTGGCTCTGGTTGGCCAATATTTGACTTCTAGTTCCATGATTAGTCCTCAAATAACTTCACATCTCTACTGATGATAAGATTCTTGGTTACAGGATTAAATAACTTGTAAGATTTTGTTTGTTCACTGTATCCAGTGAAGATACACTTCTCTACTTTGTCATCCAAATTCTTCCTCTTCTCATCTAGAACATGTGCATATGCAATGTACCTGAAAAATCTTAAGTGAGCAACACTTGGCTTCTATTTGCTCCATGCCTCCTAAGGAACTTTGTCCTTCACACTCTTGGTGGGACATCTATTCAGTAGATAAATTACACAAGCTACCGCTTCTGCCTAGAACTCATGTGGCAATCCCTTTTCCTTTAGCATACTTCGTGCCATCTCCATGATTGTTCTATTATACCTCTCTGCAACACCATTCTTCTATGGTGTGTATATGGAATTGAGCTGCCTATGAATTCCATTTCGCTTACAAAATTTATGAAATTCATTGGAGATGTACTCACCTCCTCCATCTGTCCTGAGAGTCTTCACAAAATAACCTCTCTGTTTCTCAACTAGAGCCTTGAACTCCTTGAATTTTTCAAATGCTTCTGAATTTTACTTGATGGGATAAACCCATGTCCTTCAATTGAAGTCATCTATGAAAGTCAAAAAATATTTATTTTTAGTAAATATGCTAATTTTCATTGGACCACAAATATCTGAGTGCACTAGCTCCAATGGCTGTGAAGCTCTCCAAGACTGCACTATAGGGAATGCATCCCTATACTGCTTGTAAACTAAGCAACCTTTACAAACTTGATTTGGTTGCTCTATGAGGGATAAAACCTTCACCATTTGCTTCTTGTGCAGAAATTTTAGGCCACTGAAACTCAAGTGACTAAATATAAGATGCCACAACCAGGTAGCATCCTTCACCACTACACTTAATGACATCAGCAATTCATTTTGAATTTGCAGAGAAAACATTTGATTCTTTGTCATTGACACTGTTGCAATTTGCCCATGTTGTTTATATCTAATGGTACAATCTCCATCTTTAAATTGAACAATGTGCCCCTTTTGCACAAGTTTTCCAATGCTCAACAAGTTATGTTTCAACCCAAGCACATAATACACATATTGTATTTGTTTCCTCTCATCATGCCTGGTGCATATGATTCTTTTTCCTTTTCCCTTGATAAGTACCTTGCTATTGTTCCCCATATTCACTTTAGATTGGACTATTTCATCCAATTCTAAAATATCTCTTTGTTCCCTGTCATGTGGTTGTTGCACCCACTATCCAAATACCAGGTGTTCTTCTAGCTTTTCTCCTCAATACTACAAGTTACCAACATATTCCCACATGCATCTCTACACTCAAAATTTCTAGCTTCATTTTTGTAGTGGGATTGATGTTTTTTATCCTTGGCCAGTTTCTTTCTGCACTAATAGCTATAATGGCCAAACTAATTGTAGTAATATCACTAGATCTTTGAATTTTCAAACCTTTGATTAGACCCAACTTGCTAATTTATGCCACTACATCTTCCTATTACTTGATGGAAGTTGTAGTTATTCTCTCATTCATCAAAGTTTGATCTTCCTCCTCACTTGTTACCTCTTCCATGCTTGCCTTGATTACTTTGTTCTCTTCCTCATTGAGAAGATGAGGCGCCTTGGTGGGATTCTTCTCTTTTGCTACTATCTCAGAATGAGACCTGCATATTGAATGCTTACTCTAGAGAGGACTGAGTTGACCGAATCAGCCTTTGCTCATGTGTCTATAGAGAACCCATGAACTCATCCATAGAGAGTTTTTTCAAATCCATCAATTATTCTATTGCTATCAATAGAGTCAAACCTTGTTGGCAAGATTCTCAAAATTTTATCCACTATCCTCTGGTTGTCCATAATATCCCCATTCAACCACATCTAGTTGATGACATCCAATATCTGGGTAAAGAAATCACTCATGCACTCTGACTCACTTATCTGCAGGTTCTCCAACTCCCTCATTAACATCTGTAGCTTTACCAACTTCACCTTGTTGGTGCCCTGATAAGAACTACCTAAAATATCCCAAGTTTTCTTTGCTTTGATTGCTACTACAATCCGTGGGAAAATTGTCTCTTCAACTGCCTACATTATATAAAATAATACTTTCTGATATTTATTTTGATTCTCCTTCAGCAAATCTGAATCCACTTGGAAGAGTGCGGATAATGTTTTTGTATCCGTTGGTTTTGGATAACCATTCTCGACCAAGTCCCATAGCTCTTAAGAACCAAACAAAATTTTCATATAAATGCTCTAGTAATCATAGTTCTTGCCACTAAACTGTGGGATCTAAAACTGAAAAGGGTTGTTTCTAGAAGTCATTGCTTCAATCTTCCATGGTAGGGCTTAGGCTTTGATACAAATTTGAAAGTTTAAAAATACTGACGAAAGCAAAATCAAATCTGCAAAAAATAGCAAAGGATAAATGTGGATTCTGGAAGCCTCAATCCAAAATTTTAACAATAGGGATGGAAGCAAATTTTATTTCGTTCCAATTAACATTATGGAGCAAATAGATTCTAATCCACTCTTTTTAATATAACACGCGGGAGAGAAAAAATATTGCAAAGAAAATTTAGCAATCCGCAAATATATTTGGATGATGTCAATATTACCAAAAGAAAAGTGTAGAATGACAATCTATGACTTTAGATCAAGATGCAAGTGTGGGAAAAATTTCGCTCGACTTAATACAAAAAAAGATCCGAATTCAAAATCTGCATAGATTTAAGGATGACGTCACCGAATTTGAAAATAATATGCAGAATGGAGTTACATTATTTTGGATGTGGATTTTAGAACAAGTTTAAATATGCGGACTTATGCAGCCTTCACCAACTATTAAGGCAAACTTTAACAATATAACTTTATATTATTAATAATCTAATTTCTAATCCGCAAAACTTAACAAATGAAATAATGTGGAGTGGAGATAGAGCCTTCTACCAGAATATGGAGGAAATATTGAGTTATAAATAATACACAGAGAGCAAAATATATGCAAATATTTATTTATTGCTTAAAACAAGAAATATATCCACATACTTAGAATTGGAAATATATCCACAATCATCTGCAATTGTGATAGTCTACAAAATAAATACAAAAATTGTTGTGCTTCTCTGAGCTCTACTGCTCCTTTTGCTCTACAATGTTGTTACGTTCTTTTCTACTTCTGCTTCTATGTTGTGCTTTTCTCCAACCATACAAAATAGAACCCTAAAAAATATATATAGAATAAATACAAAAATTGTTGTGCTTCTCTGAGCCTTGCTGCTCCTTTTGCTCTACAACGCTGTTGCGTTATTTTTTACTTCTACATTGTGCTTTTCTCCAAGCATACAAAATAGAACCCTAAAAAATATATATATAGTAAGGGATTCATGGATGAGATGGGAAAGTTACACCAACTACTCAATTAAAATAAAATTATGGTTTCAATCCAATCGTCTGACTGAATGAAGGTTTCAACTACCAGTAATTAATTTGAATGAACAAGATCCAACGAGTTGGTCGATTTGCTAGAGGTATCAATTTTTGTCAATCATCAAACTGACTGAAGGTTTCAATAATTAAATTTAAATTTATAAGAGGTGTCAAATTTTTGTCAATCAATTCAATATAAGTATATAACTGTGAAGTATATAGTTGTTTATTTTTTTATATATTTTTTATATTGAACATCGTTTACAAATATTTACAAATATGAGCGCTCGTTCGAACAAACACACAACCATATGGATGATAATACAAACACACAAACACATGGATAATAATAACTAGGCAACTACCTTTAAATGCCATTGGACTTGTTTATTTTCTGGGATAATAGATTAGGATAAACTAAAATAAATCCTTATAAAAAAAAACATCTTCAGAATTGGACTTGTTTATTTTCTGGGATAATAGATTAGGATAAACTAAAATAAATCCTTATAAAAAGAAAACATCTTCAGAAGCTCCCTTGATACGAATGAAAAGTTTAAGAGTAGTGAAAGAGCCACGGTCCTTTACAAAATCCTTGATTTCTGAAGTACGAATGATAATTATAAGAATAGTGAAAAAGCCATGGGAAAAATTACTTTGAACAAAATCCTTGATATCTAAAGTTACTCCTTATATACTTAGAGTAGTGAAAGAGTAGTGAAAAAGCCATGGTCCTTATATGCTGTAGAAAGTACTCTCCATACTCCTTATATCCTTATATGCTGTAGAAAGTACTCTCTTTGAGTTGAGTAGGAAGTACTCTAAACATGATTATGAGTTGACTAGGGAAATGACCGAAATTCATAAACATGATTAAGAAGGAAACATTGCGACTCTCCACTGAGAGTTTATTTAAAAACATCTCTGAGAGTTTATTTAAAAACATCTCGTTTACGGAAAAGCATGCCATTCACTCTAACTGTTTTCTAGAGAACCTAGAAATATAAAACGATGGAAGAACATCCCATTTACGGAAAAGGGAAATGACCGAAATTCATAAACATGATTAAGAAGGAAGCATTGCCACTCTCCAATGAGAGTTTATTTAAAAACATCTCATTTACGGAAAAGCATGCCATTCACTTTTTTCTAGAGAACCTAGAAATATAAAACGATGGAAGAACATCCCATTTACGGAAAAGCATCCCATTTACTCTAACTATTTTTTCTAGAGAAACTAGAAATATAAAACGATGGAAAATTAATTAAGGAGGAAACATTGCCACTCTCCCAATGAGAGTTTATTTATAAACATCTTATTTACGGGAAAGCATCCCATTCACTCTTAACTTTTCTCTAACATTTTTTCTAATAAGGTGTAGATATCTTGATTAATTTCTATTCAAGGCAATTTGCAGGTAATGAGGTGTGGATATCTTGATTAATTTCTATACAAAGCAATTTGTAGGAGGCCCTTTGGACATTATTGTCCAAGATCTTTAATGAGTTCTCTAATGAGGTTTTGTTTACTTATCAAGTAATAAACAGGAAAAAATAAATATTATATGAAAATCAAATATATTTTATATATAGAAGACTTCAAATGTGTTCTGTGTGGATCCCCGGAATAGGGATCCCCTCTTGGAATACCCATGTGTCCAGATAAAATTATTGATAAAGACCAATGACAAATTTATATTTATAAATATATAAATATATATATATATAGCTCAAGAAAAATCTCAAACCTCTTGACACCATTAAACTTCAAAACAACTCTCCCTATTCTAAAAACTTCCGAAACTTGTTAGATAGAGAAGTCACTTGATTAATTTCTATACAGGACAATTTGCAGGAAACCTTTTATCTTATTGTCCAAGATCTTTAATAAGATAACCCTTTTATCTAATGAGCTGTGAAAGACCTTTATCTTTAATAAGATAACCCTTTTATCTAATGAGCTGTGAAAAACCTTTATCTTATTGTCCAAGATCTCTAATGAGATGTGTGTTTCTGTTTTCTGGTAAAGGAAAGCATTTAAAGATCTCTAATGAGATGTGTGTTTCTGTTTTCTGGTAAAGGAAAGCATTTAATAAATATGGATAGAAGAAAACTACAGACTTCAAATCTTCAATGAGATGTGTGTTTTCTGGTAAAGGAAAGCATTTTCATATAGTAAAAAGAAGAAGAAATAAAGTCCATTATATGGAGGAAACATTGCCACTCTCCCGATGAGAGTTTATTTAAAAACGTCCCATTTACTCAAAAGCATCACATTCAAATTTTTTTGGAAATTTATTAATATGACTGTGACTAAGAAGTATTACCATTTTCTTTAAGAGAAATGGTAAATATAAAAGAATGAAAACTTATTAATATGACTGTGACTAGGAAGCATTACCATTTTCTTAGTATAAATATATTGCATGGTTTCTAACTGTAAGGTGGGACTTATTAGAAAGGCCCAATTTTCCATTCTCTCCCAAACTAGATAAGTAACCAAAATTCAGTATAGAAGTTCCTCAAAATTAGACTTATCGGCTAAGGGCTAGTTTAACATATGGTAATCTGGAAAGGCACTATATATAGATAGACAGAAAGTGTGTAGTGTGTCAGGACCCATATCCGTATCCTGATCAATTGTTGTGGCCAAACTATTCTTATGACACTCACCTCTCAAATTTCATTAAATCTATATAATAGATGAATGAACATATATAGACCTCCAACTTACTAAATGATCATCCATATCCACCCCAACATCATAACCGTCCAAGTTGTGAAGAACCGAGTGTAAAAGAAGGGTAGGTGTCTCCGTATCCTGATCAATTGTTGTGGCCAAACTATTCTTATGAAACTCACCTCTCATATTTCATTAAATATATATAATAGATGAATGAACATATATAGACCTCCAACTTACTAAATGATCATCCATACCCACCCCAACATCATTCATAACCGTCCAAGTTGTGATGAACCCAATGTAAAAGAAGGGTAGGTGTCTGCATATGGTATAAGAACCTGCATAATATAACAAAAGGAGTTAGGCTCAACTTGCCAATGTCCAAACAAACTAGTCGTTCAAGGAAAGTATTCAGTGCATAATTCTAACAAAGCATTAAAAATTTGCAAAGAAAACAAATTCATAGGATCCAGATGAATGCACACACGCCATCTTCATTTATTTATTTTGCATTTAAGTTTAAATAAAGATTAATCAAAACGTTAAGAGTCAATACCAACTAAGCAACACTTCAAACATAAAGTCCAGTGTCTACTAGATCTCAACTTTTATCAATCAAATAAAAAAGAGACATTAAATTCAAACAAAATTCACCATAGGATCTATATTATTATTTCAAAATTCATTTTATTTCAATTCTAGGTTATAAAATACATCATAGAATCTATATTATTATTTCAAAATTAATTTTATTTCAATTCTAGGTTATAAAATACATCATAAGCTCACTATTCACTATGAATCGGTCATGTATCTTATTATGATTATTATTATTTTTTAATTTTAATTTTTTTTTTTGGGTAATATTAAAATATGGAGGTTTTGACCAGGAATCCCCCAACCTGTTACAACAACTCCACCATAGAGACTCACCCATGCCACGGTTTGAACCTTGGACCTACCGAAGAAGAGCCAAAGCCCAACGGTTATTATAGTCGTATTCACTCCCCATCTTCAAATATTTATTTTGAATATAAGTTTAAATAAAGATTAATCAAAGAGTCAAGACCAATTAAGCAACACTTAAAACATAAAGTCCATTGTTTCTGATCTCAACATTTATCAATCAAATAAGAAAAGATTGATAAAGTCAAATGAAAATTCACCATAGGAACCATATTATTATTTCAAAATTCATTTTATTTTAATTCTAGGTTATAAAACAAGGACTTCGTAAAGAGGTTCGACATCATAAGCTCACTATTCACTATGAATTGGTCATGTATCTTATAGCTGAAATTATTATTATAAATTATTATTATTATTATTATTATTTAAGAAAGGTTGTGTAATGGTCATGCCTGTCACACTAAGCCAATCATTGCAAAAAAAAACAAATGGTCAGTAACCCAGTCTCAGGGGTTGCGAAAATGAATTGCATCTTAAAAAAATGGCATGTTATACACGTCCAAACAACTTCAACATTGTGGTTTTAAGTGTGAAACAAAATTATGCCATACATATGCCATATGAGAAGAAAAGATAACTAACAAAAAGACGATGCTGGGTTTTGGAGGGTGACGGGATTGATGTCCAGACCATCTATCCCAGTTGGTGCTGAAAAGTCGCGGGTTGTGTGTCCGGACAACTGCGGTACCTACGGTGCCGGCTGCTGCTGCCGAGTGCATAGATGTAGACGTCGAAGGCGACCTCCTCTTCTTTGTTCCTTATTCTTTTTTCTTTCTAGAGGATGCCCTCTTTCACCCTTTGAAAAAGTAGTAGGAGATCAGATCAATATAGCTAAGGAAGCGAGCTCGCCTTACACGGGAAGTTGTTTGTCTTTGATCATGCAGAAGATGTTGATTGGGATGGGTCGAGCATCAGCGTTGAAGACCAGTGTTTAGAAACTCGCACATCGGAAAAAACTCTGCAGCTTAATTTTGGAGAGCTCTCGGCAACCAAAAACTCGGCAAGAGAAATTAAAATAAATAAACAAATAAATGATTTTTTTGTTGAAGACCAGTGTTTAGAAACTCGCAAATCGGAAAAAACTCTGCAGCTTAATTTTGGAGAGTTCTCGGCAAGCAAAAACTCGGCAAGAGAAATTAAAATAAATAAACAAATAAATGATTTTTTATCCTAAGGTCACACAGCATTTCAAAACTAATAACATTTCGTTTGTATATGGACTCACATGACCTACATGGCCTATATTTGTTAAATAGTCTATTCTATTCTATTTGTCAAACATATTTTTCTGACATAGAGCAGCTCTATTCTATTTGACTTTTTGTCTTTATATTTGTTAAATAGTCTATTCTATTCTATTTGTCAAACATATTTGTGACATAGAGCAGCTCTATTCTATTTGACTTTCTGTCTTTAGTGTTTGATTTTCTATCTTTAGTGTTCAAGTGTTGAGTTTGTGACGGTATGAAAACATAAATTAGTTATTGAATTAATTATCCTATTCCAGCAAGAATCCCCTGCTCTAAAGTCAGGGACGCATAGAAGATAGCACTTGTATTATAATTTTTTGGTCATACTGGTTGGCACATATACCTCCATTATACTGAATCTAACTTCTAGATTTATAATATCGTATACGAATACTTTGCATGACATATTTATACTGAATCTAACTTCTAGATTCATAATATCGTATAAGAATACTTTGCATGACATATTTGTTAGAAATATTAATCTTGATTTCACGCCTCCGCCAAAAATTGGGGCGAAGCCGGACTGCGCTCACGAGGTCGGACATCTCGGCAAAAATTTTTGACTTGACATCGCACGTGCCTTCTAACAGATGTGACGTCTGACAGATCTGATCGCCGCATAAGTTAATGCCAGTTCGGCGATTGATCAGAAACCCTAGTTCAGGGTCTGTCAGAACCTATCAGAGGATAACCTCTATCTTCCTCTCCTTGCAGCTATATAAGACAGTTTGGGTCTTCAAACAAAGTATGGAGAGTAGGGAAAATTTGGAGAAACAGACAAGAGAAAAGTAGTCATTCGCAGAGTAGCAGACGAGATCGTTTCAGTGAGCTACACAATAGACTCGACATTTGTTTTCCCTCTCAGTTTATCCTGTAGCTTTAGTATGCAGATATTAGTTTTTCTTCAGTTGATGACTTTTGTAACCCTCGTCTTATAAGAATAAAATGTGTTGTTGTTTAAGGGATCTGCAGGGTTTGCGGTTATCTCTATCTGCATAAAAATTTGTTGTTGTTTGTACAATCACCTTAGAGCATTTTTTTTCATGTTCTCTATGTTTGAACTCAGATCCCAAACATTGCATTCAGATTCAGTGTTTCTGTCCTCCCCATACAGTTCTTGCCAAGCCAAGCAAACCATCGTTGTAGTTGTGCAAGCCACCGGATAGCAAAAATTCGCAAGGCAAAAATTTGCCTAAGTTTGGAGCTGTCCACCCGACTACGCAGCAAAGTCAGACTTCGCTGCCTTTGACCAGCGTAGTTAGGCATTGACCACCCGCTCCTTGACTACACACTTAATTCCATGCGCAGCCTGATTGCATACATTTTTTGTATGCAATCCGACTGTGCACAAGATTTCGTGTGTAGCCCGACTGCACAAAAGTTCGGAGCGTAGCCCGACTTCGGGTGTGCCACCCGACTTTGGGAGTTTAGCCTGACTTCGGGCCCCCCTTCGCCCTACACTCTCGACGATGACAAAAATAAAATAAAATTTCAAATTGGTATCAAAGCCACTGATCCCTTGATGCGGAGACCGAAGTAGAATGGCTTCTAGTAGCAACAACTTGCAGTTGTAGATCCCGCACTTCAACGGGAAGAATTACGATTACTAGAGCATCTAGATGAAGATCTTGTTTGGATTTCAAGAGTTGTGGGAGTTAGTCAAGAATGGCTACCCAGAACCGACAGATGCAGCAGCACTGGCTGCCCTCTCAAGTAGAGAGGGACCTATTGAAAGATAACATGAAGAAGGACCAGAAGGTCCTCTTCTACATCATGCAAGAGGTCGAGGAGTCCATGTTCTCGTACATCACATCAGCCACCAAGGCTAAGCAGGCCTGGGAGATTCTAGACAGCTCGTACCAAGACACCAATAAGGTAAAGTTGGTGAAGCTGCAGATGTTCAGGAGGGAGTTTGAAAATTTGTAGATGAGTCAATCCAAGTCCATGAGTGATTTCTTCACCCGGATGATGAACATTATCAACCAGATGCGATTGAACGGAGAAATTATGCAGAGCCAAATAATCATGGAAAAAATTCTCAAAAGTCTACCTGCCAAGTTTGACTCGGTTGTGATAGCAATCGAAGAGTCAAGGGATCTGACAACCCTCTCAATAGATGAGCTCATGGGTTCATTTTAGACACATGAACATTTGTTAGGATCTCATCCTAACCCTTAATGTAATAACTTCCATGATGTAATAATTCCTAGTGAACGTGGGTAGTACCCATGATTAATATTTTGTAATGTTCTAAGTTTTAGCTTAGGTAGTGCCCATGACAAATGGCACCCTTTTTATGTAACACATGGTAGATAGGTGGCATTGTGCATGTAATTCGTGTGGCATTATGCATGTAATTCGAGTGGCCTTGTGCATGTAATTCGAGTGGCATTGTGCATGTAATTCAAAGTGGCACTATGCATGTAATTCGGGTGGCATTATGCATGTAATCCAGGTGGCATTTTGCATGTAAGCCAACCTTGGAAGGAAACTCCTTAAATACCCGAAAGGGCACCAATGTAACCATCTTTTGCAAAATTAATGAAGTATTGAAGGAGGTTGCCCCCTTGAAGAGGCCTGCGATTTAGTCCTATTGTGAGATTGTTCTTTATGCAAATTTCTGTTATATTAATGTGATGTTTATGTGAGTTATTTCCAAGCAATTGTGTGAGAGTGTGTTATTTGAGTTTATTTTATAGCAGGATCTTAACAAGTGGTATCAGAGCGCTTTCCAGGGCCAAGTTCTGCTGCAACTGCAACGATTCTTGCCATCCAATCCGCCTGTTAGGTATAAATTATGTGTGTTTTTTCCATTCCGTTTTTCCTTATTAAAAAAAAAATCCAAAAAAAAATACAGTGTTTTTTTTTTCCAGACCAAAAACAAAAAAATATATTGTTAGTTGAGTAGGTAGAAACCCTGTACCGGGGGTTTTAAAATATCGCGAAGGATCTATCGTTATTGGCTAAGCTAGATAGCCCATAAAGCGTCTAGTGAAGTGAGGGGCGATCAGGCTCCAATACCCAGGCCTCAGACAGAACTCGCGCACGGACTTGAGCTCCCACGTATCTTTGGGTATATCGGGAGACCATCTAGGATTAAACAAACTTTTAGCCATTAGGAAGCTCTTCGGCCTTGTATTACTCATAGTCTATGGGACACAGCATCCTGGACGATTATCCTCCCGTATTGTCAGAGAGGCAGGTAGTGTGCTCAAGGGTATGTGTGGAATCCTCCTTGAGTAGTGGCCTGAAATATTGGTCCGAGCACTATTGTTCGTCACTGTCGGTATATTAGAGGGCCTATGGGTGGTACATACTCCTATACTTAGCATTCCCTGGTTCTGTTAAAACTGCAACCTATAAAAAACACAAAAATAAAAATAAAAATAAGAATCCAAACACCCCCGTTCGTAAACCTGCATTTCAAAAGTGAGCATATGAGAAAGGAGTCCTCTACCAAAAAAATAACAGAAGGGACATGCATTCGGGATAAGCCATGAGGGTGACACTTAAGTTGAAAGTCCGGAGAGTAATAAGAAAATTTACAGATGGCGACCACAATCGGATCGATCAGAGTCGGAGAGGTCAAGCATAGTTAGGGCGGAATTCACAGCTTCGTAGTCGAACGAACCGTCATATCGATCACCCGCAAAATACGAGAGAATCTTGAGTGTGAAACACGGCCGCTTTAGATAGTGCTCCAGTACCCAACTTTTGCTCAGTAGCTAAGAATCAAAATCTGTAAACACCGTTAGACTCAGCAAAACAGGAGAAAAAAAAAAAATTCTAGGGTGCCAAAAAGTAGTGTTGAGAGATATAGCTCATTGTGACCACCTCCTCCTGCTGATCATTTTGATATATAGCACCCAAGCACTTTTTTGGGCACTTACTAAAAATAGTAAGTCAAAAAAATTCAATTCTATTTTTAGTAACTAGTCACAAAAGGTCAAAAAATGGCCCAGGGTACCCGTGGACACCAGAAAGAACTAGAACACTTGGAGTCCCTAACAAAAGCCATTGAGAACTTGAACTCGGCTTTTCACTCCATAAGGGAAGAAGTCCAAGGTCTTCGCCTAGAGCATGGGGCCACTAGCAATCGCTTGGAAGAAGCATTGACAGAAGTAGACAACAAATTGAGAAGAGAACCACCCAAATCGGAATACCAAGCTGAGAGTTCTACAAGGAATCGTGACCATGATCCACCCTTTAGAATGCCCAAATTGGACTTTCCCAAATTCAGTGGGAAGGATGTTGATGGGTGGCTATGTCGGGTTGACCAATTCTTTTGACTTCATAATGTACCCATATTTCATCGAGTCCAGATGGCTTCCTTTAACTTGGAATCTGAGGCTCTACATTGGTTTCAATGGTTGCGTCTTGCCTACCCAAATCTCTCTTGGGAGGATTTTGAATCCCAACTACTCACTCGATTTGGTCCTAGTGAGTTTGAGGACTTTACAGGAGCCTTAACCAAACTATAACAAACAGGGTCAGTCCGAGAGTACCAAGCTCAATTTGAAAAATTGGCCAATCGAACAAGAGGATTGAGTGAAGGGTTCTTCCGAAGTTGTTATATCAGTGGGTTGAAGATGGAACTCCAAGCAGAAGTCAAAATGTTGAAACCACGAACTATGATGGAAGCTATCAGTTTGGCCCGTTTGGCCGAATCTAAACTCTTTGCCCAAAGACACCCATCAAAGTTTCCTCAAAATAGACCTTCATTTTCCCCTAGAGCCCAACACCCAGATGATAATAAACCTGCTGCACCCAAGCGCCTCACCACCGAAGAGATGGATGCACGTCGTGCCCAAGGATTATGCTACAATTGTGATGAAAAGTTTTTCAAGGGGCATAAGTGTGCACACAAAAAATTGTTCTTGATAGATGTTGGAGAACCTGATACCGCTGACGAGAGTGATGAGGATGAGGACCCTCTAGAAACACCTCCTCCATAAGAAGAAGGGAAACAAGAACCTGAGACATCAATTACAATCCATGCCCTTGCAGGCATTACTACTCCTCAAACCATGAAGGTTACAGGATGTTTCAAGGGCCAACGTCTTTCCATCCTTTTGGATTCGGGAAGCACGCACAACTTCATTGACCCTAGAGTTGCTCAACGGGAAAATTGCTATATCCACAATTGTAATTCCTTTGAGGTCATGGTAGCCAATGGGGGAACCTTATCTTGTCAAGGAAAGTGTCACAATCTTAAAATCAAGATAGGGGACTATGAACTCAAGCAGGACATGTTTGCCCTCCATTTGGGTGGATGTGATATTGTTTTGGGATGCCAATGGTTGAGTACATTGGGCACTATCAGTTGGAACTTTGCTAAACTTTGGATGCAGTTATTCTAGAACGGAGAAACACACATCATCAAGGGCTCCCCGACAGGAACACCTCAAATTATCAGTTCAAACGGCATGGAGAAATTGCTAAAGAAATCATCACGTGGGGTCATTGCACAACTATTCTCCATCCAGCCATCCACATCTCCAATGGGTGAAATCCCACAAGACATGCAACAGATTCTCCACAAACATGAGGCCATCTTTTCAGAACCCATCACACTACCACCACATCGCTCTCACGACCATGCCATTCCATTATTGCCGGATAGTACACCTCCCAATATCAGACCACCTTATGAGCGACTCAAGCACACCTTATTTTGGAAAGGTAGGAAACAGGACATTCGCTCTTTTGTGGCAGACTGCGACACAGGTCAAAGGATGAAAAGAGAAACAGTGCACTCTTCGGGAACTCTTCCACCCTTGCCGATACCGTATTAGGTGTGGACTGACATCTCTATGGATTTCATAGAAGGGCTACCTAAATCTGGAGACAAGTCTGTTATTTTTGTGGTAGTGGACCGCCTTTCAAAGTATGCTCACTTTTGTGCCCTAACCCATCCTTACACAGACATTCACTATTGCCCAAATTTTTCTTGACTCCATATTTCGCCTTCATGGCATGCCAACCTCCATTGTATCTGATCGTGATCCCAACCTTACTAGCAATTTTTGGCAAGAGTTGTTTAAGTTGCAGGGGACTCAACTCACAATGAGTTTAGCCTACCATCCGCAAACGGATGGTCAAACAGAGGTTGTTAATAACTGCTTGGAAACCTACCTTCGCTTCTTGCCTCCTATCATCCTACTCATTGGGCAAAATGGCTTTCTTTGGCCGAATGGTGGTACAACACTTCCTATCATATTGCCACCAGAGGCATTTTACGGGCACCCTCCACTCACGCCTCCCTCCTACATTTCGGGCAGCTCCAAGGTACAGGTTCCATCAACACTTCCCGAATTGGATGAAGAAGGATCCATCTTACTTGCACCAAAGCAGCTGCTGTATCGTCGAACTCGCAACCGTACCATCACAGAGGTCCTGGTTCAGTGGCGTGGACTTCAACCTGAGGATGCTACATGGGAGTCTCTCCATCAACTTCAGCAACAGTTTCCTCATTTTCAGCTTTGAGGACAAAGCTTCTTCAAGGAGAAGGGCATGTTAGGATCTCATCCTAACCCTTAATGTAATAATTCCTAGTGAACGTGGGTAGTACCCATGATTAATATTTTGTAATGTTCTAAGTTTTAGCTTAGGTAGTGCCCATGACAAATGGCACCCTTTTTATGTAACACATGGTAGATAGGTGGCATTGTGCATGTAATTCGTGTGGCATTATGCATGTAATTCGAGTGGCCTTGTGCATGTAATTCGAGTGGCATTGTGCATGTAATTCAAAGTGGCACTATGCATGTAATTCGGGTGGCATTATGCATGTAATCCAGGTGGCATTTTGCATGTAAGCCAACCTTGGAAGGAAACTCCTTAAATACCCGAAAGGGCACCAATGTAACCATCTTTTGCAAAATTAATGAAGTATTGAAGGAGGTTGCCCCCTCGATTCAGTCCTATTGTGATATTGTTCTTTATGCAAATTTCTGTTATATTAATGTGATGTTTATGTGAGTTATTTCCAAGAAATTGTGTGAGAGTGTGTTATTTGAGTTTATTTTATAGCAGGATCTTAACAAACATAGGTTGAGTCGTTCATCTCAGACCTCTCTAGAGCAAGCATTCAAGGCTCAGGTCTCATTCTGAGAGAGCGAGAGACAAGATTCCCACCATGGCGCCTCTAGTTTTCACGGAGCAAGAGGAAGAGGTAGGCATGGGAAAGGCAACAAGCAAGGAGGACGGTCAAACCCTAACGAAGGAGAGACCAACTATAATTTCCATCAGCAAGGTGGAAGAGGTAGCTCGAAAAATCAGCAAGTTGGATCTGGTCAGAATAAGGACATTTCAAAGGTCCAGTGCTATTTTTACAAGAATTTCGGCCATTACATCTCACAGTGCAAAAAATGGATGGCCAAGGAAAACCAACAGTAGGCCCATTACACGAAAAAAATAAAAATGTGGTAGGAGGAAACGTGTTGTTGAATTGCAACATTGAGGAGGAGTGCCAGAAGAATGCCTGGTATTTAGACAGCAGGTGCAGCAACCACATGATCAGGAACAAGGAGATGTTCTCGCAATTGGACGAAACAGTCCAGTATGAGGTGAAGATGGGGAACAACAACAAGGTTCCCATAATGGGGAAATGAAAGATCCTCATTTGCACCAGACACGACAAACTAAAGTAGATCTGTGACGTCTACTATGTGCCTAGCCTGAAGCACAACCTACTAAGCGTTGGACAACTCGTGTAGAAGGGACATACGATCCAGTTCAAATACAAAGCTTGCACCATCAGAGACAAGTCGCATGGGCATATTGCTACCGTGTCCATAACGAAGAATAAAATGTTTTCATTGCAGATTCAGAACAAATCATTGATGTCTTCGAGTGTAGTTGTGAAAGATGCTACCTGCCTGTGGCATCTCAGATTTGGTCACCTGAACTTCAGTGGTCTGAATAAACTGCAAAAGAAGTAGATGGTGAAGGGTTTACCCTTGATAGAGCAGCAAAATCAAGTTTGTGAGGGCTACTTAGTTGACAAACAACATAGGGATTCATTCCCTTCTGGTCAGTCTTGGAGAGCATCACAGCCACTGGAGCTGGTGCACTTAGACATTTGTGGTCTACTATAAACCAGCACATTTGTCGGCAACAAATACTTCTTAACATTCATAGATGACTTCAACCGAAAGACTTGGATCTATACCATCAAGCTGAAGTCAGAAGCATTTGCTAGATTCAAGGAGTTCAAGGCTCTGATGAAGAAACAAAGCTGATATCAGATCAAGAATCTCAGGACAGATGGTGGAGGTGAATACATCTCCAATAAATTCCATAACTACTACAAGCAACATGGAATTCGAAGATACACACCACAACAGAACGACATAGCTGAGAGGAAGAACCGGACCATCATGGAGATGGCACGAAGCATGATGAAGGTGAAGGGATTGTCACACAAATTTTGGGTAGAGGCTGTAACATGTGCAGTATATCTGCTAAACAGATGTCCCAACAAAAGCGTGAAGGACAAAATCCCTCAAGAGGCCTAGAGTGGTGTGAAGTCAAGTTTTGCTCACTTGTGTGTGTTCGGATGCATTGCATATGCACATGTTCCAGAAGAGAAGTGGCAAAAGTTAGATTATAGATCTGAGAAGTGCATTTTCATAGGGTACAATGAGCATGCGAAGGCATATAGGCTATACAACCCTGTGACAAAGAAGCTCATCATCAGCCATGATGTGAAGTTTCTTGAAGATGAAGCCTGGAACTGGAAGTCGGAGACTGGCCAGTCAGAGCCAGTAGTAGTAGAGTTTGTTGACTTGGAATAAGGAAGTGTGCAGCCACTTGCAACCTCCAATAGCAGCAGCGGTTCCAGTAGTAGCACAACCACTCCATCTCGGTAACCTCCACGTGCAAGTAGAATCCAGAACCTGGTGACACCAACAAAGACAAGGAGCTTGCAAGAAATCTATGAGGCAACCCAAACCCATATAGATGAAGTGTACTTTGACTTTGCATTCTATATTGAAGTTGATCCAATAGAGTTCGAAGATGCAAGTCAAGAATCAAAAGTGGGTGTAGGCTATGGACGAGGAGATTGAAGCCATTGAAAAGAATGATACATGGCAACTGATAGATCTTCTATAGAGAAGAAGACCATTGGGGTCAAATGGGTGTATAAGACAAAGTTCAACACCCAAGGAGACGTTGACAAGCATAAGGCCAGACTGGTGGCAAAGGGCTACAAGCAGAAGTTAGGCATTGAATACCATGAGGTATATGCGCCTGTAGCCCTACTTGACATAGTCAGGATGATCCTGGCATTGGAAGCCCAATAGAGTTGGAAGATGTACAAAATGGATGTCAAGTTAGCCTTCATCAACGGGGTGTTGGAGGAGGAAGTCTACATAGACCAGCCACCAGGTTACAAAATTGGCCTTCCTCAACGGGGTTTTAGAGGAGGAAGTCTACATAGACCAGCCACCAGGTTACAAAATTGATGGCCAGGAGGGCAAAGTCCTGAAGCTGAAGAAGGCCCTGTATGGTTTGAAGCAGGTGTCGCGGTCTTGGTATAGTCGAATTGACAATTATTTTTAGGAAAATGGGTTTGTAAAATGCCCATATGAGCACACCCTGTACATGAAGACAAAGGATGTATGTGAGCTCATAATCGTCTACCTGTATGTGGATGATTTAATTTACACTGGCAACAACACAACATTGTTTGCCCAGTTTAGAACAGCCATGAAAAAATATTTTGAGATGATGGACTTAGGGCTAATGAAGTATTTTCTCGACATTGAAGTTGACCAATCGACAGATGGCATCTTCATTTCTCAAGGCAAGTATGTGAAGGATGTCCTGAAGCGATTCAATATGGAGGACAAAAAACCTGCCATCACACCTATAGCCACAGGTTTGAAGCTGAGCAAGCTAGATTCAGGAAGGAATGTAGATCCAACGCTGTTCAAGAGGCTAGTTGGTAGTCTAATGTATTTGATTGCAACTCGACCAGATCTGATGTTCGAAGTCAGTCTGATCAGCCATTTTATGGAGACTCTGAAGGACATGCACTGGCAAGTGCACAAGAGGATCTTGTGCTATGTCAACGAAACACGAAACAATGGCCTACTTTACGCCAAACAGGACTAGTTGGAACTGGTAGGCTTCATAGATAGTGATTGAGCTGGCAGCACCGACGATCGAAAGAGCACCTCCGGGTATGCTTTCCATATCAGATCAAGGGCAGAATCATGGGCATCCAAGAAGCAACCTATCATTGAGTTGTCCACAACTAAAGTAGAATTTGTCATCGCCACATCAGTCGCATGCCAGGTAGTTTGGCTGTGAAGAGTTCTGAATGAACTGAACTATCCTCTAGAAGGCGCGAAAACAATTTTTTGTGATAACAATTCGGCCATCGCACTATCAAAGGATCCCGTGTTCTATGGTCAGACGAAGCACATTGATATTCATTATCACTTCATTAGAGAGTTTGGTGAAGTTTGGATAAATTCAACTATAGTTTTACAGATCCAAGGAGCAGTTGGCAGATATTTTCATGAAGCCTTTGAAGGAGGAAGACTTCAGTAGATTGCAAGAGCAGCTTGGATTCAAAGTGCTTGTGAAATCAGGCTTAAAGGAGGGTGTTAGAAATATTAATCCTAATTTCATGCCTCCACCAAACTGTGCTCCGAAATTGGGCGAAGCCAGACTGCACTCGCAAATTCAAGCATCTCAAAATTGTTTTTTGACTTGACGTCACACATGCCTTATGAAAGATGTGATGTCTGACAGATCTGATTGCCGCATAAGTTAATGCAAGTTTGGTGATTGGTCAGAAACCCTAGTTCAGGGTCTGTTAGAACCTATCAGAGGATAACCTCTATCTTCCTCTCCCCATGGCTATATAAGGCAGTTTGGGTTTTTAGACAAAGTGTGGAAAGTGGAAGAAATTTGGAGAAACAGACAAAAGAAAATCAGTCATTCACAGAGTAGTAGACGAGATTGTTTCAGTGAGCAGTGTAGCTCATCTGTTTAATGTTCGAGCAACAGACTCAACATTTGTTTTTCCTCTCAGTTTATCCTACAACTTTAGTTTGTAGATGTTAGTTTTTCCTCAATTGAGGACTTTTGTAATCCTCATATTATAAGAATAAAATTTACTATTGTTTAAGGGATCCGTAGGGTTTAGGGTTATCTCTGTTTGCATAAAAATCTGTTGTTGTCTGTACAATCGCCTTAGAGTTTTTTTTTTTTTGTGTTCTATAAGTTTGAACTTAGATCCCAAACATTGCATTCAGATTCGGTGTTTCTCTCCTCCCCATACAGTTCTTGCCAAGCCAAGCAAACCATCGTTGTAGCAGCGCAAGCCTTCGAACAACAAAATTTTGCATGGAAAAAAATTTCCTAAGTCTGGAGCTGTCCACCCAACTGTGCAACGAAGTCCGACTTTGCTGCCTTTGACCAGCATAGTCGGGCGTTGACCACCCGCTCCCCGATTGTGCACTTAATTCTGTGCGCAGCCCGACTGCGCACATTTTTCGTGCACAGCCCGACTTCGGGAGCACAGCCAGACTACGCAAAAGTTGGGAGCGCAACCCGACTTGGTCCCCCTCTCCCTGTGCTCCTGACGATGCAAAAATAAAATAAAATTTCAATATTTACTAGCTCATTTTAATTTTTTATTTTTTATTAAACATTTTAATAGTTTTTTCTTGTTGCTATTGCTCTCTATAAATTCAACAGATGTATTGGCTGGATCCATGTGGCATATCCATGTTCAATTGCCACATTTTTTTTCAATCCATGTGAAATTCGGGAGCGCAGCCCGACTACGCAAAATTCGGGAGCGCAGCCCGACTTGGCCTCCCCTCTCCCTGTGCTCTTGACGATGCAAAAATAAAATAAAATTTCAATATTTACTAGCTCATTTTAATTTTTTTATTTTTTATTAAAAATTTTAATAGTTTTTTCTTGCCATTATTGCTCTCTATAAATTCAAGAGATGTATTTATAAATTCAACAAATACATCCTCTGGATCCATGTTCAATTGCCAATTTTTTTTCAATCCATGTTCAATTGCCACATTTTTTACTATCTCTATTTTCCATGCACTCTCTTCATTTTCAATCAATTGCCACATTTTTTACTATCTCTATTTTCCATGCACTCTCTTCATTTTCAATCAATTGCCACATTTTTTACTATCTCTATTTTCCATGCACTCTCTTCATTTTCAATCTATTTTCCATGCACTCTCTTCATTTTCAATCCATCCATGTTCAATTGCCACATTTTTTACTATCTCTATTTTCTATGCACTCTCTTCATTTTCAATCAATTGCCACATTTTTTACTATCTCTATTTTCCATGCACTCTCTTCATTTTCAATCAATTGCCACATTTTTTACTATCTCTATTTTCCATGCACTCTCTTCATTTTCAATCTATTTTCCATGCACTCTCTTCATTTTCAATCCATGTTCAATTGCCACATTTTTTACTATCTCTATTTTCCATGCACTCTCTTCATTTTCATTGGCAGTTTCATCTATTTATTTCATTGTCATTTGCAGTTTATCTATTTATATTAAGTTGTAAATGGTCCAAGTATTTATCTATTTATATTAAGTTGTAAATGGTCCAAGTATTTATCTATTTATTTTAAGTTGTAAATGGTCCAAGTATTTCATCTATTTATTTCATTGGCAGTTTCATCTATTTATATTAAGTTGTAAATGGTCCAGGTATTTCATCTATTTATTTTCATTGTCATCTATTTATTTCATTGGCAGTTTCATCTATTTATATTAAGTTGTAAATGGTCCAAGTATTTCATCTATTTATTTTATTGGCAGTTTCATCTATTTATATTAAGTTGTAAATGTCCCAAGTATTTATCTATGGTCCAAGTATTTCATCTATTTATTTCATTGGCAGTTTCATCTATTTATATTAAGTTGTAAATGGCCCAAGTATTTATCTATTTATATTAAGTTGTAAATGGTCTAGGTATTTCATCTATTTATTTTCATTGTCATCTATTTATTTCATTGGCAGTTTCATTTATTTATATTAAGTTGTAAATGGTCCAAGTATTTCATCTATTTATTTCATTCATCTATTTATATTAAATTGTAAATGGTCCAAGTATAAATTCAAGAGGTATATCCTCTTTATTTCATTGGCAGTTTCATCTATTTATATTAAGTTGTAAATGGTCCAGGTATTTCATCTATTTATTTTCATTGTCATCTATTTATTTCATTGGCAGTTTCATCTATTTATATTAAGTTGTAAATGGTCCAAGTATTTCATCTATTTATTTCATTCATCTATTTATATTAAGTTGTAAATGGTCCAAGTATAAATTCAAGAGGTATATCCTCTAGAACTCATTGGCAGTTTCATCTATTTATATTAAGTTGTAAATGGTCCAGGTATTTCATCTATTTATTTTCATTGTCATCTATTTATTTCATTGGCAGTTTCATCTATTTATATTAAGTTGTAAATGGTCCAAGTATAAATTCAAGAGGTATATCCTCTAAATCCATGTTCAATCGCCACATTTTTTACTATCTTTATTTTCCATGCACTCTCTTCATTTTCATTGGCAGTTTCATCTATTTATATTAAGTTGTAAATGGTTCAAATTCGTGGAAGTTCCTGGCTTTTCATTCTCTCCATCATTTTTCTTATGGCTCGTGCAATCTCCATGAGCCCACTTCTTTATATTCCATAGTTCATTGCTCATTGCCTACTTCTTTATATTCCATAGTTCATTGCTCATTGCCTAAGGTTTTTCATATATTCATTTGTATTTATTTATTCCATAGTTCATTGCTCATTGCCTAAGGTTTTTCATATATTCATTTGTTTTTATTTATATTAAGTTGTAAATGGTTCAAATTCGTAGAAGTTCTTGGCTTTTCATATATTCATTTGTATTTATTTATATTAAGTTGTAAATGGTTTTTTATATCTTCATTTGTATTTATTTATATTAAGTTGTAAATGGTTCAAATTCGTAGAAGTTCTTGGCTTTTCATTCTCTCCATCATGGTTCGTGCAATCTCCATGAGCCCACTTCTTTATATTCCATAGCTCATTCCCTAAGGTTTTTCATATATTCATTTGTATTTATTTATATTAAGTTGTAATAAGGTTTTTCATATATTCATTTGTATTTATTTATATTAAGTTGTAAATGGTTCATGGTTCGTGCAATCTCCATGAGCCCACTTCTTTATATTCCATAGCTCATTGCCTAAGGTTTTTCATATATTCATTTTTTTAAGCTATTAGAGATAGGATGGCTTTTCATTATTATGGCTTGTGCAATCTCCATGAGCCCACTTCTTTATGGAGATAGGATGGCTTTTCATTATTAAGGCTTGTGCAATCTCCATGAGCCCACTTCTTTATATTCCATAACTCCCTCACTTTTCATTCTCTCCATCATTCTTCTTATGGCTTGCGCAATGAGCCCACTTCTTTATATTCCATATATTCCATAGCTCATTGCCTAAGGTTCTTCATATATTCATTTTTAAGCTATGGCTTTTCATTCTCTCCTTCATTTTCATTTTTCATTTTTCTTAGGGCTTGTGCATTCTCTCCATTATTTTTCATTTTTCTTCTTTATATTTCATAACTCCCTTGCTTTTCATTCTCTCCATCATTTTTCTTATGGCTTGCGCAATGAGCCCACTTCTTTATATTCCATAGCTCATTGCCTAAGGTTCTTCATATATTCATTTTTAAGCTATGGCTTTTCATTCTCTCCTTCATTTTCATTTTTCATTTTTCTTATGGGTTGTGCATTCTCTCCATCATTTTTCATTTTTCTTATGGCTTGTGCAATCTCCATGAGCCCACTTCTTTATATTCCATTTCCATCTCCATGAGCCCACTTCTTTATATTCCATTTCCATAGCTCATTGCCTAAGGTTTTTCATATATTCATTTGTTATATTCATTTTTTAAGCTATTAGAGATACGTTGGCTTTTCATTCTCTCCATCAATGAGAGAAGGTTTTTCATATATTCATTTGTTATATTCATTTGTTATATTCATTATTGTAAGCTATTAGAGATAATATGGCTTTTCATTCTCTCCATCAATGAGCTAAAGGTTTTTCAGTTATTAGAGATAGGATGGCTTTCCATTCTCTCCATCATTTTCCATCATTTTTCTTATGTCTTGTACAATATCCATCAGCTATTAGAGATAGGATGGATTTTCATTCTCTCCATCAATGAGCTAAAGGTTTTTTAGCTATTAGATATAGGATGGCTTTTCATTCTCTCCATCATTTTCCATCATTTTTCTTATGGCTTGTGCAATATCCATCAGCTATTAGAGATAGGATGGCTTTTCATTCTCTCCATCAATGAGCTAAAGGTTTTTCAGCTATTAGAGATAGGATGGCTTTTCATTCTCTCCATCAATGAGCTAAAGGTTTTTCAGCTATTAGCTATTAGAGATAGGATGGCTTTTCATTCTCTCCATCAATGAGCTAAAGGTTTTTCAGCTATTAGAGATAGAATGGCTTTTCATTCTCTCCATCATTTTCCATCATTTTTCTTATGGCTTGTGCAATATCCATCAACTATTAGAGATAGGATGGCTTTTCATTCTCTCCATAATTTTTCTTATGGCTTGTGCAATATCCATGAGCCCACTTCTTTATATTCCATAAAGCATTGCCATATTCTTTTAAGCTATTAGACATAGAGATAGGATGGCTTTTCATTCTCTCCATAATTTTTCTTATGGCTTGTGCAATATCCATGAGCCCACTTCTTTATATTCCATAAAGCATTGCCATATTCTTTTAAGCTATTAGACATAGGAAAGATGATGTTTGTTAAATTCATTAATTTAAGCTATTAGACATAGGAAATATGGATGTGTATACTAGAAAAGTTTTATATTTCTAATTTAAGTTTGGCATTCCAAATACTGGGACTAAGCCCACTTCTTTATATTCCATAAAGCATTGCCATATTCTTTTAAGCTATTAGACATAGGAAAGATGATGTTTGTTAAATTCATTAATTTAAGCTATTAGACATAGGAAATATGGATGTGTATACTAGAAAAGTTTTATATTTCTAATTTAAGTTTGGCATTCCAAATACTGGGACTAAGCCCACTTCTTTATATTCCATAAAGCATTGCCATATTCTTTTAAGCTATTAGACATAGGAAAGATGATGTTTGTTAAATTCATTAATTTAAGCTATTAGACATAGGAAATATGGATGTGTATACTAGAAAAGTTTTATATTTCTAATTTAAGTTTGGCATTCCAAATACTGGGACTACGCCTCTAACCTAAAAAAATTATATTAATCAACATTTTGAAACTCATAGGTTTTGTGTGAGTACCTACAAAACTCGTGGGCCAACATGAAACTCGTATGTTTCTCGCAAGTACCTACAAAACTTGTGGGCCAACATGAAATTCATAGGTTTCCCGCAAGTACTTGTGAAACTCGTAAAACAAGGTCCAAAAATTGTGGACAAAACAAGAGAATCAAGAATGTGATGGCACCAATGTAGTTGTGGAACATGTCTTTATGGTAGCTTCCTCATCCTACCGAAATGCATGGGTAACCAGCTATTACAACCGCTAGGTGATATAGAAGAGATGACTAGATACTAGGATCACTCTAACAAATATCTTGGGAGTGTCGAATTCAATTTAGAGTGCACTCCATGATACAAAAATATTTGAGGCTAGTCTCAAAAAAACCTTTTTGACAACTATAAATACCCTTATTATTGAGTGTTAAAGTGACGTTAAAGTGGCCTTCATTTGAAAGAATTTTTTTTTTTGTCCTTTTTCATCTTCTGGAATATCCTTTTAAAGTTTTATATTGTCCTTTTTCCCTTTCCCTCATCTGGAATATCCTTTTAAAGTTTTACATGGTAAAATTAAAATTTGTGGAAAAAAACAACAAATGTGGCCCTTCTACTTTTATGTTGAAAAAAAACATTTAAATGTTGGCCAAACATATAAAAAAATTCCACTTTGATAAAGGCTAAAATTAGCCTTGTCCACCATGCAATAAGGCCTTGTTGTCGGTGGGCCCATGCATAAAACCATATAATTATAAAAGCACATATTTGCACTCTTACTTGAGATAAGATCATTTAGCTATCAATAAAACACATTTTCTCTTCTAGCCAACTAATCCTTACCGACGAGTGCCCATACATAAAACCATATAATTATAAAAGCACATATTTGCACTCTTACTAGAGATAAGATCATTTAGCTATCAATAGAACACGTTTTCTCTTCTCGCCAACTAATCCTTACCAATCAGCCCTTTGCCTTTAAAGTAAGTTCAATACAACTAAAAAGTTTTTTAATGTAAAAACTTGGGGTGGGTAACCCGCCAACTCGCAACGACTTCCATGTACTCAATGATTACTCACAAAGACTTGTATATCATACGATTTCAAGCTAAAATGATTAGGAAAAATCAACATAAAAATATTTAAAACAAAGAGTACCAGAGCAAGTCAAAAGTAGGGGATACAAGTAAAAGGGTACGACAAGCCTCTAACAAAGACAAAACAAATAAAACATTTTTTTCATCTATCCTCACTTATGAGGGTGAGGGTGGGGGTGAGCAGTAACAACTGCAATAGGGGTGGGCAGTAACAACTACAACTGTGTAGTTGTTACTTATGAGGCGGGGGTGGACAGTAACAACTGTAACAGGGGTGGGCAGTAACAACTGCAACTCATTTATGAGGGTGGGGGTGGGCGATGACTAGCTGCAATAGGGGTGGGCGATGAACAACTACAACTGTGCAGTTATTACTTATGAGGGCGGGGGTGGGTAGTAACAATCGCATCGCCCACCCCCGCCCTCACGGTTGTTCTCGTCCACCCTCGTTGCGGTTGTTCATCGCCCACCCCCGCCCTCATAAGGGTGGGCGATAACAAATGGGTGGGCAGTAACAACTGCAATAGGGGTGGGTAGATAAGGGTGGGCAGTAACAACTGCAACAGGTGTGAGCAGTAACAACTGCACAGTTGTAGTTGTTACTACCCACCCTGCCCTCATAAGGGTGGGCAGAAACAACTGCAATAGGTGTGGGCAGTAACAACTACAACTGTGCAGTTGTTACTGCCCACCCTTATGAGGGTGGGGTGGGCAGTAACAACTACAACAGGGGTGGGCAAAAATTGTGCAATTGTAGTTGTTACTGCCCACCCTTGTTGCAGTTGTTACTGCCCACCCTCGCCCTCATAATGCAATAGGGGTGGGTAGTAACAACTACAATAGGGGTGGGCAGTAACAACTACAACTGCACAGTTGTTGCTACCCACCCGTTGCGGTTGTTCACGCCCACCCCCGCCCTCATAAGGGTGGGCGATGAACAAGCCGCAATAGGGGTGGGCAGTAACAACTACACAGTAACAACTGCACAGTTGTTGCCCACCCCTGTTGTAGTTGTTACTGCCCACCCTCACCCTCACCCTCATAAGGGTGGGCAGTAACAACTGCAACAGGGATGGGCAGTAACAACTGCAACAGGGATGCCCACCCCTATTGCAATTTTTACTGCCCACCCTTATCATAAGGGTGGGCAGTAACAACTACAACGGGGTGGTTGTTACTACCCACCCCTGTTGTAGTTGTTACTGCCCACCCCCGCCCTCGGGTGGGCAGTAACAACTGCAAAAAGGGTGGGTAGTAACAAGCGCAACAAGGGTGGGCGATAACAAGCGCAACTATGCGATTGTTACGCCCACCTGTTGCGATGTACTTGCCCACCCCAAGGGTGGGTAGTAACAACTGCAACGGGGGTGGGCAGTAACAACTGCATAATTGTAGTTGTTACTACCCACCCCCGCTTGGGTGGGCAGTAACAACTGCAATGGGGTGGGCAGTAAAAATTGCACAGTTGTAGTTGTTACTACCCACCCTTGTTGTAGTTGTTACTGCCCACCCCCGCTTGCGAGAGGCGAGGGTGGGCGTGACTAATCGCAACAAGGGTGGGTAGTAACAACTACAACTATGCAGTTGTTACTGCCCACCCCATTGCAGTTGTTACTGCCCACCCGTTGTTACTGCCCACCCCCGCTTGCAGAGGGCGAGGGTGGGCAATAACAACTGCAATGGGGTGGGCAGTAACAACTGCACAGTTGTAGTTGTTACTACCCACCCTTGTTGCGATTGTTCACGCCCACCCCGCTTGCGAGTGGGCGATAACAATCGCACGATTGTAGTTGTAGTTGTTACTACCCACCCTTGTTGCGATTATTCTCGCCCACCCTTGTTGCGATTATTCATGCCCACCCCCGCTTGCAGAGGGCGAGGGTGGGCAGTAACAACTGCAACAAGGGTGGGTAGTAACAACTACAACTGTGCAGTTGTTACTACCCACCCCATTGCAGTTGTTACTACCCACCCGTTGTTACTGCCCACCCCCGCTTACATAGGGCGAGGGTGGGCAGTAACAACTGCAATGGGGTGGGCAGTAACAACTGCACAGTTGTAGTTGTTACTACCCACCCTTGTTGCAGTTGTTACTGCTCACCCCCACCCTCTACAAGCGGGGGTGGGCGATGACTAGCCGCACGGTTGTAGTTGTTCTTGCCCACCTCGTTGTAGTTATTCTGCCCACCTCTGCTTGTAGGGGGCGGGGGTGGGCGATAACTACACTACGGTTGTAGTTATTCTCGCCCACCCCCGCCCCTAGTAACAACTACAACTATGCGATTATTACTACCCACCCCCGGCCTCTGCAAGCGGGGGTGGGCAGTAACTGCAATAGGAGTGGGCAATAACAACTACAACTATGCAGTTGTTACTGCCCACCCTTGCCCTCATAAGGGTGGGCAGTAACAACTATAACTGTGCAGAGGGCGGGGGTGGACAGTAACAACTACAACTACGCAGTTGTTACTGCCCACCCCCGTTGCAGTTGTAGTTGTTACTGCCCACCCCATAAGGGTGGGCAGTAACAACTGCAATGGGGTGGGCAATAACAACTGCAATGGGGTAGTTGTTACTACCCACCCTTATGAGGGCGAAGGTGGGCAGTAACAACTGCAACGGGGGTGGGAAGTAACAATTGTGTAGTTGTAGTTTTTACTGCCCACCCTTGTTGCAGTTATTACTGCCCACCCTTATGAGGGCGGGGGTGGGCAGTAACAACTACATAAAGGTGGGGGTGGGCAGTAACAACAACAACGGGATGGGCAGTAACAACTGCACAGTTGTAGTTGTTGTTACTGCCCACCCTTATGAGGGCGGGGGTGGGTAGTAACCACTGCAACGAGGCGGGCAGTAACAACTGCAATGGGGCCCATGAGGGCGGGGGTGGGCAGTAACAACTGCATAAGGGATGGGCAGTAACAACTGCATAGTTGTTGTTGTTGTTACTACCCACCCTTATGAGGGCGGGGGTGGGCAGTAACAACAGCAACGGGATGGGCAGTAACAATCGCACGGTTGTAGTTGTTGTTATCGCCCACCCTTATGAGGCGGGGGTGGGCGATAACAATCGCAGCGAGGCGACGATAACAATTGCAATGGGGGCCCACCCCGTTGCAATTGTTACTACCTGCCTCGTTGTAGTTGTTACTGCCCACCCTCGCCCTCATAACCCCCGTTGCAATTTTTACTGCCTGCCTCGTTGCAATTGTTACTGCCCACCCCGCCCTCATAAGGGTGGGCAGTAACAACTACAACTGTGCAGTTGTTACTGCCCACCCCCACCCTCATAAGGGTGGGCAGTAACAACTACAACTGTGCAGTTGTTACTGCCCACCCCCGCCCTCATAAGGGTGGGCAGTAACAACTGCAATGGGGTGGGCAGTAACAACTACAATTATGCCCTTATGAGGGCGGGGGTCGATAGTAACAACTACAACGGGGTGGGCAGTAACAACTACAAGCGTGCGGTTGTTACGCCCACCCGTTGCGGTGTATGCGTCGACCCCGCCCTCATAAGGGTGGGCAGTAACAACTACAACGGGGTGGGCAGTAACAACTACAACTGTGCAGTTGTAACTGCCCACCCCCGCCCTCATAATGGTGGGCAGTAACAACTATAACGGGGTGGGCAGTAACAACTACAACTGTGCAGTTGTTACTACCACAACGGGGTGGGTAGTAACAACTACAATCGTGCGTTGTTATCGCCCACCTGTGCGATTATTCTCGTCGACCCCGCCCTCATAAGGGTGGGCAGTAACAACTCGCAACGGGGTGGGCGATAACAACTACAAGCTGTGCCCTTATGAGGGCGGGGGTGGGCGATAACAACTACAACGGGGTGGGCGATAACAACTACAACCGTGCGGTTGTTACTACCCACCCCTGTTGCGCTAGTTACTGCCCACCCCGCCCTCATAAGGGCACGATTGTAGTTGTTATGCCCACCCCGTTGTAGTTGTCACGCCCACCCTTATGAGGGCGGGGTGGGCAATAACAACTACAACGAGGTGGGCGATGAAAACTACAGCCGTGCGGTTGTTACTACCCACCCCTATTGCGGTTATTCATCGCCCACCCCCGCCCTCATAAGGGTGGGCAGTAACAACTGCAATGGGGTGGGCAGTAACAACTACAAAACTACCCACCCTTGTCACCCCTATTTGCAGTTGTTACTGCCCCTGGGGGGTGGGTAGTAACAACTGCCCACCCCACCCCTGTTGCGATTATTCTCGCCCACGGGGGTGGGCGGTTGTTCGCCCACCCCGCCCTCATAAGGGTGGGCGTAATAACACGCAACAAGGGTGGGCTATTTTTGTAGTTGTTCTGCCCACCCCGTTGTAGTTGTTACTACCCACCCCCGCCCTCAATTGTTCATCGCCCACCCCGTTGTAGTTGTTACTGCCCACCCTTATGAGGGCGGGGGTGGGCAATAACAACTACAACAGGGTGGGCGATAACAACTACAAAGCTGCCCACCCTTGTTGCGAGTTATTCTCGTCCACCCTGCCCTCATAAGGGTGGGCGTAGCATAACGCAATAGGTGTGGCGATAACAACTACAACTGTGTAGTTATTCATCGCCCACCCTGTTGCGATTATTCTGCCCACCCTTATGAGGGTGGGGTGGGCGATAACAACTAACGAGAGTGGGCAACAACTATGCGATTGTAGTTGTTCTCGCCTACCCTTGTTGTAGTTGTTACTGCCCACCCCCGCCCTCAAAATGCAATAGGGGTGGGTAGTAACAACTACAATAGGGGTGGGCAGTAACAACTACAACTGCACATTTGTTGCTGCCCACCCCTGTTGCGGTTATTCATCGCCCACCCTTATGAGGGTGGGGTGGGCAGTAACAACTACAACAGGGGTGGGCAACAACTATGCAGTTGTAGTTGTTACTGCCCACCCTTGTTGTAGTTGTTACTGCCCACCCCCGCCCTCAAAATGCAATAGGGGTGGGTAGTAACAACTACAATAGGGGTGGGCAGTAACAACTACAACTGCACATTTGTTGCTGCCTACCCTTGTTGCAGTTGTTCTGCCCACCCCCCACCCTCATAAGGGTGGGCGAATAACTCGCACACGAGGGTGAGCGAATAACTCGCATAATTGTAGTTGTTACTACCCACCCCCGCTTGGGTGGGCAGTAACAACTGCAATGGGGTGGGCAGTAACAACTGCACAGTTGTAGTTGTTACTACCCACCCTTGTTGCAGTTGTTACTGCCCACCCCCGCTGCGAGAGGGCGAGGTGGGCGGTAACAACTATGCGATTATTCTCGCCCACCCCATTGCGATTATTCATCGCCCACCCGTTATTCTCGCCCACCCCCGCTTGCGAGGGCGAGGTGGGCAATAACAGCTGCAATGGGAGTGGGCGATAACTAACTCACGATTGTAGTTGTTACTACCCACCCTTGTTGCGGTTATTCTCGCCCACCCCCGCTTGCGAGTGGGCGAATAACCGCTACACGATTGTAGTTGTAGTTGTTACTACCCACCCTTGTTGCGATTATTCATCGCCCACCCCCACTTGCGAGAGGCGAGGGTGGGCGGTGACTAACGCAACAAGGGTGGGTAGTAACAACTACAACTGTGCAGTTGTTACTGCCCACCCCATTGCGAGTTATTCTGCCCACCCATTATTACTGCCCACCCCCGCTTACGGAGGGTGAGGGTGGGCGATGACTAACTCGCAATGGGGTGGGCGATGACTAGTGCACGATTGTAGTTGTTACTACCCACCCTTGTTGCAGTTGTTACTGCTCACCCCCACCCTCTACAAGCAAGGGTGGGCGATAACATCGCACGGTTGTAGTTGTTACTGCCCACCCCTGTTGTAGTTGTTACTGCCCACCTCCGCTTGTAGGGGGCGGGGGTGGCGATAACAACTGCACATTTGTAGTTGTTACTGCCCACCCCCGCCCCTAGTAACAACTACAACTATGCAGTTGTTACTACCCACCCCCGCCCTCTGCAAGCGGGGGTGGGCAGTAACAACTGCAATAGGAGTGGGCAATAACAACTACAACTATGCAGTTGTTACTGCCCACCCTCGCCCTCATAAGGGTGGGCAGTAACAACTATAATCGTGCGAGAGGCGGGGGTGGACGGTAACAACTACAACTACACGATTGTTATTGCCCACCCCGTTGCGGTTGTAGTTATTCACGCCCACCCCATAAGGGTGGGCGATGATAACTGCAATGGGGTGGGCAATAACAACTGCACAGTTGTAGTTGTTACTACCCACCCTTATGAGGGCGAAGGTGGGCAGTAACAACTGCAACGGGGGTGGGAAGTAACAACTGCGTAGTTGTAGTTGTTACTGCCCACCCTTGTTGCAGTTGTTACTGCCCACCCTTATGAGGGCGGGGGTGGGCAGTAACAACTGCATAAAGGTGGGGGTGGGCAGTAACAACAGCAACGGGATGGGCAGTAACAACTGCACAGTTGTAGTTGTTGTTACTGCCCACCCTTATGAGGGCGAGGGTGGGTAGTAACAACTGCAACGAGGTGGGCAGTAACAACTGCAACGAGGCCCGTGAGGGCAGGGGTGGGCAGTAACAACTGCATAAGGGATGGGCAGTAACAACTGCACAGTTGTTGTTGTTGTTACTACCCACCCTTATGCGGCGGGGGGGGCGAGTAACAACAGAAACGGGATGGGCAGTAACAACTGCATAGTTGTAGTTGTTGTTACTGCCCACCCTTATGAGGGCGGGGTGGGCGTGACAAGCGCAGCGAGGCAGGAAGTAACAATTGCAACGGGGGCCCACCCCGTTGCAATTGTTACTGCCTGCCTCGTTGTAGTTGTTACTGCCCACCCTCGCCCTCATAACCCCCGTTGCAATTTTTACTGCCTGCCTCGTTGCAATTGTTACTGCCCACCCCCGCCCTCATAAGGGTGGGCAGTAACAACTACAACGGGTGGCCGATAACAACTACAACCGTGCGAGTTATTCTTGCCCACCCCGTTGCGATTGTTACTGCCCACCCTTATGAGGCGAGGGTGGGCGTGACTAACTGCACAATTGTAGTTATTCATCGCCCACCCCATTGCGAGTTATTCTCGCCCACCCTTATGAGGGCGGGGGTCGGCGATAACATCGCACGCGAGGTGGGCGATAACAACCGCACGATTGTAGTTGTTACTGCCCACCCCATTGTAGTTGTTACTGCCCACCCTTATGAGGGCGGGGGTGGGCAGTAACAACTGCACAGTTGTAGTTGTTACTGCCCACCCTTATGAGGGTGGGGGTGGGCAGTATCAACTACAAGCGTGCGATTGTTACTACCACAACGGGGTGGGCAGTAACAACTACAACTGTGCAGTTGTTACTGCCCACCCCGTTGTAGTTGTTATCGCTGACCCCGCCCTCATAAGGGCACGGTTGTAGTTATTCTGCCCACCCGTTGCGGTTATTCTGCCGACCCCCGCCCTCATAAGGGCGGGGGTCGGCATGAATAACTCGCAACGGGGTGGCAGTGACTAATCGCACGATTGTAGTTGTTCATCGCCCACCCCGTTGTGGTAGTAACAATCGCACAGATTGTAGTTATTCTTGCCCACCCCGTTGCGGTTATTACGCCCACCATTATGAGGGCGGGGTGGGCGATAACATCGCATGCACGATTGTAGTTGTCCATTGCCCACCCTTATGAGGGCGGGGGTGGGCAGTAACAACTACAAATGTGCAGTTGTTACTGCCCACCCCCGCCCTCATAAGGGTGGGCAGTAACAACTGCAATGGGGTGGGCAGTAACAACTACAATTGTGCGGTTGTTACTGCCCACCCCCGCCCTCATAAGGGTGGGCGGAATAACTCGCAACGGGGTGGGCGATAACAACTACACGGTTGTAGTTGTTCTCGGCCACCCGTTGTAGTTATTCTCGCCCACCCTTATGAGGGCGGGGGTGGCGAGTAACAACTGCACATTTGTAGTTGTTACTGCCCACCCCCACCCTCATAAGGGTGGGCAGTGACAACTACAACTATGCAGTTGTTACTGCCCACCCCTGCCCTCATAATGGTGGGCAGTAACAACTGCAACGAGGTGGGCAGTAACAACTACAACTGTGCAGTTGTTACTACCACAACGGGGTGGGCAGTAACAACTACAACTGTGCAGTTGTTACTACCCACCCTATGCGGCTATTCTGCCGACCCCCGCCCTTATGAGGGCGGGGGTCGGCAGTAACAACTGCAACGGGGTGGGAAGTAACAACTACAACTGTGCCCTTATGAGGGCGGGGGTCAACAGTAACAACTACAACGGGGTGGGCAGTAACAACTACAACTGTGCAGTTGTTACTACCCACCCTGTTGCAGTTGTTACTGTCGACCCCCGCCCTCATAAAGGTGGGCAGTAACAACTACAACGGGGTGGGCAGTAACAACTACAACTGTGCAGTTGTAACTGCCCACCCCCGCCCTCATAATGGTGGGCGAGAACAACTATAACGGGGTGGGCAGTAACAACTACAACTGTGCAGTTGTTACTACCACAACGGGGTGGGCAGTAACAACTACAACTGTGCAGTTGTTACTGCCCACCCTGTGCAGTTGTTACTGCCGACCCCCGCCCTCATAAGGGTGGGCAGTAACAACTGCAACGGGGTGGGCAGTAACAACTACAACTATGCCCTTATGAGGGCGAGGGTGGGCAGTAACAACTACAACGGGGTGGGCAGTAACAACTACAACGAGGTGGGCAGTAACAACTACAACTGTGCAGTTGTTACTACCCACCCCTGTTGCGATTGTTATCGCCCACCCCCGCCCTCATAAGGGCACAGTTGTAGTTGTTACTGCCCACCCCATTGTAGTTGTTACTGCCCACCCTTATGAGGGTGGGGGTGGGCAATAACAACTACAACAGGGTGGGCAGTAACAACTACAACTGTGCAGTTGTTACTACCCACCCCTGTTGCAGTTGTTACTGCCCACCCCCGCCCTCATAAGGGTGGGCAGTAACAACTGCAACGGGGTGGGCAATAACAACTACAAAACTGCCCACCCTTGTTGCAGTTGTTACTGCCCACCCCACCCCTATTTGCAGTTGTTACTGCCCCTGGGGGGTGGGTAGTAACAACTGCCCACCCCACCCCTGTTGCAGTTGTTACTGCCCCTGGGGGTGGGCAGTTGTTACTGCCCACCCCCGCCCTCATAAGGGTGGGCAGTAACAACTGCAACAAGGGTGGGCTATTTTTGTAGTTGTTACTGCCCACCCCGTTGTAGTTGTTACTGCCCACCCCCGCCCTCAATTGTTACTACCCACCCCGTTGTAGTTGTTACTGCCCACCCTAATGAGGGTGGGGGTGGGCAGTAACAACTACAACGGGGTGGGAAGTAACAACTACAACTGTGCAGTTGTTACTGCCCACCCCCGCCCTCGGTTGTTACTGCCCACCCCCGCCCTCTACTGCCCACCCTTATGAGGGCGGGGGTGGGCAGTAACTACAACGGGGTGGGCAGTAACAACTACAACTGTGCAGTTGTTACTACCCACCCCTGTTGCAGTTTTTACTGCCCACCCCCGCCATCATAAGGGTGCCCACAACTACAACGGGGTGGGCAGTAACAACTACAAAACTGCCCACCCTTGTTGCAGTTGTTACTGCCCACCCCACCCCTGTTGCAGTTGTTACTGCCCACCCCACTCTCATAAGTGAGGGCAGGGGCAGGGGTGGGCAGTAACAATTGCAACAGGGGTGGGCAGTAGGTGAATTCATTGATAGCACAACACGACATGATAGGAGTGCAAGGATATAACATAGTTTTGTATGAAAAATACAAGGTTCCTCTCCTCCTCTGAGACCCAAAATAAAGACCTCAAACTTTGAGACCCAAAATAAAGACCTCAAACTTTGTAAGAGTTTTAAGAACATAGACATAGCACAACACGACATGATAGGACCAAAAATAAAGACCTCAAACTTTGTAAGAGTTTTAAGAACATAGACATAGCACAACACGACATGATAGGAGTACAAGGATATGACATAATTTTGCACAAAAAATACAAGGTTCCTCTCCTCCTCTTCTTGTAGTTTTGAAAGACAAAATAAAGACCTCAAACATTTGTAAGAGATTTAAAAACATAAGAGATTTAAAATCATAGACCTCAACATGTGCAAGGATATGACATAATTTTGCACGGAAAATACAAGGTTCCTCTCCTCCTCTTCTTGCAGTTTTGAAACCCAAAATAAAGACCTCAAACATTTGTAAGAGATTTAAAAACATAGACCTCAAAATAGAGCAAAACAAAAACAAAGACCTCAAACCAAAAATAAAGACCTCTAAGATCAAACATTGCAAGTTATTTCAATAGAAACAAAATAAAAACCAGAAACAACAAGAGATTTCCAAAATTTTCAAAATTTTCAAGTATTTTCTATGACTTTGTTTCAAAAATTTCAAACAAATTCTTTTCTATGATGATATTTTACTTAGGAATGCTCTTGGATACATCACATTCAAACCCTTTTGTATAAAAATGTATTACTTAAGGATATTGAAGTTGGATAATTTTATTATTATTTTTCTAAAACTGCTTCATTAATTCAAGTAACGAAATAATAGAAACAAAGACCTCTAAGATCAAACATTGCAAGTTAACAAGAGATTTCCAAAATTTAACTTTTTTTCAAAAATTACGAAATAATAGAAACAAAGACCTCTAAGATCAAACATTGCAAGTTAACAAGAGATTTCCAAAATTTAACTTTTTTTCAAAAATTTCAAACAAATTCTAAATTTCTATCATAAAAAATTTAACTTTTTTTCAAAAATTTCAAACAAATTCTTTTCTATGATGATATTTTACTTAAGCATGCAAAAATGTATTACTTAAGGACATTGAAGTTGCATATTGTTATTTTTCTAAAATTACTTCATTCAAGTAACGAAATAATGGAAAATAATAATAAAGTTAAAAGTTATTTGAACTAATGTCCTAAAAAATAACCATAAAAAATAATTAATTCAAGTAATGAAAGAATGGAAAAGTTAAGGATATTGAAGTTGGATAACATAGTTTTGCAAGAAAAAGACAAGGTTCCTCTCCTCCTCTTCTTGCAGTTTTGAAACCCAAAATAAAGACCTCAAACATTTGTAAGAGTTTTAAGAACATAGACATAGCACAACACGACATGATAGAAGTGCAAGGATATGACATAATTTTTTTCAAAAATTATGTCATATCAAACATTGCAAGTTAACAAGAGATTTCCAAAATTTAACTTTTTTTCAAAAATTTCAAACAAATTCTAAATTTCTATCATAAAAAATTTAACTTTTTTTCAAAAATTTCAAACAAATTCTTTTCTATGATGATATTTTACTTAAGCATGCAAAAATGTATTACTTAAGGACATTGAAGTTGCATATTGTTATTTTTCTAAAATTACTTCATTCAAGTAACGAATTACTTGAAATAATGGAAAATAATAATAAAGTTAAAAGTTACTTGAACTAATGTCCTAAAAAATAACCATAAAAAATAATTAATTCAAGTAATGAAAGAATGGAAAAGTTAAGGACATTGAAGTTGGATAACATAGTTTTGCAAGAAAAAGACAAGGTTCCTCTCCTCCTCTTCTTGCAGTTTTGAAACCCAAAATAAAGACCTCAAACATTTGTAAGATTTTTAAGAACATAGACATAGCACAACACGACATGATAGAAGTGCAAGGATATGACATAATTTTGCACGAAAAATACAATGTTCCTCTCCTCCTCCTCTTCTTGCGGTTTTGAAACCCGAATAAAGACCTCTTGTAAGAGATTTAAAAACATAGACCTCAAAATAGAGCAAAATAAAAACAAAGACCTCAAACCAAAAATAAAGATAACATAGTTTTGCAAGAAAAAGACAAGGTTCCTCTCCTCCTCTTCTTGCAGTTTTGAAACCCAAAATAAAGACCTCAAACATTTGTAAGATTTTTAAGAACATAGACATAGCACAACACGACATGATAGAAGTGCAAGGATATGACATAATTTTGCACGAAAAATACAATGTTCCTCTCCTCCTCCTCTTCTTGCGGTTTTGAAACCCGAATAAAGACCTCTTGTAAGAGATTTAAAAACATAGACCTCAAAATAGAGCAAAATAAAAACAAAGACCTCAAACCAAAAATAAAGACCTCTAAGATCAAACATTGCAAGTTATTTCAATAGAAATAAAATAAAAACCAGAAACAACAAGAGATTTCCAAAATTTTCAGTATGACTTTGTTTCAAAAATTTCAAACAAATTCTTTTCTATGATGATATATGATGATATTTTACTTAGGAATGCTCTTGGATACATCACCTTCAAACCCTTTTGTATAAAAATGTATTACTTAAGGATATTGAAGTTGGATAACTTTATTATTATTTTTCTAAAACTGCTTCAGTAATTCAAGTAAGGAAATAATAGAAACAAAGACCTCTAAGATCAAACATTGCAAGTTAACAAGAGATTTCCAAAATTTAACTTTTTTTCAAAAATTTCAAACAAATTCTTTTCTATGATGATATTTATATGATGATATTTTACTTAAGCATGTAAAAATGTATTACATAAGGACATTGAAGTTGGATAACTTTATTATTATTTTTCTAAAACTGCTTCATTCAAGTAACGAAATAATGGAAAATAATAATAAAGTTAAAAGTTACTTGAACTAATGTCCTAAAAAATAACCATAAAAAATAATTAATTCAAGTAACGAAAGAATGGAAAATTTAAGGACATTGAAGTTGGATAACTTTATTATTATTATTCTAAAGAACTAATGTCCTAAAAAATAACCATAAAAAATAATTAATTCAAGTAACGAAAGAATGAAAAAGTTAAGGACATTGAAGTTGGATAACTTTATTATTATTATTCTAAAGATGCTTCATTAATTCAAGTAACGAAAGAATGAAAAATAATAATAAAGTTAAAAGTTACTTGAACTAATGTCCTAAAAAATAACCATTAAAAAATAACCATTAAAAAATAACCATGAAAAATACATCCAACTTTAATGTTTGTAAATAATTTTGAAGGTGATGCATCCAACAATATGCCTAAATAATGTCACCATAGAAAGGTATTTGTTTGAAAATACCTGACAATTTTGGAAATCTCTTGCAGTGTCATTTTATTCTTATTGAAATTGAAATAACTTGTAATGTCTTATTCCTGATGTCCTTATCTTCGGGTTTGAGGTTTTTATTTTGCTTTGTTTTAAGGTCTTTATCCTAAAATCTCTTGCAAATGTGTAAGGTCTCTATTTTGCAAAAAGAAGGGCAACGATCTTAGGTTTGAGGTTTTTATTTTACTTTGAGGTTTTTATTTTACTTTGTCTTTATTGTAAGGTCTCTATTTTGCAAAAAGAAGGACCTTGCCCTTGCACCTTGCCCTTGCACCCTATCATGTTATACTATTAATGAATTCACCTTGAATTAACCTACTCCAAAACCCTTGGAGAAATAAAAACATCTTTTATTTATTTTGCCCTTACCGTGCATACCATACCCTGCACCTATACCCCTGCTCTGCAGGCTACCCTTAATAAATTTTTACCTGCTCGAGTGTCAGTAGATAAGTAGATAAGTTGAGTAACTAATCTATACCCCTGCTCTGCAGGCTACCCTTAATAAATTTTTACCTGCTCTAGTACTTGTCCTGCTCTAGTACTTGTGGGTAGATAAGTAGATAAGTTGAGTAACTAAATACTCAGTAGATAATAGTTGAGTAACTAATCTATACCCCTGCTCTGCAGGCTACCATTAATAAATTTTTACCTGCTCTAGTACTTGTCGGTAGATAAGTAGATAAGTTGAGTAACTAATCTGCTCTAGTACTTGTCGGTAGATAAGTTGAGTAACTAAATACTCAGTAGATAATAGTTGAGTAACTAATCGCAAGTCAATCAGTTACCCAACACCATAATTTTTGTGGGTACTTGCAGGAAACCTGGAGTTTTGAAACACTGTTGAAGAAGAGACCATTAGGGAATATTTTTTGAGGGGTAAATTTGTGAGTCTTAGAAATTGTGAAGGACACTAACAATTCACGTTTGGTAAAGCCGAGAAGTTCTTGTCTTTTAAAGGAAATATATGTGAGCCATTTAAATTGTGAAAAGACTAAATTTAAAAAATATTTAGAAAATGAAAACTATTGAAAATGTAGCTAGCCATCAACAACTCAAAAAGAATAATTAAATTTGCATGTAACCCAACACCATAATTTTTGTGGGTACTTGCAGGAAACCTGGAGTTTTGAAACACTGTTGAAGAAGAGACCATTAGGGAATATTTTTTGAGGGGTAAATTTGTGAGTCTTAGAAATTGTGAAGGACACTAACAATTCACGTTTGGTAAAGCCGAGAAGTTCTTGTCTTTTAAAGGAAATATATGTGAGCCATTTAAATTGTGAAAAGACTAAATTTAAAAAATATTTAGAAAATGAAAACTATTGAAAATGTAGCTAGCCATCAACAACTCAAAAAGAATAATTAAATTTGCATGTAACCCAACACCATAATTTTTGTGGGTACTTGCAGGAAACCTGGAGTTTTGAAACACTGTTGAAGAAGAGACCATTAGGGAATATTTTTTGAGGGGTAAATTTGTGAGTCTTAGAAATTGTGAAGGACACTAACAATTCACGTTTGGTAAAGCCGAGAAGTTCTTGTCTTTTAAAGGAAATATATGTGAGCCATTTAAATTGTGAAAAGACTAAATTTAAAAAATATTTAGAATTTGGTAAAGCCGAGAAGTTCTTGTCTTTTAAAGGAAATATATGTGAGCCATTTAAATTGTGAAAAGACTAAATTTAAAAAATATTTAGAAAATGAAAACTATTGAAAATGTAGCTAGCCATCAACAACTCAAAAAGAATAATTAAATTTGCATGTAAAAGGCTCTAAGAGAGTTGTGATTTCAAATTAAATTTGGTCCAAAGGTTAGGTGGATTAGTAAGATCAAAACCAAGAAGACACTTAGGTTCAAACCCTAGAAACATGTCTGTTTATAAAGATTTAGTGTGCTTCACTTAGTGTGTGCCAAACCAATGACAACGACAACATGAACCCTGAGCAACAGATGGTCCCCACACTAGGTATCAACAAAGTGGTATAGAATGGTATAGAGTGGTATAAGCTTGTTGGAAATGGTTACAGTGGTTTGAAACACAATTACTAAAAAATAGTGGTTGTAACCAACAGCCTTTTATTATATTAAAAGAGGGCTTTAAAACTCTACCTACTAATTTAGTATGGTTTAGGTTCAATGTTGTTGCCGGGGTCAATAATAAGAACTATTTGAATTTCTTTGATTAGAATGGTTTAGGTTCAATGTTGTTGCCGGGGTCAATAATAAGAACTATTTGAATTTTTTTGATTAGAATGGTTTAGGTTCAATGTTGTTGCCGGGGTCAATAATAAGAACTATTTGAACCTTATGGCTTAGGTTCAATGTTGTTTCCGGGGTCAATAATAATAACTGTTTGAATATTCCTGTAAGCGCTTGAGTATGTTCCAAAGTGTCCAAAGCTAGATACGGCGCTTGACAGTTACAACCTGTCAATAAATAGTGGTTGGGGTTCATAATAACAAATGTTTGAATCTTATGGCTTAGGGTCAATGTTGTTGCGGGAGTCAATAATAACAACTGTTTGAATCTTCCAACTGTTTGAATCTTCCTATAAGGCTTTTGAGTATGTTCCAAAGGGTCCAAAGCTAGTTGTAAGACAGTTACTAAAAATCCAAAAATAAATAAATAAAAATTAACTTTGTAATAAGTGTGGTTTTAACCCTGTCGTTTTAACCCTGTTTGACAAGTAGTGGTTGTGAGTCTTGTGACCAACTCCCCTTTGTTAAAAAAAATTAATTAATTTTAAATTAATTTTTTTTATGAACACACCCACCCGTCACTCCCTCACGCACACGAACACACCCACCCCCTCACGCACACGAACACGAACCAAAATGCACAAACACACGATTTGAACCAAAATGCACAAACAAATGCTCTAAGATAGTTGTGATTTGTAATGGTGACGAGTCTGGAATTTGATATGACCGTATTTTATTTTTCATTTTATTTTGCATTTGAAACCGTAAAATATGGTTTTAATTTTATAACGACAAAAGATTTGTACGAACCGTAAATTTTAAAACTGTAGATTTTACTTATCTGTTAAAATAACATTAAGTTGCTTTCCGACGATTGGATGAGTGGTGAATTACGTCCGTCAGCCGAGGAGGGCGATTATGCGAATACCATCCTACTACTAGTGATTGTAACGTTTTTCAAATGATGCACTATTCAATTTCAGATATAATGATGCACTCCTCTTCTCGCAAATTTAGAACTGTTATAACGTCTTCCAATGTCCTCAATGTCGGCTAAATTCCTGTCAACGACTGACTACTTTTGCCCTCCGAAATATTAGCAGTAAAACTAAAAACTCTGGCAGCAAGGTAATAGTACCTTCTAAAGTGATTCGAAACGCTAAAACCTCTTCTTTTAGCAATGGTTCAAATCTCCTCGTATTGAATCTCATTTGCTTTCTGCTAATACCCCTTCACCTCTTGCAATCATACGATGATGATTAATAACGTGACAATGTTACTAATTATGTTTTTGTTGATTTCATTCACATATCTTAATCATCACTCAATTTAAGATCGATGTGGAGGAGTTATCAACACTTATCAAACACTTCTCTCTTGAAGTACATTTCTTTTATTTGGGTTCTTATCAAGACATACTCTCTTGATGTAAGTTTCTTTTATTTGGGTTTTCAAATTTATGACATGGGTAGTCACCAGTTGTGCAACAACCAGGATAAAGGAGAAAACATGGGACTTGGGCTTCACATGCTTGCAAGAATTTCATCATCATTTTAGCCATCATTCAGTGTATGAAAGAGAAAGATGCTCACACTGTCCAGGTTGACTTTCTGTCAAAAGCAGCATGAGAAAAGGTTTTTAAAAAATGAAAACAAGATTAGAATCCCATCTGTTCTCCTTTGTGTGTAGTTTTGCCAAAGCAAGATCCGAACTGGTTTTTTTCCTGGGGTTCATTTTTGGTTCTGTGAAAATATTCCTCTCCTCTTATTGGCCTCCTCTCTCCATTGGTAAACATCATATGATTGTTCTTTGCAAGTGTTGCCTTCCCGGGGGACCTCCATGATAGGTTTTAATTCTTTAACATGATTCTTGGATCAAAATTTTACCTTCATTATCATGGATTCTACATCACTGTGGTACATTGGATTCTACATAAAAATTTTACCTTCATCGTCATGGATTCTACATCATTTTTTCACGCATGCTCACAATTTTAAACCATAATTGAAAGTCAGTAAAAAAAAATTTAACCGTCAAAATTGAAAGGCAAAGAAAATTTTAAAAGTCATTAAAAATATTTAACCGTCACAAAAATTCATGTTGAGAGGTAATTTTTTTTTAAATTCCAAGCCTGGTGGCGACCAACTAAAAATAATAATAATAAGTAATAATAAGTGGTTGTAACCAACCACTATGTATCAAAAATAAAATAAAAATAAAAATAAACCAATAATAATAATAATAATAATAAATAAATAAAACCCTTTTCATTAATATCATGGTTCCATCCAAGGTTCCACTTGTTCAAAAAGGAAAGGCACTTGCCAATTCCTCTATGTATTGGAATAAAATAAAATATAACTTTTTTCTAACAAGTATAGGATAGATTTTGAAAGTAAACCCTTTTCATTAATCTAATCTAGGGTTACAATGTAATAGAATAGAAGAGAGGAGAATAAGAGGACATCAGAATCCACCACTCACAAGCATCTGTAAAAGGCCATGTCAAAATGGCATGAGATATGAGTTCCCATTCGTACAGCCCACTCGATAGCAACACTCTGCCTTTTAGAGGCACAAGACTATTTTAAAATATAATATCTCGCAAGCAGCCTATGTAAAAGGGCATGTCAAAATGGCATGAAATATGAGTTCCAATTCGTACATCCCACTCGATAGCAACACTGTGCCTTTAGAGGCACAAGACTAATTTAAAATAAAATTAAAATTAATAAGCATAAGAGCAGTAGAAAAGACCTCTACAAGAGGTGACATAAGCTTAAAATCTACTATGATCTCTTTAGCAAATGTGTGTATATCTTATAAATTGCATGCAACTTAATTAAAATCAAATCACTTCATTTCACTTGAGAATTTTAATTTCTTGTCTTGTGCACGTAATTAAAATCAAATTATTTCATTCTATTACATTTGCCTAAGATTTTAATTTTCTAAAATCCTCATCCCGCCTAAGATTTTAATTTTCTAAAATCCTCATCCCGTATACAGCTCACGAGTTGTGATGACCGAAGCTAACAAACCTCTCAATAACCAAAAGAATCTTATTCAAGAAAGAATGAGCTCTATGAAAATCTTAAAAACTTTATATTTTAATTCCTCAGTTTTTGAACCCACTTCTGCCATCTTGTCCAACATATTCCATGTCCTCTTCAAACAACGGAACTAAACAAAACAGCAGACCATTCACCCCAAATTTAATTTGATTGGTGGAAAACTACAGTTGAAAAAATTAGCTGCAAAAGTTTTTACATATTTATACATAAATGAATCAGATGTCAAAAACAATCACCATACTCTGTCATTTAACTAGAATATGGTGCGACTTTCTAAAGCGGTTAATGAAAGTAATATCGAATTGGGTATGTCGTTTCAAGTAGCATCGGTAAACAGTATTCATAACAGCCTTGTATGGAAGCGAATTTTGCTTGTAACTCATTTTGGAGACATTACGAACACATCCAATTTGAAACAATTATAGTATTGAATGCAGTATACAGCAAGACCAATAAACATTTTAGAAAGAATTTGAATATCCTTCACTTCTGTTAAAAAGACATGACAAATTTATTTGAACAGTGACAAGCTTCATAGCCTAAGTAAGGACTGAAAAATATCCTTACCTCCCCAGGCGTTCAGAGTCCTCCACATTAACATCGTTGCATAATCTTATGAAATTTCATGCGTCTGTGCTGAAGGAAATAGGGAACATGTTAAAAATCAGAACAAGCAAAAGGATTTTAAAATCTCAATAAGAAATCAGGAAACACAAAAAACGATTCTCATTCCAATTGAATAAAATCACATTCCTTAGAATTACAGGAATGGGCAAAAAGAAATTTACCTCATCATCTTCGACACATAGTAGTGCGAGGGTTGCAGTATTAAAAGCTTGCATGACGTGAGGGAAAAACGCCACCTAGAAAGGGATAGCGTGGCAAGTAAAAACAATGCCACGTAAAGTATTGAGAGAGCGAACGTGGCGCTTAGAACCCGAACCTACATAAACCTAGCTACAAGTTTTTTTTTTAATAATAATATTTAAATAGTTTTATATATAGATTTTTTTATTATTGAAAGTACAATATCTCTTATGAGCCGTACGATATAATATTCTATATAGTTATGTTAATTTATTGTATTATATAAAATGTTATATGATGTGGTTAACTTTGTTGTTAAATTGATATAATAATTTATAATTAATTTTATTATTAAAAATTTTTAAAGTACAAATAAATTTATGGATGCAATAGGAGTTAAGGTACAAATTTAGTTATCAAGTTGGAGTTCGTGTTGGACACTTTTGCAATTCGAAATAAATTCTACATATTCAAAATTTGAGAATAAAATTTGACATAAAGTTTGATATATTATAAATGTGCAAATATCCTTTTTTTTTTTTTATATTATAATCTTCATTTCCATTTAACTTGATTAGAAAAAATAAATTTGTTTCTTGCAATTGATGGCCACCATTTTTTTTGTTAGTACTATTTTAAAATTAAATTAAATTTTTTTAAATAATTATTAAAATAATAAAAATGTAAAATTATTAATTTATAATTATAATAATTTAAATTATAATTTAAACTTTTATATTTAAATATCTTTAAAACTTGGGAAATTTTCACTTATGTTTTATTGATCTGCTCTGAGCTCGAACAATGAATAGGGGACGTTGATCAGGAATCTGCCATGGAGGGCTAGGATTCCACAAGAGCATGATCCACGACATGGGCCCTCCGTCAATGAAAAAAGAGATGGTCACACTTTATAAAACCAAATGATTTACGTTGGCCAAAAACATCACATCCTAGTAGAGCACCAAATGATTTATGCTCACCAAAAACATCACATCCTTATCTAGTAGAGCTTGAAGAAATTGTTATTCTCGATGTTTTCTTGCATTGTTCGAGGAAAATGACGCCAAAAACAAAGAAGAAGCCAAAAAAAAGGCCAAGGAGAGGAAGACCGTGGGAGAGAAGACCCCCAAGGAAAAGGCCCCTCCCAAGGCTGGCAAGAAGATCGCCAAGGATGGAGGCGAGAAGAAGAAGAGGGCCAAGAAGGGAGTGGAGACCTTCTTGGCCCTCTTCTTGGCCCTTGGAGTATTGCAGATACCACTTGGATGCGCGCAGGGACAAGTCTTCCTTGTCGGAGGAGGACATCAAGCGCTGGAATGAGGAGTTCGTCAACGTCGATCAGGCCACGCTTTGTGACCTCATCAAGGTATGGATAAATAATTAGGCTTTCAATGCAGATATTTGAACCCAGGGTTTCCTCTTTCCTAACAAATTTTTTTAGAAGGTTATCAATGCTTTGTAAGTATTAGGCTTTTAGTGCAGATATTTTTTTGGAAACATTTTTCTTTATTTTTTGTTACAAAGGTTAGTGGATTGTAAGATTTTAGGTTCAATTTTTTGGACATACTTAATCTGGTGAAAGGTAGTAATCTAACTTGAGTCTGCTGAGTGCGTACTAGCTTTACAACAGGGTCTCCCTCACCCCAGGTCAAGAGACATTTATATTTATTTTCCCTTATAAACTATGTGGTAGTATTCCTTCATTTATTTATTATTATTTTTAATTATTCATATTTTATGACTCTGCAGGCTCCCAATTACCTGGGATAAAGAGTTTGTTGGACTTAACATGTCAGAGTAGCGGATGTGATTACGAGCCGACATCTCCAACAAGGCCATGAGCTTCATGAATGACATTTTTGAGAAGGAGGATGATTTTTCGGATGAAAAAATACCCAATATTTCCTACGGAAAAATGTTAATCAAAATTTTTCATATAATTTTTTCCTTGGGTATTTTTTTCATCTGTTTCCTGCCAATTTTTTTTCCAGTTGAATTTAAGTTTCTTTTGGCGGGTAAATTCACCATGGTTTTGAATTCGGCGAGTTTTGAACTTTATTTAAAAAGTTCGACTTATTTGATAACTAAGGGTACAAGTATAAATAGTTCAACACTTTATTTGCTAAGGTTTTATGGATGAGGTTAGGAAGAGATTTTCCTTTTAAAAGTAGTCAGACCATAATTTAAAAAAAATGTTCTATCGATTTGCATGATTTCTTTCTTTGATAGATTGATGATCAATTGCTATCCATGAAAAATTGCTTTGGAATAATCATGATTACCAATGATTTTATTGTTTTCATTGTAATGATGTTAATGATTTAGGGATACTAGATGACCTTTGAATAGATGTGTATGTGTGATATTTCAACCTTTTGTTCCTTATATGTGGATAATATAGTAATTAGTCATGGTGCCTACATGTGTCTATTATATACTTCTTTCTTTATTATGTTTTTTATATAAGATTTGAGTGGATGGATTGATTTTGTTCTTTTATGAAAATAGATGTGAATTTCAACATGGTATTAGAGTGGATATAGAGCAATGTTGCTTAGTCATGAAGAAAGTTAGATCAAAGCCTCTAACCCTTCTTCCATATTTTAGGACAAATTACTTTTTGAAACCTCATAAGCACTTTTGATATAAGAGACAAAAAGGATATCCTATTCCATGATTTTGCATCCACTCTAAAGAATTTATTGTTTCTCCTCCACATGTTCCATCATTATCAAGGTATGTATGTAGATTATATTCCATATTGCATGATGAGTACTTTCATTTTTCTTCATAGGAAAACCATGGTGCATTTTTTGGAAAAATACAAGAAATTTTATGTTTTGAATTTGAATATAGTCTATTTTAATCTCTTACATGTGTCATTACTTGTGAATATTTTCCACCAATTTTCACATGCTCCCTTTGATGTTTTGGCTTGTTTTTACTATTATGAGTGCATCATCATTCTCCAAGTAGAGGACACACACTTCTAAAATTCATTTTTGGGGTTGAGTCTTCAAAATAATATAAAAATTTCATTGTAATTATAGATAGTGGGAGTAGGAAATAAGTTATCTGGATGTTTTTCGTACGACTGCCCAAACTATCGAACTTGTTTCAACCATATTTCACTCATCCAGACTTAGATTGAGCTGAAATTTTGAGGGTAGATGCCTAAAAAACCCTAGAATATCTCTATAAATTTTTTGATAATTTGTAGCATTACAAATCCTAGTGCATCCCTATGTGTGAACAAGATTTTTGACAAGTGGTTGTGTGAAGGTGTCAACTGGGTTGAGTGCAAGCAGCTTTAAAGATTGGTTTTCGTGGTCTTTGGGCCCTAGAGGCCAATATTTTTATGGGTTTTGCTCAATATTTTAGCATGATATGTTGTAAGGGATCCAATATGGAGAGAAATCTATCTTTTAACAGATCATACTATGAACTTGAGTGACAATGGTTTCCAATTTGCTACATAAGAAAAGTAAAAACCATACCTTTCCATGGCATCTAGGGCATGGATTAAAGAGATCATGAAATAATTTTCAAGAAATTGATCAAAAAATAGCTCATATCTTAAGTGAATCCGATGCTAAGGTGGACCCACAAAATAAATCTACTATGACAACCCCTGACAAGGGTAATAATTTTGAAGACTCAACCCCAAAAATGAATTTTAGGGATGCCCTCCATGGTGGAAAGCCTTAGCCTAATGCTAATATTAATATTAGGGCTTCTCGTAAACCTCTAAGAATACCTAAGATTGATCCTAGGAAAATGGATTCAGGATGTCTTAAAGAAGTTGATGGAACTTCTATTTTTAATCTTGATATGGGCAACATTTAGACTGTCATTGAATATCTAGAAAAAAGAGGACTAATTTTTCGGTTTGTGGGTTTTCATCCAAGCCTATCTGCTTTCAAATTTTAGGCTACAAAAAGCTGGAAAAATAAAGGTGAGTTACAAATCTCTATTTATCCAAATGGTTATTTTCTTGTTTTATTTGCTAATAATGAAGATAGAGAGAAAAATTTTCAAGGGGGTCCCTGGTTCTTTGGAAAGGCATGGCTTTTCATTAAGCCCTAGCATACTAAATTTAAAGCTAAATAAGGGATACCTTCAATAGCTCCCATGTGGGTTAGACTCTTTGTCCTCCCTATTGAATACTAGAATCCAACTGTTCTATCTTCAATTGGAAACTCTTTAGGAACTTTTATGATGACTGTTGATTGTACTCAAAATTTTGAACATATTATTTATTCTTGGATTTGTGTTTGAATGGATTTTGACAAACCCCTACCTAAAAAGATCACATTACAATTTGGGGACACTTGGGAGCAAGTAGTGGACTATGAGAACATTATTTTTCAATATAGAATTTACCATGAATATGGTAATTTGGATGGTGTTTGCCAAAATAAAATTCTATATCAAAATATAGAAGATATAAACTTAGCTGGTTTCGAAATGCCTAAGAATAAGAACACTAAAAAAACTAGTTATGAAGGATCAATCAAATTCATCTGCTAATATGTTTGAAATTATTTCCACAAATGACGTCCCAAGTGAGGAAGAGAAAATAATGGAAACAGGAATATTAGAAGCACAATATAAAAATGAAGGGAAGATATCATAGAAAAACCAACAAATCAAAAGTTTCCAACAAAAAAAAGGGAGAAAATATACACAAGAAAAACAATCTTTTAAATGTTAAAATTTTAAATAATACAGGTCCCAATATAGACTCTCTTGAACCTTATAGTAACAGTTTGGTTGTGTACAAGCATTCTTCAAGGTTAGAAGTCATATCAGATTCAATGTGAGTAAGTCAAGAAATAGAGAAAAAAAACTGAAGATGGATTCTAATAAAAATGCAAGTCGTAAGACCAATCAATATCATATGGTAAAATAAGGTGAAAAGCTTGTAGAGGAAGGTAATATTAATGCCCTTCCCAACTTTTTTAGCCTTGGTATTAATTAAGATCATCACTTGGAATATTTGAGGACTCAAAGGGAGTCTTTCAAAATAAAATAAAATTAGAAGAATGATTCAGATAAATCATCCACATATTATTTTCCTTCAAGAAACGAAGATGTCAATAGAGGATATGGACTCAATTGCTAGTAAAATTTGGCTAGCTAGAAAAGTGGTTTCCCTTAGTTCCCAGGGGAATTATGGTGGCATTGCTTACCTTTAGGACCCAAACGAGGTAGTTATTCACCATATGGTTGGCAGTTGGGGTCTTTTTTCTATATCTATTCAATGTAGACATTCCAACCAAATTATGCACTCCATTAATGTTTATTCTCTGACTGCTCTAGAGGAAAAAAAAAGATAATGGATGGATATAACTTATATTATTTTTCATTTTTCTGAAGCTTGGATCTTGATTCAAGGGGATTTCAATTCCATCCTCTCTAGATGAGAAAATGGGTGGAAATAGAAATGGATAGAAGCACTGATCTCATGAGCGAATATATTGCAAATCTCCATATTGTAGACATCCATCCTGATAATGGCCTTATGACTTTGTCTAACAGAAGGCAAGGCTTAGCTTGTAAATGGAGATATTGGAGAGGTTCTTTATCTCTGATAATTTCTTAATCCACAGTCACATTCCTAAAGTGAAGAATTTTAACAATGCTAGTTTAGATCACCGGACAATCATGGTGGAAATGTGGAAAACCAGTGTGAGTTTCTCTCCTTTTTTATTTTAGTTAATGTGGCTAGGAGACAGATCCTTTAGAACTCATGTGCAACAATGGTTGAAGGAAGGTAATCCTAGGTATGAGACTAAGATTTTATAGTTTTCGAAAATACCACAATACATTAAATCCAAAATCAAGACTTGGAACTAGAATTAGTTTCAGGATGTTCATAAAAAAACATGAAGTTATTACTCAACTTGAAAATTTGAATGAGAAATTCCATTTAGATGGCCTCACAGAGAGTAGAAGTGTAGATGAAATTAAAATCACTACTCATATAGAGGAATGGGAAAAAAGAGAACTCCTATGGAAGAAAAAATCTAGAATTCAATGGCTCAAATAAGGAGATCAAAACACAAATTTCTTCTACAAATATCTTCTATCTTGAAGATCTCACAACTCTATTTCTTCCCTAAAATCTAGTTTTGGAGATGTTTTCTTCACTTGGGATAGCATGAACTCTATTGTTGTTGATTACTTTTTCAATATTTTTGTTGCTACTTCTATTGACTCAGCTTCTCAACAAGATGTTCTTCAAGCAATCCCTTCTCTTATCAACTCTGAGAAGAAATCTATTTTGACTGCTCATGTTACTATTAATGAGATTCATCAAGTATGTTTTAAAATGCAAAAAGGGAAAACCCTAGGTCCTAATGGTTTTCCCATTGAGTTTTACCAAGAGTTTTGGGATATCCTTCATGTTGATTTATTAGAGGTGGTGGAAGAATCCAGGAAAGCCAAAGAAATTTTAAAGGTTATCAATAAAACTTATATTACTCTTGTTCCAAAAGCTCCAAAGTCTTATCATATCTCAGCTTTTATACCTATTGTTTTATGTAATGTTCTTCTTAAAATCATTACTAAGATCATGGCAGAAATTTTGAAGTCTCTTTTGCGTAAGAGTATTTCCTTTGAGCAAGGAGGTTATGTGGAAGGTCACCAAATAGTGGATGATATAGTTCTTGATTAGGAAGCCATCCATTCCATGGTTATGCAAAAATATCCTTCCATTTTCATTCGTTTAGACTTATCCAAAGCTTATGGCAGAGTGGATTGACACTTCCTCATCAAAGTTTTGAGGCAATTTGATTTCTCTCATAATTGGTTGGATTGGATTATGGGTTGTATATCTTTAGGTTCCTACTTAGTTCCTATAAATGGTAGGCCTTATCAGTTGTTCCCAGTCTCCAGAAGTATTAGGCAAGATGACCCCCTATCCTCTTATTTATTCATGATTCTTGTTGAATACTTTGGTAGGACTATAACCAAAAATAGAGAAAAAAAACCATTGAAGGAGTTACCATTGCTCATGGATCAAGACCTATATTTCATCTTCAATTTATTTATGACTCTCCTCTTCTTGGTAAAGCTACAGTTAAGGAAGCTTCTAAAATTAAGCAAATCATTAGCTATTTTGCTAGGGCTACCAGGAAATTGATCAATGAAGATAAATCTAAAGTCATTTTCTTTTACTACTCCACTAGATAGTAATCCACGGTCTTAGATAAATTAAGGTATAAGAAGACCTCCATTTAAATCACTTATTTGGGTATTCCCATAAATATTCAAGGACAAAAAAATTGGAATTGGTTGTTGGACAAAGTCAAGAAGAAAATTGGAAAGTGGACCAATAGGTGGCTTTCTTCTAGGGGTAGAATCACCTTGGTAAAATCAATCCTTCAAGATATTCCTATTTATGTTTCTACCATGTTGTATATCCCAAAGGTTGTTCTTCGTGAACTGGATCAAATTAGTCATTGGTTCCTCTGGAGTGGTACTAAGGAGAAAACAAATGGGCCTTGGTGAAATGGAACACTTTATGTCTTCCTAATAATGAAGGGGGGTTATGATTCTGGTATGCTATTAATAATAAAAAAGCCTTAATTGCTAAATTGTATTAGAGGATGTTCCATAACCCCAATGCTCTTTGGGCCAGTGCTAAATGTGCTAAGAACAAAAGTCCTGAAGATCTTGTTTGCTATCAATTGCATACGAAAGGTTCTCCCATTTTAGCAGTTCTTAATACTCATGAGGATTTGATAAAGAAAAATTTATTTTGGATCATTCATAATGGTTAATAGGTAAATTTTTGGACTTATTCTTGGGATGGTCACAAGCCTTAGATAATTCGGTTTTTCGAATGGAGGCCTTGGATGGAGGAGCTTCACTGAGCTAACTAGATTAAGGTGGGTAATTACTATCGGTACCATACCAGTAATTTATATATTGGTAGATATTGGATCCCTATTGAGGACTGGCCTTTTCAAATCCTAGAAAGGCAAATACAAGATATCCAATAAATCCTTCATACGAGATCTCTCTCTTGGTCCCATGAAAAATATTGTTTTGGATGGAACAACACTACTAAGGGTGAGTATTCAGTTGCTCAAGATTATTTGTCCTGATGCCATAATAATCCCAACCAATCATCGGATATATTTTCTTAGTTGTGTTCTCAAAATATTTGTCCTAAGGTTAGGCTCTTTACTTGACTTTTATTGCATCACATGGTGCTTATTGATGATCATCTTATGAAGCATGGTTTTCATGGCCATTTTAGATGTGAAATGTGTGGAGAGAATGTGGAAACTCTCAGCCATATTTTTATTGAGTGTACTCTAGCCTCTGAGCTATGGAGGAGAGTAGCCACTTTACATTTCTTACAGTGGTCCAATTTTTCTACTTTTGAATAGCTTTGGAGGGATTGACCTAAACAAGAGATTTTTGATCATTTTATTAGGTAGTTAGTTTGTATGGGTTCTACAATTCTTCTTTGGAATATCTAGAATGAAAGGAACAATCAAATTTTTAATCAAGATAGTGAAAGCACGAGATTCCGGGCAAAGGAAACACTAATTGCAATATAACCAAAACCAAATGCGCTTAAGTCCTAGAAACGTAAAGTGCATGAAATGGAAAAGAAACGCATTGGAAGAGACACAAGCAAATGGAGAAAACACAGCCCTTTCATTAATATCCCTTGATCTCTGTTACAATGACGTCTCCTCCCTTTTCGGGGGCTAGGAGCGTTAAAAGAATTCGATTACAATCACTCAATGTTCCTCTTTCCGCGTGCCCACGATTGCAATGGGCGGGCCAAGATGATGTCGTCGCTGATGTCGATGAGTTCTTCACCTCCGCTGCTTCTCCTATGAACAAAGAAACAACCAAGATGTCAGTAGCACCTGCTGCAAGTGAAAAGTGTTCGTTCTTCTAAAATCATCAAAAGATGCATGCAAACATTTATCTAAAACAATAAACAAAATGATTCTAAACAGCCTGAAAACTTGCCAGAAGACAGAAAATGTTACCAACAGGCCATTGCCACTGAGACAGTCGGCCAATCTGCTTTCAACCGGAAATCGTCCCTGGGTAGGACGATTTCTGACTGTAAATCGTCCCTGGGTGGGACGATTTCTTCTGTGTTGGGGAAGCCGAACTGACACGCTCCAATGTCGACTCCCGAGGTCTCCAAAACACCTGCAGACAGAGGGGTTATGTAATTGGGGCCATTTTGGGACGACCCAGATGGTCGGATTCTCCCAATTTGGCCTCTACCCTCGGGAATTTGATATCGCCTCCTGCAAGTTAGTGAAACTACAAAACGACACAAAACATACTAGAATCTGATCAAAGGTTACGAAATTGCAGCTATGAATTCACCAAACAGAAAACACAATATGCAACATGAGAAAATAAACTAGAATGCTTCTTAAATAAAACTTAAGAAAAGTGCGGGGATGCCCAAGTGGGCCTCCCACCGTTGGCACTTGATTCCGGCGCCAATCCACTAGGGATGGGCCCAAAACCTCTTAGGATTGGGGGGTCGGCGAATTGGTTGATTCAGGTGTCCATGTGTTGGATTTAGGTCCGATTCAAGCTTCCAAAAGCCACCCAACAACCTCCCTTGCAAAAGAGATTGGTGGATGTGGGAAGGTGAACCAAAAGGGATGCAAGTGGGTCTTCAACTCGGCGAAGCACTTCGTTGCTTGAAAACTCCTTCAACCCGTATATTTTGGGTGAGAAAAGTCCCACCTTTTATAGACCCATGGGGTCTCTTTTGGGAGGGAAGCACAAATGCCATGTGTTGGTCATAGGCGCCATGTGGCAATCTTGTCTTCCCAAGAGGGAGGGGAGTCCTCCATTGACTTGGGCTTTCATAACTGCCCTTGTGACAGTCCTCAAACGGCCTATTTGTCCACTCACACACGCGTGCGAGGCAGGAGTCATCAACTGACTGTTCTGGGCTGCCACTTGGCCTCATTTGTCTTTTTGCCCGTTAAACTTGGAAATCGTCCTTACTGGAGACGATTTCAGAAATCGTCCCTGGGTGAGACGATTTCAAGTTAGCAATCGTCCCTGCTTCTTGACCTCACAAAATTGCTATGAAAGTGGTTAAGACCACTGTTTGACCTCTGAGGGCTGCCCCGGGGCTGTGTTTGTCAAAGCGATCAGTGTTTGCAGTCACATAATCGGATTGGTGCTGTTTTGGTGTCTACAGATGCCCCTTTTTGGGAAGCGCTACGGGTGACGCAGTGTTGAGCAAAAATAGATAACCAAAGCACTAATGATTAGGGTTTCTTGGTAACCTAACCAACTTTTGATGCCCCAAGTATGGAAAGGGCATGCATTCTTGAATCCTTGCTTCTAACGAGCTAAGGAATTTGATTTCAAGTATTAACCTGTTTTGGTGAGGTGTGACTTGAACTTAGACATTGATCAATCATGAACAGGCAAAGGGCGTTTTTATCCTCAGGGGAACCTTGTGTTCATGATTCACGAAATGCCAAGTGTTTGATTGATTTGATTGTTGCTTGTTTATCGCCCCAAGCAGGAGCGTGATTGTCTTTGTCAATGATTCTTTGAATGCATGTCGTTTTCCTTAATTGGGTGTGTGATTGTTGGTTGGTGACTAAGTGTGACTACCCCCTCAAGCGACGAATCGATGAGGGAATGACCTTCGTGAGAGAAGCGACGAGTCGCTTGACCCAAGATGACTTGTGCAAGGGTGCCTTTAGAGGGTTTACCGTTAAGCGTGTGCAATTTTTCCAACATTTGGACCTATTTTTGGTGGGTGTTAACCCTTTTGGTGATGCCGTAATGGGGTGAAATCATCGAAAACCTATCTTCCCGTGGAGCGGTCCGGCTATGATAGCCTTCTTGGGGAAGTAGGAGAGTGATAATTTGAACCCCGACATCGATTTTCTATGCCAAGAGGTTAAGTGCAAGAGCACTTGTGTCCGGCAATGTTTATTGCTTTTTGTTTTTTTGTTGTTTTTGTTTTTTTTGTGACGCCATTTGGGGATGAAATTGTTGAAAATCCGTCTTCCCGTGGAGCGGTCCGGCTATGGTAGCCTTCTTAGGGAGTAGGATAGTGACAATGTAGACCCCGACATCGATTTTGCTATGCCAAGAGTTTAAGTGCAAGAGCACTTGTGTCTGGCAATGTTTATTGCTTTTTTTTGTTTTTTGTTGTTTTTGGTTTTTGTGACATCGTTTGGGGATGAAATTGTCGAAAATCCGTCTTCCCGTGGCGGTCCGGCTATGGTAGCCTTCTTAGGAGTAGATGTGACAATGTGGCTCTTTTTTTTGGGTGGGGTGATTGTCGTCCGTCTCCGTGGAGCGGTCCGGCTATGGTAGCCTTCTTAGGGAGTAGGATAGCGACAATGTAGACCCCGACATCATTTTTTCTATGCCAAGAGGTTAAGTGCAAGAGCACTTGTGTCTGGCAATGTTTATTGCTTTTTGTTTTTGTGTTGCATTTATTTGTTGTTTTTGTTGTTTTGATTTTCTTTGATCTTGTGCATGATGGTTGATGAATATGGATGTATGCATGTTGATTTATTTTGATGGATGCATATGCTATGATGAATGCAAATGGTTTTGATTTATATGTGATATCCAGATATGAAATGGATGAATGGGGTTTGTGATGTTTGGCTATGGCACCAAGGACTGTTTAGAACTCTGTTATTTTGTTTTTAGGCGATTGCTGTAATGTATGGCTCTTGTATGTTTTTCATGTGGTTTTTTTTTTTTTGTATTTTCTGATGGTATTGCCAAGATGAAAAGTAGCGCAGTTGGCTTAGAAATGTAGCTAAGGTTTTCTGAGACTCGAGACGGTTTTAACTCACTAGCCATGACTGTACTTTATCTTACAAGACTTTTGGACAAGGTATGAATCGGACTTGTTTTTGACCAAGCTATTTCACATCCCTGTGTGTGCAATTGAGTTCATTATAGTGGTATTTGTTAGGATACCGCCAGTGCTAGATGGGCTTTCAACCGAACCTGTATTGAGGATCACCTAATTAGCTCCACGAATTCCTTTGTTGTATGTACTAAGATTAATCTGCGGTGTAATCCAGGATGCCATAAGCTAGCTCATCCACATGCAAACATTGATCTGTACGCAAGTTAATGTGACAGATATATCGTCATGCGGGAGGTTTACTTCTATTACCGATAGGCTATCAACCAAATTGGTACTAAAGCTTGCCTTATGACCTATAGAATGCTTGAGAGTTCCAGGGATTCAAGGTCAACTCCCTTCTTTTCTTCAATTGTATTGGGATACTTGCTCATTGTAGTGATGAGATCACCGTTTATTTTGATTTGTTTTTCTTTCGAGCAAGGGATTGGGGTCATGGAGTGACGAAAATCACCATTGTTTTTTCCTTTTGATGTGTGCACTATAGGATGTCAAATTTTGGAGTTTTGACATTTTGCAACTTTTTTGTGTTTTGCAACTATTGAGAACTTTAGGGATTCTTAGGGAATTGGGTAGGGAGGATGCTTGTCCTTTTGCCAACTCTCAGCATTCTAGGGGTCATTCGCACAGGGGGATGAGCAAGATAACCGTTTCGCTTGTGGTGACCTAGATTACTGTGCAGGTTTCATCTTTCGTTCACACAATTTGGGAATTTTTAGTGTTTTGATTTGTGTTGGGATGTTACGTAACATGGTGTATTTCAAGTATGACTCTACCTTCGTAAAATCTGTTCGACTTGATACACTACATGGCTAAAGAGGAAAATGATGACTGAATCACCGAAACTCTTGGTACATTCCTAGACCACTGACCGTAGTGTGGTAAAAGTTATGCATGGTGTTTTTGTTGTTTTTGTAAAATGGGACAATGCGAGAACAAGATGGACTATCGTAGGCAATTACAGCCTATGGTGCCTTTGACCTGTATGACCACAAATATGCAATGTATGGATGCAATGCTTAATGCAGCTATGTATTTTTGTAATTTTGATGGATTATTTTTGGTGAAGTTGAAGATGAGGTGCGAGAATATGAATTTTATGATGAATTTGAGTATGCCTAGAATTGAGATGCAAATTTTTGTTGTTTTTGATGATTTTTGTTGTTTTGTTTTGTTTTTTTTTTTTTTTGACCAAGTGATTGCGATAATCCTTGGAGCTTTTTGGGTTTTGACCAAGTGATTGCGATAATCCTTGGAGCTTTTTGGGTTGACCAAGTGATTGCGATAATCCTTGGAGATTTTTGGGTGACCAAGAGATTGCGATAATCCTTGGAGCTTTTTGGGTGACCAAGAGATTGCGATAATCCTTGGAGCTTTTTGGATTGACCAAGAGATTGCGATAATCCTTGGAGCTTTTTGGGTGACCAAGAGATTGCGATAATCCTTGGAGCTTTTTGGGTGACCAAGAGATTGCGATAATCCTTGGAGCTTTTTGGGTGACCAAGAGATTGCGATAATCCTTGGAGCTTTTTGGATTGACCAAGAGATTGCGATAATCCTTGGAGATTTTTGGGTGACCAAGAGATTGCGATAATCCTTGGAGCTTTTTGGGTGACCAAGTGATTGCGATAATCCTTGGAGCTTTTTGGGTGACCAAGAGATTGCGATAATCCTTGGAGCTTTTTGGGTGACCAAGTGATTGCGATAATCCTTGGAGCTTTTTGGGTGACCAAGAGATTGCGATAATCCTTGGAGCTTTTGGGTGACAAGGATTGTTATGATCCTTGGAGTTTTTGGTTGGATTATGGTTCTTCAAGGGATAGAGGTACCCCCAGCTTGATGGTCTTTGCACTCCGGATCTGGCTCTAGAGGTACGGGCACGAATGGATCTTCCCTAGGTGCGAATTTTGCGAAAAGGAGGGCGGGGTCTTCCCTCGGCACTGCTGTCATGATGGGATCTCGAGGTGGACGATGCTCATCTTGAATTTGGAGCCATGGATCCAACACTTGGTCCCACCTCGCTGGGTCTACTTGCCATTCATGCCCTAGCAGTATGCCCATCTGTCCCATTAGATCTTCATGAGTTAGAGCGCGGTGATGTCGTCGCGCATGTCTGAGATAGTCCATTTCAGTTTCATCTTCTGAATCGCTTTCATAGATCCAAAATTGTTCATCCTCTTCAGCATCTGTTGCTTGCGACGTTGAGGACTCTTCTTGTTCCAGTGAATTAATCTGGTCCCATTGCGATTGTTCCACTCTTGGTGGAGGGACCTGATTCTCTTGGTACTGTATTGTTTCATCTGGAACCTCTAAGGGGAACAACTTCAGAAAGATGTCCGACAGCCATTGATGTTCTCTTTGAGGATTACTATCCGAACTTTCACCTCTCTCTAGCAAAGGAGAGCGATTATTACTATTTCTAGGGGTGTTTGTTGACCATGGGAGGTAATCTCCCAATGTGTATTCTGTATTTGGATTGGCATACGGGTCTTGTGCCAATCCCCCCTTGTTGCCTATTTCTAGGCCTTGCATATTTTCAACCAAGATGTCTAATGGCAGGGGATGGTTGAACCCTACCCCTGACTTGTCATATGGCATCTGATATCTTGGTTGGCAAAGGATCCGCATCCCTTGCTCATATCTGCCTAGCCCGTATCCATGCCAATTGCATTGGCCTAGATATTTTAGGGCAAATTCTGGGTTTGACAGATAATTGATGTTTTCAACAAAAGGTTCTTCGTCTGTTTCCTTTTGTTGGCATGGTTCAAGACCGTGATCAAGGCCCCCATACACAAAATTTGTCTGGTTCGGAGGGTAGCCTAGAGGAACAATTGTCCCTATGGGAAGGCGAGGTCTTCCCATGTCCTGTACTAACTCCAATGTGGGGGTTGCCACAATGTTTTGCACTAAGTACTCCCCCAAGCCCGTACTGGCCATTTCAACAGTGATTGTTGATGATTGGGTGGGAGGAAACGGTAGTCCTTCCCGAGTCCATTCCATGTTTGGTTGTTCAGGAGTCTTGGTTTCGTTGTGCTGGGTGTTTTCTCCGTTGATATCGTTGAGATTGTGGGCAACCTTTCTTCTAGAGGCTTAACCTCTTCCATGATTTGTTTTCCCTTGTCCTTCTGTTGGGCCATGATAGGTGGCGTTGATGATGAAGGAGCAGGTGATGAAGTCTCACCTGGTTGGGATTTTGTCTTGTTGGCCACCAATGGTGCCTGCGGTATTGGACCCTGTTTAGATGGATTTAATTGGAAATCCAAATGCGTTGAAGGGAGGGTCGATTGAGGTATGAATTGTACCGCATTGCAATACTTGAAGGGCTCTAAGTCCATTGGGACTACATGTATTTCCCCTTCATAAGCATACTTTAAGCATCGGTGGGCGATCGAAGGGACACACTTCATGTCCCCGATCCAAGGCCGCCCTAGCAAGTATATTATAAGCCATTTCACCTTCCAAAGACATGGCACAGTGTAGGTATTGACTTTTGTCCTACCTGGACTGGCAGAACGACTGTGCCGATCGTCGAGCATATTGCATCATTAAAAGCTCGCAGTGTGTACGTGGAGGCTGTGATGTGAGAGGCTGGCAGCTTCAAATGCTTTAAGGCTGCAGTGGTTATGATGTTACTGGACGAGCCAGTATCTATCAGCACTCTCTTGTACGGAATCCCGTTGACCCACGCGATAACGTGCAGGGGTGGATCTGCCATGTCATTTGATATCGTTTTGACCTCATCTTCTCTGAATGTGATGACCGGCTCCGTACATTGTTTCACATGTCCCACGAAGGCGTTGAAAGAATTTGCCTCGTGGGGTTGTAATTCAATGGCTTTTAAAATGTCCATAAGAGCTTCTCTATGGGGAGCTGATTGTTGAATAAGCTCGTAGATGGACAGCCTAGCCGACGTGGTCCGCAAACTCTGCGTGAGTTTGGTTCGTATCGTGACCTCAGGTCTAGGCGGAGGTAACTACGTTGGGCATTGTTGAGGATGCGATGTTGCCGAAACTTCCCTCGTAGCTACCTCAGGGGCAGCTGCCGGGTACCTTCTGTTCCTTGTTACTATGCTAATCATTCCCACAAATCCCTGTGTGGGAAGATCTTGTCGCACCTCGTTAATCTGGAGTGGTTTTGTCTGTGCCTCGTGGGCTGGCAAGGGGTCCTTGAATACCCCCATTTGTTGGTTGTTTGGTGCGATGGGGTTGTCCACAACCAATGTTCTGTTGTCGATCAAATCCTGGACTAGGTCTTTGAATTTCAAGCACCCATTCAAGTCATGTCCTCCGCGCCTATGGAATCTACAATACAATTCCTCTCTGTACCCCCTAGGCTTGGGAATGTTAGGGTCTATAATTTGGATTTTCGACAGAGTGACTAAATTTTCCGCTGACAAGCGGTCAAATAAGGAGTCCCTAGACTCCGCATATGGGGTGAAATTTTGCCTAGGGCGACGCGGGTAATTCTTCTCCTGTCTTCTATTATCTCTTTCATAAGCAGGAGGCACTGCCTGGTAGTTAGCCTTTTGAGGCTGCGTTTCTTGCACAGGCACGGGAACATTTATCGCAACTTGGTTGACTACAGCGTGTTGTGGTTGCGTTGTCCCAGTTTTAGTGGTTTTATTCCACTCTTTCTTCTTAGGCTTGGCAATTGCGCCTTCGCCTATCTTAATCTCTTCTATGACTCTGGCTTGCGCCAAAGCTTCTTCTAAGCCGTCGTATTGTCGCAGCAACAATAGACCGGAGATTGATTTTAAGCAACTTTTTGCGAACATCTGCGTGAGATCAGACATAGGAGGACGGTAGGGTAACCTAGAAAGCAAAGCTCTCCATCGATTCCCGTACGCTGCCATTGTTTCCTCTTCAAATTGCTTGAGGCTCGCTAAATCACTTAGTGATGCCTTCTTCCTTGTGTTGAAGGCAAAGCGTTCAAGAAACGCGTCTACTAATTGATCTAAATTGCTTATGCTGTGTTTGGGCAGTTGTGTGAACCAATCCGAGGCAGGGCCTACGAATGTGGTTATGAATGTTCTAAGCAACAATGCGTCATTATCTTGGATGCCGAAGCATTGGCTTAGAAATCGTGTAACGTGTTCTTGTGCGTCCTCTTCACCTTTAAAAACTGCCAATTGAGGCAACTTGAAGTGTTCGGGGTAAAGAGGTGTAGGCACTGAGGGATGCACCGGATTACTCGCGGAGTAGACGTAATGTGGGTTTTTGATGCCCAGCAGCTTTTGTCTCCACAGACTCCAAACGCTCCAATAGCGCTTGGTATGCATCGGAAGATTTTATTTCTTCCTCTCTTGTTCGCTCTTGTTGCAAGTTACGGTAAACCGGAGGCCTATGGAGGGGTGGCCGAATGGCATCCCTCCTGCCTTGATGGGGACTTTCAACATATTCCTCTTCCGGTTCATACTCCTCATAAAATTCTTGAGGAGTCTCCGGGCGAAACCTATGACCCTGATCAAGCTCTTGCTGAAGGTACCCATCATTGTTTCGGGGAGTTGCCTCCCTCTCGAATCTATGAGGTCTTGGAGGCAGAGCTTGACGAGGTCGTGGAGACCTGTCCTGCACCAACGGGTTACGCCTCTCATACTGTTCAGCTCTTTGGATGCGAGGGGTTGGCCCCCTCTCAGGTATTTCATAGCGTAACTCATCCGCTTCGCGTTGCATGCGTTCTCTATCCAAGCGGTGTCGGTACTCTATTTCCTGATAACTTGGTTTAAGCCGCATGGTTTGGGCTTGACGGGTGGTATATCTGGCGATAGCTGGGTCAATTTGGTCTACCCTATTTTTCTCAGGAGGTTCGAATGTTTCTCCTATGTGTTTACCTCGAGTTTGCTGATCTAAGGTTTCAATGGGTCGCTTCCCTCTGTCGAGGTAAGCGGTATGTGCTCGAGGTTCTGGCCTCAAGGGGTGATCATGATATCCTGCTGGTGCGGAAATGCAAGGTTCCCGCGTTGTTTGTTGCCCTCGAGGAATGCGATGGCTTTCCTCGTACTCCCTTTCATGGGTGTGAAGGGGGTGGGCGGAGTTAGGTCGCCCTATGTAAGGAGCCCTGCGCTCCGGATTTGGTCTCTCTATTCTGATGATAGGTAAAGAAGGGACGCCATATCCACGTTGCCCCTCCAAATGGACGGTGTGCTTGTCTAGCGCTTCATCGCGCGGTGGCCACTCATGCCTAACTTCAAGAGGTGATTCTCTATTTATGTCAAGGTCTACATGTAAGGCATCTTCCCGAAAGGGGCTGCTTTGAATAGGCATACCCCACCGAGGATTCTGAATTGGATTCTTTTGTAGGTTAGACCTATAAGGCGGTATGACCAAATCCTCAGGACTGAAGCGAAGGCGACTTGTGCCTCCTTCTTGTGTACCTTCCAGAGCTTCGCCCTTGATTGGGCTTGATCGCGGGTGTACACCATTGTTGTGCTTCTATGCTATCTAAATAATTTTTTATCTCGTTTATGATTTTTTTTGTCTACACTAAGCGGAATTAAGCACACACATTCACAAAACCGTGATTATCTCTTTTAAGGATTATTGGTGTGCCCTAAACCTGGTTTAGTGCATTTTGGTGTTTTGTTTTGTTTTTGTAGGTTTTGAAGATCGTTTAAATGCATTATGAACGGCTCATATAACTCCCCCAAAATGGCCCTAGCCCCTTCCCCTCAAAAACCACCACCACCGCCGCCGATATCACCAACCTCTCCTATACCCCGCCCACGAGAGGGAGACTATAGGGAAGGGAAAGGAAGAAGGGACGTGGGAGGGGGGGGACGGAAGGGGGATTGTCCCGTTAATGGCACCTACCATAGAAAACTTATCCTCGCGCGCATGGGAATCACCCCAGCGACACTCGGTCTGTCTTCGTCGGGATTTACGCCTAACAACAGTTGACAATCGGGAAATGGATGCAAATCAAGCCAAGGTGGTGATGAAATCCACCAATGGTCTTGATAAAGGGCTGGGGTCTTACGACCAGCTCCTTGGTTTAAAATTGTTACGTGGAGTGTGTGAGGTTCATTTTATTTAGCGAAAATGAAACAAGCATGAATGATTTTCCCTAAGTATGCAGGATAAAATGAAAACAATCAAAGAAACAGAAAACAGAAACGAGAAAATTTAACGAGAGATGATAAAATCCCTACCTCTTCTCTCGCTCGCTCCAGTTGCCTCCGAATTTCTGCTCCGAAAATCTGCAGACGAGAAAATCGTCCCCTGGTGAGATGATTTACAGAACAGAAATCGTCCCTGGCAGAGACGATTTTAAAATCGTCTCAGGGTGAGACGATTTCCAGTAAAGTAATCGTAACAGTCAGAGACGGTTAACGATCTCAAAAAAAAATGTACCCCGTAAAACACAAAACACAAAAACCCGATTAGTTTTCTCATGATCTTAAAAATAGGGAACAGGTCCCACCGTGATCGCCACTGAAAGCACGAGATTCCGGGCAAAGGAAACACTAATTGCGATATAACCAAAACCAAATGCGCTTAAGTCCTAGAAACGTAAAGTGCATGAAATGGAAAAGAAACGCATTGGAAGAGACACAAGCAAATGGAGAAAACACAGCCCTTTCATTAATATCCCTTGATCTCTGTTACAATGACGTCTCCTCCCTTTTCGGGGCTAGGAGCGTTAAAAGAATTCGATTACAATCACTCAATGTTCCTCTTTTCACGTGCCCACGATTGCAATGGGCGGGCCAAGATGATGCCGCCGCTGATGTCGATGAGTTCTTCACCTCCGCTGCTTCTCCTGCGAACAAAGAAACAACCAAGATGTCAGTAGCACTCGCCGCAAGTGAAAAGTGTTCGTTCTTCTAAAATCATCAAAAGATGCATGCAAACATTTATCTAAAACAAGTAAACAAAATGATTCTAAACAGCCTAAAAACTTGCCAGAAGACAGAAAAATGTTACCAACAGGCCATTGCCACTGAGACAGTCGGCAAATCTGCTTTCAACTGGAAATCGGTAGGACGATTTTTGACTGTAAATCGTCCCCGGGTGGGACGATTTCTTCTGTGTTGGGGAAGCCGAACTGACACGCTCCAATGTCGACTCCCGAGGTCTCCAAAACACCTACGATACGAGGGGTTATGTAATTGGGGCCATTTTGGGACGACCCAGATGGTCGGATTCTCCCAATTTGGCCTCTACCCTCGGGAATTTGATATCGCCTCCTGCAAGTTAGTGAAACTACAAAACGACACAAAACATACTAGAATCTGATCAAAGGTTACGAAATTGCAGCTATGAATTCACCAAACAGAAAACACAATATGCAACATGAGAAAATAAACTAGAATGCTTCATGAAATAAAACTTAAGAAAAGTGCGGGGGTGCCCAAGTGGGCCTCCCACCGTTGGCACTTGATTCCGGTGCCAATCCACTAGGGATGGGCCCAAAACCTCTTAGGATTGGGGGGTCGGCGAATTGGTTGGTTCAGGTGTCCATGTGTTGGATTTAGGTCCGATTCAAGCTTCCAAAAGCCACCCAACAACCTCCCTTGCAAAAGAGATTGGTGGATGTGGGAAGGTGAACCAAAAGGGATGCAAGTGGGTCTTCAACTCGGCAGCACTTCGTTGCTTGAAAACTCCTTCAACCTGTATATTTTGGGTGAGAAAAGTCCCACCTTTTATAGACCCATGGGGTCTCTTTTGGGAGGGAAGCACAAATGCCATGTGTTGGTCATAGGCGCCATGTGGCAGTCTTGTCTTCCCAAGAGGGAGGGGAGTCCTCCATTGACTTGGGCTTTCATAACTGCCCTTGTGACAGTCCTCAAATGGCCTATTTGTCCACTCACACACGCGTGCGAGGCAGGAGTCATCAACTGACTGTTCTGGGCTGCCACTTGGCCTCATTTGTCTTTTTGCCCGTTAAACTTGGAAATCGTCCTTACTGGAGACGATTTCAGAAATCGTCCCTGGGTGAGACGATTTCAAGTTAGCAATCGTCCCTGGGTGAGACGAATACTGGGCAAAGTGTCTAAGTGTGCCAAATTGCTTCTTGACCTCACAAAATTGCTATGAAAGTGGTTAAGACCACTGTTTGACCTCTGAGGGCTGCCCTGGGGGCTGTGTTTGTCAAAGCGATCAGTGTTTGCAGTCACATAATCGGATTGGTGCTGTTTTGGTGTCTACAGATAGGAAGGATATTCACTATATATGACAAAAGACCATTTCCAAATTAGTTGAATTAGTCAAACAACTCCTTAATCATCCCCCAAAATCCCATCAAATATGGGATCAAGTGATGCATAGATTGAATATTAACTCCTCTAAGAAAAACCATCTTAAAGGGAATGTGAGCAATTGCAATATGGATAGAACAAGGAATTGGCAACCTCCTCCCAAGAATTTTGGAAAAGTCAATACTTATGGAGCCTCTAGAGGAAACCCTGGAAAATCTACTACGGGAGGAATTGGTAGACTTTCAGATGGCTCCCTAGTTTTTACTTTTGCTAAATTTTTTGATATTCTTTCCAATAATCTTGTTGAGGGGTATGGTATCCTTAGAGGCCTTCAAGAGGCTACTAAGGTTGGATGGGAAAAGGTGCTAGTTGAGTCTGACTCTCAACTCATGATTAATCTTTTGAAGGCTACTTCTAAGAATCACAAGGTTTATTGGAGAATAAAAAGAACTATTGACAAGATTCAATTAATCTAGATGGATTTTTGAGATCATAACAATAGTGTTGATGCTTTAGCTAATTGGAATTTCAACAAAGGTGATCTTAATTGCTATGGAAACCCTCCTAGATGGTGGGCTTTACAAATTAGGGAAGTTCTTCTATCCATCATTTCTTTGGATAGCTCCAGTTCTGGAGGTACCTAGTTTCTTCTTACTTTATTTTTGCTTCTCTTTGGTTTGATCAGGGTAGTTTAGTTCTTTGAGCTATGTGTGTTTTTTGCTTTTGTTTTAGTTTTTGTGATTTTCATATTTTTTTTTTTTGTTATTGTGTTTTTTATGTTTTTTTGTTATTGTTCTTGTGTTTTTATTTTTCTTGTTCTTGTGTTTTTGTATGTTTGTGTTAATTGGTGTTATTTTTTGTTTTGGTGTATGAGTGTTTTCTATGTTTTTGTTTATTGTCTATTGTTGGTTGTTTTTTTCTTGTTCTTTTTTATTTTATTATTTTTTTAAGGTTTTGGTTGTTTCTGTTTTTCATGTTTTTGTTGGTTGTCTTTGTAGATTTATATTGTTTTTGTCATGTTTGTTTTTTTATGTTGTTCTTGTGTTTTTTCTGTGTGGTTCATAGTGTGTTTTTTTAGCTTATGGTGTTTGTGTTTAGTTGTGCTTTATATTTTCTACACACTCAAGGAGCATGTTTTCTTTTAATATTCTTGTGTTTTTGTGTTTGTGTGTTCTTATTTTTTATTGTTTTAGGTTTTCTCCTTGAGTATGTCAAAGGTTGTAGGCCATGTGTGAGCCCTAGGCAATTTTGGTTAAAGAGATACCCCTGCCTCCTTGGGTCTTACCCGAAATTGGCATCCCCTCTGGTATGTTTTCCATAAAAAAATAAAAAATAGATAGTAGGAGTACAAACAATATAGTGTCCACTAAAATGGTAGGGAGACTAGGCTTGAAGAGGATAGAGTACCCAAATCTAGTGAGGTGTGTGTGGTGAATTTTCAAACTAGATCTTATAAATATAAGGTCTTATGTGTCATTATACCAATAGATGCATGTGATGTATTTTTGGGAAGACCATGGAAATTTGATAGAATAGAAATGCATGATGGAAGGAAGAATGACTATACTATTGAGAAATATTGCAAGGAGTAGATATAAATTCCATTGAAGGACAATGAAAAAATATTGGACAATAGTCCTACAATGTACCTAAATACAAATAAACAATCCCTAAAGGATTATGAGATCAAGTTAAAGGGAGAAAAAACATTGTTGTGAGTAGTTGTGAAACAAGTGGAGAAAAAGAAAAAGAAAAATAGAGAAATAAGCATGGGAAAGTGTAAGTTGACCTAGGTCTCCAATAGTAGTGATGATGAAGATAATAGTGCAATAAATATTGCTGCAAATAAGGATAAAGAGAAAGAGAAAAGAAATGGTAAACAAATAATAGAGGAATATGAAACTCATCAGGTCATTGATGGTCATAACAAAGTCCATATTGCTAGATTTTATAATGACAATGGTACTTTAGAGAATGGTAATAGAAAATTGTGATTAGAATGTTGATAGAGAGTTTGGGTGTTTTGAAAGGCACACCAAAAGTGTTGGATCCAAGTTGATGAGAAGAATAGGGTATAATAGTAATATATTGGGAAGACATGGTCAAGGTTTGAAAATGCTCATAATACAAAAAATAATACCAAGGAATGAAGTAATTTCATATACTATTCAAGTAGGGACTAGTGAAACCAAAGTTTTGAGAAGAGAGAGTAGTACATGGAAATATAGTTTGAGAATGGATTTTTCCAAGTAGTGTGGAATGTTGAGACATGTTGCAACTAGGTGTTGGGACCTACATATTTGTGAGAGTTGTGGAGGACATGATCACTCCAAATTAAGTTGTTGGCATCAAGAGGAAGTCTCCAACAAGTGCATGTTGATAGTGTTTGGATATATGTGATGCAATGGGACAAGGTGAAATGAATGCTTTATGAATTCTATAAGAGGGATTTTTGTTCTTAGAGAATGGATAGGACAAGACAAAAAATATTGGCCTTGAAAAAAAAACCAAGTTAAAATGGTTATAGCTTGGAAGAGCAATTCATGATCTGGATCTCATTGAACATTTATTCTTACCTAGAAAGTATGATGTAGGTGCATTGAACATTTTTTGGAAATAATTAGTAGACTATTTTATAAATTTCTAGACTAAAATAAAAATTATAGGATAGGGATAAAAAATGGCATGTCTTGGAAAATAGATAAGAGAATGATATGAATGGAAGAGAGAAGAAGGAACATGAGGTGAAACAACATGAGGATAAAGAATATGAAATAGAATTGGAACAACCAAGAAGAATATATAGAGGAAATAAAGGGAAAAGAAAAAATATCAAAATGTTTAGAGGAAAATCTTAGTTGACTTGAATAGAGAAGTCCAAGAAATGGTGAGGGTTCGAAATACAAAGAATGGACATAAGGAAAAAATGAAATAAGAGGATAATGGCATGAGGAAAAGAGGTCTAAAAATTTAAAATAAAGGAGTAAAATATAGAGATAAAAATATTAGAAATTCTAGGTGCATGCACAATGCAAATAGAGGATATAAGAGAGGTATCAATAGGAGAAATGTCTAAAACAACCTATACATGAGACCTATAAATAACATGTATTTGAAGAGATAGAGAGAGGTCAATGAGAATATGGTAAGAACAAAAATAAGATAGAGTTTATACATATTACTTAATTTGTAATTTTAATGGTCAATCTAACCAATGAATAATAGACATATATTCTAACATTTGATCTATTCTTCATTTTTGTGAATGTTGGATGCTTGGAATGGTTTGGATAACCTTGTTTGTGTAGTTATGGTGGTTGAGAAAATTAGGAAAGGTTGAAGCCATAGGAGAGGTGCTACTCAAACAAGGAAATATTGGGTAACTGTGCGAGAGCCCATGTGCAAGTGAATACACCAAAGGATTGTAATCTTGTAAACCCTTGAATACGTGATTATCGTTCATCAAGATTGTCATTCAATTAAAGAGGTCACCATAATTCAAGTGGAACCTATTACATGAAAATAGAAGTTAGGCACCTTTAAAAGTGTTGTTCAAATCAAGAAATGAATATTGTTCAAGTGAATGTTGTACACTGACTACGACCATCTACATAGTTTGATCATACAAAAATATGGTCATACAATATAAAAAATCATATTAGAGGAAGCATCATATGATCGGAATTTTCATACGAGATAAAATAATATACAAGAGGAAGCATAACATGATAGAAAATATTGTACAAGAGAAAGCATCATACAAAGGAAACCATTGTATGAGAATAAATCATATGAGAGGAAGCATCGTACAAGAGGAAGCGATGTATGAGAGGAACCATCACATGAGAAGTTTAATATGAGAGAAACCATCATACTAGGGGATGTTTTGTACTAGTGTAAGAACTATACGAGGGTATCATAACATTAGTGGGAGCATAATACAATAGAAAAACATGGTACAAGGAATCACAAAAGACTTTAAACTATCCTTGTTGTCTTGAACCTTGTAGATTTACACATGACTATTGTGCATTTTGTGGTAGTAGGTTGAGTTGATAATTTTTTGCTTGTGAAGGAAGTCACTCAATTGACCCTTTCTATTTTTTGAAAAGTATTGCATGTTTATATAAGATAATACAACAATTGCAATTTGAAAGTGTAACTAAAACGTTAAAAAGTGCAAGTTTTATTGGAATCCTAAATCAATTACATGTGGAAAATAAAGCAAGAAATTAATAAAGCAATTTGTAATATTTAAATATGATGCACTCTATAATCAAGCATTATGTTAATTTATATGCAAAAAGGGAATGTTGAAATGTTGGTGGGTTGAGAACTATGTCTTCAAGAGGGATTGTCCATATAACCATCAAGAATTATTGGCAGAGCCTAACTAAATGTGGATGTGTTTTCACCTTGGGAGGGTCTTATAATAATACATCATACTTGGTGGTTTTAATGTGTATTGGGCGGTCTAGGGTTTGCTTATTGTAATATATGACTATTAGTTCTTGTGAATACAATAAATACACTTGTTCTCCAAAATATATACCTTGTAATATTGTGTAGATGTGCTCTTGTGGTTAGAGGAGGTTTTATTTTATTGCAATTGACTAAACCATAGAGAAATGCAAAACCATACTGAGTCTGTTATCATATGTAGGAGAACATTGAAAAGTGTAACCCATGTTTTTTGATGAGTCTAGTTTGAAGAGATGGACTGAAAGGGAGTGCATGAATGTAATTAGGGCTAACCAACCTAGCCATATGATAGGAATTACATTATTGAATATTTTAAGCATATTTGACCCATCAAAGGAATTCACTAATTAATAGAAAAAGAAAAAACTAGAATAGAATATTGTGGTCTTTTTAATTATATAACTTCTACAACTCCAAAATGGCTCACTTGCATGCTTACCTAATGTGTATTTTGAATAAACATAAATAGATTTATTTTGGTTTTCTCACATTATTTTAAAAATTGTATCATTATATGATATTATAAGAGTATTTTTTAGATCTATATCATTGTATTTTAGGCTAAGTTTTCATAAAATAATTTAATCTTAAATTTAGATATTTTTTTTTTTTGTTTTTCTCAATAACTTAATACTCATAGGTTCTAAAAAACCTTAATGCAACAAGAAAAAAATATCACCTCTTGGTCCAAATATATATAAATATCACTCAATAACCCAAATAATCAAAATACACAAAGGGGAACTAATCAAGGAACTTACATTCATTGTTACATTCAAAAGTAACCTCCTCCTTGAACAACTATTTTGATTAAGATAAGATGTCAACGGGATTATTTTACCTTCCTACATTTTGTAGAGAATAATGCATCCTTTTTATCTCATTTTAGAAAGGAAAAATTAAAATAAAATGTTCGCAATTATCCTTCCTCATAATCATAAGGATAATTTTACCATTAATAAAATTCACAAACTCAACTATGTATCTTAATTTTTACTTAAATAGTTAATCCCCTTCAAATATTTATGTATGCTTGTATACAATTTCAATTTGAATTTTATCCTTTGTACTCATGATATTTTTAATCCCAAATTACTACAATATATAAGAAAATATTACAATAACAAGTAATATTTCATTGTATAAGTTAATTAATCGTAAATTACTATAGTAGATATAAGAAAATATTACACTAACTAGTAATATTTCATTGTATTTTAGTTGTAAAACTAGTAGTAAAATCACATTTGCAAAATTAACTAGATTTATATAATCTCAACATGGTTCTATCAATTTTCTTTTTAAATTTTAGGATGGTTTTTACCAAACAAACTAACTCGACACATAATCTATTAAAATAAACTAAATTTTTTGATGATTTTTTGGCTTTTATTTTTTAAATATTCAAAGGCCAAATACCAACTCTAAACCACTTCAAATTTGGCTGCATTTTTTTCTTCAAAATCTTCATAGGTCAAATACCTCTAAACCATTTCAAATGCCAAAGTTGAAATATTTTTTTGAAAGCTTCCAATTTTTTTCATAATAGTAGGGTAAGAACATATGAACTTTACAAAATGGAGGAGCTACTTCGATTTTAAACGTGGCAATTAGGAACTAAACTTAGGAAAAATATTTATTTAATTGTCCAAGTCCTCTAGTGAACCATAATATTCTTCACAAAAGCAAGAAGAAAGTGAGCAACACCACTCACTACACATACATTTCAAATGTCCCCTTTTTAAAAAAAAAAAAAAAGTAAAAAATTTATAAATCAATGAATAACCAAGATTAAGAAGGAAAAGTTCCATCCTACACCAAAAAAAATAAAAAATGAATCACTATAAAAATACAATTTGGTTAACCAACCATTGTATACAAATTACTAGATATGCTATAGAATACTAGATAAGCTAACATGAATAGATTTTACCATTAAGATAATAGATTAAAATAGAATCAAACAAATTATCTTGTAAAATATATTTATATATTTATAAGCTTAGCTTCGTGTTGCCTATATAGAATACCAACTTCTTAAAATAGAGTGAAATTATTTTGACTTATTTTCATTGAATCCTAAGATATAATTTTTCATTTATTTTTTGGCTAATTGAATTAGTTATGGAAAATAAAAGAGTATATTTAAAAGGTATGCCTCTTGACTCCATATCTAAAGAGTACTCTCTCAAAAAATAAGAGAAAGTAATAGATATGAATATAATAGGAACCATTATTATCATAGAAATTGAATTTTTATAAACTTCAAAATTATATGGATTAGTAGGGCCCAATTAATCATATACATTGTGTTGTTGCCATTGCACAACCCACCCCAATTTGATACCCACTTGATATTTTGAATTTGATCTAAATATTTTTACATCTATCTTCTAAAACTTGCTTGCATTGAATTTCAATTAGATGAATTTTAGTTTAATGGTTTTAATAAAATAATCTACATCCTTCATTGGATTATGTTTAAAATAGATTTTCTAACAAGTATAAGCATTCTTAGGGTTGATTGCCTTCCATTGTTTCCCTATCAATGATTAGATATTCAAACTCAGGTTCCTTTTCGGCATAAAATTCCATTTAAATTTAAATTAAATGAGTTGTGATATTAAAATAATAATGTCACTTAATTTGATTTTCAGCCCATAGTCTAGGTTTTTATCTTGTATTTAAATAAATTATTCCCTACTTTATAATTTGGTGCTAAATCCATGCGCCCCATTTCCCCTTTTTTCTATTTTTATAGAATAAAGCAAATCATGCATAATCTAATCATCCAAGCCTAACAACAACAATAACAACAATAACAACAACAAAAATAATAATAATAAATAAACACCCAAGTCTAAGCAGCCCTTCTTGGCCCCTATTGATTTTAAAATTATAATGTTTAAAAAAAAACTAGGGTTAATGATTAATCCACCCGTTTGGTGCTAAAGTTTAAAATCCTAAGGTTAACCTTCATTTTTCTATTCCCTGCAGATTCATGCCTAAGTCTTAGTTATAATTACCCTTTCATGTGTCTACACACCCTTTTATTTCCATTGAACATTAAAGTTATAAACATTTAGGGCATAAAATGGTTTAATCAATCTGCCCCTTTTATTATTTAATTTCACTAAATTTGTAAATACGAAAGTCACAAACATAAGGTTAATCCACCCTAGTCTCTATTGTCAAATAAATTTATAAACACATCTACCACCCACTTTCAATCACCTAAATCAATGGCCAATGCTACACCACTTAAGTCTTCTACATCACCCTTTAACCGCCATGTCTTTACTCTATTGAATTTAAACATCACACATATATCGAAAAAGGTATGGCACACATCGAATTTTGCAAGATCATGTGGTTCACACGATTCAAATAAGAGATTCATATAATCAATGGTCATAAAATTTTGATTGGCTAGATTGTACAATACACATTTCACCCACTCATCACCATTCAATCTTGGCCACACATTTTTAGCCAATCCTAGCCCAGCATTACACATGACCCAAAGCATTCCATGTTTTTCATTTCTTCATCTAATCATATTCAAGTATTTTGCATGCCCCAAATCAACCCTTGCCATTGATTTCTATGTTTTGCTCTCAATCGTTGATTTCTTCAACCAATCAAAAAAAATCCTAAAGAATTCCTATTGTTGAATTTCATCAAATCCCAGTCATTCACTTCATTTCATTGGATGTGTTCGAGCCATGCAATCTCAAAAAGAAAACCTTAGGTGGTAATTTAATTATCTTAATTATTTTTAGACCTTAGCAAACATGAAAATTAAATTGGAAAGCATTGGACTATTAGTGCATAAAAAGGGGGGGAATTTTATCAACGGAACCTAACCCATAAGATTTTGGACTTCAAACATAAACATAAAATGGGAATGGGGGAAAATTTATCCACAAAGCATAACATTATGTCTTAATAAAAAATGAAAAAATAATAGACCTAGGTTCAAACCTAAAAGAGTAGCTCTCAAGGTTTCTTTCTAACCTAAATGTTTTGCCCCAAAGGGCTAGGTGGATTGGTAGTTGTCTATATAGTGAGGTACTTACCAATAAGATACCTAGGTTCAAACCTTGGGGGTATACCTATTGCAAAGGTAGTAGTCTATTTTGAATCCTTTGAGTGTGCACTAGACTAACAATGATGGTATGAATCTCAAGTTATCTATGGTGTTGTGTCAACAATAATGAGGTGGTATAAGCTTTCTGCGATCAAAGCCTACGGTTTGAATCCTACACTTAGCATTTACTAGAAATACTGTGGATGTAACCAACCACCCTATGTATAAAAAATAAAATGAAAACATAGAACCTTAATTAATAGCGAAAGCCTTAACATAAGAGTTTAATATTTCTGATAAGCAATTTTGAAACAAAAGTGGAAAATATTTTCAATGTGATTCTAACCCTCATGAATGTAACATTTAAATTATTTATATCGAAAAATCATATTTAAAGCGTATAAAATATGAACAAATGTGCACGGTCTATTTGAGAACCAATCAAAGCTCAACGATTAAGTTCAAATGACTAAATGTTGACTAATCATTATATTAATGGAATTAAACTTTATAAATATCAATTAATATATTTAAACAACATATAGGAGTGTTCCTTTTGAAATGATTTATTTCAAACACTAAAAGTTTTTATAAAGGAAAATTATTGCTAAAATTTAAAGCGATAAATAAAAATAATTATTAATGAATCAAATATTCTAATAATTTCAAAGGTGAATCATCAATTATTATGATAAATACTTTGAATTTATTATTGTTTTTTTCTTTGATTTATAGGTGATAAAACCAAAGGATGAAAGACAAAAAAAAATAAAGGAGACATATAATGAATATGATCTTGATCTCAAACCATTTGGTGCATGCCAACTTAGCATACCTAGCTTTAAAGGGATGCATCCAAGGTAGTTAGAAATATCAAGGGATGAAATTTGAAGATCAAAATTAAGAACTATAGATTTCTAGCTCAAATAGCTAGCTAGACAAATACAGTTGTAAATCATTTAAAATTTGAAATTGTAAGGTTATAAAAATCCATGAAGTCCCCATGTCAAAGAGTTAGAATCCATTGTTAGCATTAGATGCTCTAGGTTTTCTTTATATTTTGTAATTGGTGGATATTTGAACCATTGCCATTGTACTTGGAGAATCATCCTTGTAATCAAATTATGCCAACAAGTCTAATATGTAATGATTGAACATCTTACCAATGAAAGATACTAGAATTCTTGGTGTAATTTGTGCATGTGATGGTGATTGCATCTAAGTCATTTTTAGTGTTTTTTTCCTTTTATTATTTGAATATGGAACCACCTAAATATAAGTCTTCAATTACGCAATGGCTTGTTTTTTCTTTCTTTCCTAACCCTTTCCTATAATTTTCTTTTAAACTTTCTTACATTAGGTTTAGATTAGATAAATTTCAGATTATAAATATTACTTTATATGATTATGTGCTGCATTTCTATAGGTTTTAGAATAGATATTGCTATGTGCTATAATTATCATGACCTTGATGTAAAAAATGATGTATGTTGATAATCTCAAGGTAGAAAACCTAGAATTTTACTTTCTTTAATTATTTGATTCAATACTATAGTAATTATGTTTATATTTTGATGATTAACTAAGAATTATGTTAGATCTCTAGTTATTCAAGCTTAGACAATGAATTGGAACTCACACTTGTAACAATTATATGGAATTCTGAGTTATCCATCTAGATTACCTTTTTATTCTTTTGATTTAAAATTTGACAATAACATATCCTATCACCCAAACCTTGGGGGAGAAATGTTCCCTTTCAAGAGAGAACAATTTTTGTTCTAACAATTGGTGTACATTGGCAATCATATCAGGTGTATCACTCAATAGGAAATGGTGTTAGAATGAGGGTCTAAAAAAATTTATTCATTGTTATTGTAGTTCTACACAACTTAATAACTATATCTTGAACTCATTGATTCATTATTGTTCTAATTCTAGTAGTTTAATAATCCAAGCCTATAAGCTTTGGTTCACTTCTTCTCTAAGGTTTGAAATAACCTAACATTTTTGGCTTAATTTTTATATATTGTCGAATTCTTTTGTTTAATTCTTGATTTCTTGAATTCTAAAATTGTTGAATGTTCATTTTTATACTTTATCATATGTCATATTGCTTGTCTGTTAAAATTATAACATAGGTTTATTATCACTATGTCTAATTCTTCTAAGAGTGATACTAAATTTAAAAGTATTTCTCTTCCTAGAAGATCCAAAAATAGTAAAGTTCAATCAAGTACTCTTCCTCTCATTAATACCTCACCACAAGCTATTACACAATTTGTTGATCCATTTGTTACTTTGTTAAGTACACCAATGGTAGTATTTACACCTTGGTTAGGTGGTATTAGTCCACTAAATATTCCTAGACCAACTCATGATATGCCTAAGAATACAAAATGATATTTACCTAGGTACAAACATGATGAAGCTAGAATAGCTAAAGAACACATACAGGCTTATAACAATATCTTAATTTGGTTACAAGTTGAACATGAAAATGTGACCTATAGGATGTTTCCTCTCACTTTGTATGAACTAGTGTATTATTGGTAGATTATTTTACCTGATAATTCCATCAAATCTAAGGTTGAGCTACAAACAACATTAATAAGCTAATTGAAATTACCCATAGATCTTGCTATCATATACCATAAATTTGCCTCAAACGAAATATATCCCAACAAGCCTCTAAGGATATTTAATACCATATTTCATAATATATATAACAGACTAACTCCACCCCATACACTTAATGCTAAAGTGGCTATACAATTGTATTATAGAGCTTTAGATCCTCTCACATTCATGTTTTTAAGGAGAGCACCCTACAATACTAATCTACCCATGGAATATAGTGAGGCCTTAATTGATGCCTCAAGGTTTTGGAACTAGATAATTACCTTCCTTAGGACAACCAAGTGCATTTAGTCAAGTTTTAATGATTAATCAATCCCTTTCATAGCAACTACCAATGATGAATACCTAACATACCTAGATTATAATAATCCATTTAATGACATTACTTCCCCTATCCATTCTATTACTCCAACGTACTTGGATAATAAATTTACTACTCATAAGAATATGGATACCAATGCAAACTACATCTGCATTTTTTAATAATACCACTATTCATAATATGCCAACATTTCTAAATTTTAATTAGGCTTAGAATACCCTAGATTTCTTGAATCCCACTTCATTTTAAAACAACACAACCAATCAAAATACTGCAAATGAGACTAATAATGCCAATTCTTAATTAAATAACTTACATAGATTAACTTTAAAATCTTAGTAGTGATATGATTTAGTTACAAAAATAAGTACCTAAGAATCCACCTCCTAATAATCCTCCTCCAAATGGAAAATTCAAATTTTAAAGAGTAAATTATCAATGGAAAACCCATCCAAACAATGGGGGAGTACCTAATCCTATTTTAAATTAAAATAAGTCCAAAACCATAGTCAATATCTTAGATTTCACTTTAAAAAATTGGTGTAGAGTTCATTCCATTGCACAATATAATGAAAATGATTGCCCTGAATTGAAGATAACTTTAGACATAGTCTAGAAATAAATGGAAAATATGGAAATAGTGCATAATGAAGATAATACAGATAAATATAGCTCTAGTAATAGAAAATATTTAGTACTAGAAAATTTTGAATCATTAGAATGATATGAAGAAGGATATGGTGGATCTTTAGAATAATTACAAGCCTACAAACAATTTAAGAAAATAAATAATTATATGCTTAGAAGAAAATGTAAGGCATTGGTTACTTCCTCTACTATACCTAATGATACTTCTATTCCTCTTGATGCACAACCTAGAAATAACCTAAATCCACCCGAGGCTAATGTCCCACTATAACCACACAAAATATAGAATAAGATAAACCTACATACAATATTGTATAAGATTTAATGAAAATGGTAGCAATAAAAGCAACACCCTGGAACATGAAGATAACAAAGCAAGAATAATACAATGAAAAGAATGTATTTTGTATTGATATGTGTGAGCTACATTCTCTTTTACAACAAAATGCCCCAATGTGTAGGGGTGATATTACAAATACAACTTGCTTTGAATACAATGAAAAGGGGGAAGCCCCTTTTACAAAATAATGGATCTAGGTGCCAATGTCTTTGTGCTACAATTAGAATATTGTAGGTGGGATTGTGTATCCTCCTAAACCACCCTTAGCCTAAGTGGCTACAGTCTGCACCTGCACACAAGTTCTATAAATAAGATGTGATCAACAACATATGTGGGGCCTTCACTATGTAAGGAACGTATCAAAGAAAGATAAACAAGCAAAATACTTGAAATGAAATTACTAAAATAATAGAGGATGAAAAAATTAAAAACATGAAATATGCCTTATCATGTTACTTGTGTTGATCTGGATTTGAAGCTGCTCACCTGGGACTGTGCAAAAGTGGATTGTATTTGGGAAATATATGCTACATTTATGCTATGGAAAAATGTAATATTATCCTAGGTCTTTGTTGATATAAATGATATAAAAATATGTTGATATATGCTAGGTATTTTTAGGAACATACCCTCAAAATTTCAGCTCAATAAGATTTTGGATGATTGAGATATGACTAAAACAAGTTGGGCAATGCAACAATGTGCATTTAGGGATGTGCAAATGTAGAGGCATGTGCTTTGGTTTCTATTGAACCAAATGATATGAAAAATTATGGAGGTATTCTATGGATTATTATGAAAATAAAATTAGACTTGTATCTCAATAAAAGTTTGTATGAGTGAGATGTGACAAAAACAAGTTGGGTACTCCTGGGCAAACACATATTTTGGACATGAATCTGATAGCATAATAGTATGCAAATATTATTTCATTTTAGTATGGAATTATGGGAGGATGTTTCTAGGATTATGGTAGGTTAGGGGTGTGATTATAGGTGGAATTATATGATAGCCAAGTGGAATAGGTAGGTGGGATGGATATTTTGAAGTGTTCAAGTTAGTGAGAGATGTGGCATGTAGGTAAGTGTGATTGAAGTGAGGTGTCAGAGTGAGGTGGCAAGCTAGGAAAGACAAGTGGTATAGGTAGGTGGTATGGAGATTTTGAAGGATTATATTTAGTGGGAGATGTGTAAAGTATGTAGGTGTGATTAAATTGATCTATGGGAGTAAGGTGGCAAGTGGAGGGATAGTGGTGGTTAGGACACATGGTAAGGGGAGAGCAACATTGGTAATATTTTCCAGATTTGAGAAATTTATTAAAATGGAATAATAAATCCTAGGAAAATCTTAGAAAAATTTTAGGGGAGTATGTGAGTGGTTAGGATTTAGTTTCTAAAGATACCCCTTTTTGTACCGCATTGTGTAAAACACAATGCGATGCAAAAAACAAGAGACACTTGGTTTATTGAGAGGAGAGGAGTTGATTTTGTTGTCTTAGTGCAAGGATGAAAATATCCAATGAAGATTTTGAATTTAGCTTACACACTCAAGTAGTGAATGGGTGGAAGATGAAATATATGATATCCATGAACCTATTGGCCTATGCAGATGGTGGAGAGATGGTTTTTTGGATGCAAATATCACAAATCAAGATCAATGTTAACTACCCCAATTTGGAATGGGCATGTTTCATCGAAATTATTACCTTTGGCTCACACTTGTGATGTGGTAGATGGTCCTACCAATGAGGGTATGTTTTTAATACTAGAATCATTTTGAGGTGGAGGTTTGGTTTACCACCTTGATTACAATCACTACATGTTAATCTATATTGGAAGTGGTATCATGCATACCCATTTTAAATGAGTAAAGGTTATGATTTTGTGACCCAGCAGAAAGGGTTTGATGATGATCTTGGATAAATTTTCTTAGACACTTTCAAATTCAAAAATTGGGGTATTAAATTGATCTAACTTAGGAAAATATGGAATGAAGTGGTATGATGCTTGTAGGGATGAGTTGATTTGGTTATTTGATGGCTTTTTGAGGCTTGAAGTCCAAACGAGATCTAAATCTAGTCAATAGAGTGACTCAAGAGCCAACACTTCATATTTGAGGGTCCCACGAGTCTAGTAGCCATAAACATCATAGGTATTTGACTTTGGATATTCTTTTGTATTGCCTACAGACCCTCATGGCCCTTGTTAAAGGCCCGAATACGAGTGAGGTTGTGGTCATGCTGCTCATTGTAACTTTTATGATGTTTTCTTTGGAGGATGAGCTTGAGAGATTAGTTGTACACAACCTAAGTGCAAACAATGTATTTTGTGATATTATATTTATATATACATGGCTTTATTTTTTGGATTTATTGTGTCTTATGTGTTAATTTATTGTCATGAGTGGATGGAATATTGGTATATGCATGTGATGAAATGAATACACTATGAATGGATGCATATTATATGGTAACGATGTATGTAAATGAATTAATGGTGTTGCCACATTAATTTTCATTCAAAGAAGTTATGGATCATTATTTAGCAGACTTTATCTTTATTGCTTAATCAGGGACACCAACATAGTAATACTAGTTTGACTATATGATGGAAAATGAAATGAAATATAAGACATGTGTGAAGCAATGCAATGGTGGTATGAAATTTGAGCTCACTTATCAATTTGTTTGTCTTAGGGATAAATAATCTAGAGTTGTTTTCCAAAGACTCAAACATCCTAGTGACCTCAAACAAATCCATCTATTAACCCCATGAATTTATAAGATACTAAGGGCATCTTAGTGGAGTCAAGTCTCTGAAGGTTAAAATGTGTGTGCAATGAATGTTCATTTCCAATTGTGAGCAAGGGTAGACTAATCAATTGTAACATGCACAAATAAGCTAGCTCATCCACAAGGGTACATAGGTCTGTAAAAAAGAAGGTTTCTAATGTGATATATGTGTTTCCATGCAAGGTTTAATCCTCTACAAATCAAGTATCTATAACCTCAACGGAGGTTAATCCCATGATGTAAGGACCCAATAATTCCAAGGATTCAAGCTTTAATTTTTTTAAAGACTTTTATCTTTTTCTTTGTGCTTGTCATTTTGCCAATTCTCAAGGTTAGACAATGTGCATAATATGATGAGTAAGAGAAACCATTCACTTTATGGAAAAATCCATGCATGAGTTTGTTGTTTCAAGGTATCAAAATGTTATTAATGTGTGATATATGTGTGTGGTCCAAACGGAAACTTGGTTTAACCAGGAACAACCTGTAATATTTCTAGATTGTTTGATGTTCAATGGAGGTTATTTGAAACACTAGGAGTGTCTAAGTGACTAAAATCACCTAGAGATTCCTAAAAATAGAGACTACCAAAGAAATAAGGTGTCATGAAAAGGGGAAATGTAAAAATAAAAAATATGGTATTATATTATATATGTATTATTATTTTTTAGCATGTTTACAAATAATGGAATAAGAGTAATACTAAAATGAAGGTGCCTCTAATTAAGGCAACAAGACTCAATAGACTAACTATAATCCAAATTAACTGAATGAAAACCAATATGGCAAATGAAGTGAATTAATGTAAATGAAAAGAATTCATGAAATACAATGTGAAGGAATATGAAAGTGAATTATATATGAATTATGAATGCAATCGACTTAAACAAATGGATACACAAAATGCGATATGAATTAATATATTTTTTTGCCATGTATATATATACATATTTTGCATAAGGTGTAGAAATATCTCAAGTGAATGATGTTTAATGGTTTAGGCTCTTTTATTCCCTCAAGGGTAGCTATCTTGTATGTTCCAAGTCCCAAATTCTATTTAAAAATGAATGGACCAAGCCAATTAGCCACAAATTTATCATGAAGGTGCAACAAGAGATTGACATTTTGTTGATTCTCTTTAAGGATGAGGTCTTACTACTTGGAATTCATGTGGATGAACTTTTACATTATAAGCATGCTTGATTCAGTCTTGGTATACACATAGATGCTCTAGGGCATTTATATATATTTCATCAAGGAGTGTAAGTTGATCAAGATGGACTTGTCGGATAGTATTGTCATCCATGAATTCTTGTAAATAAATGCATAGTGATGGGATCTCGAGATCAAGAGGCTTAATCATCTCATCCCCATAGACAAGAGAAAAATGAGTTACCGCTATAGGCATATGAATGATTCTTCAATAATCTCATAATTCCAAGGGGATTTGAAGATACCAATATTTGTGGTTTTCTTTAATGAGTTTCTTTAGAATGATTATCAATGTCTTATTTGTGGCCTCAGCTTATCCATTGGTTTGTGGGTAGTAAGGAATCGAGAAACTATATTGAATGTGATATTTTTTGCAAAGGTCTTAAACATCCTTATTCTTAAAATATGTACCATTATCAAAAATGATTTTTGAGGGGATACTAAAATGATATATAATATGTTGGAGTATAAAATTTGCAATTTGAGGTCCTACTGTACTAGTCATAGGAATTGCCTCGATCCATTTTGTAAAGTACTCAGTGGCAGTGATGATGAATGCGTGTTGTCTTGAGGAAGGAGATGATATTTTTCCAATAAAATCAAGGCCCCATTATGAAAATGGCCAAAGGGCTTGAATTAGTTTTAAATATTGTGATGGCACATGGGTTAGATTGGCATGTTGTTGGCATTTTTGAGACTTCTTTACATGCACACAACAATAACTTTCCATGATGGGCCAATAGTAACCCATGTATAGAATACACTTTTCAATGACCATACCATTAAAATGACCACCACAAGTACCATGATGAGCATCAAATATGGCCCATTGTGCCTCAATAGACCCTATAAAATGAAGTAGAATTCCATGCTATAGCCCATATCCTAAAAGAGTGTAACAATCTAGCTTCTATTTCAAAGATTTTTTGGTAGGCCATGACAAATATACAAGGAGGGTGCCAAACTTGAGAAAATACTTTATATAATCAAGCCATGGTTCATATAGTTGTTCTTAAAGGAAATATAACATATCTTTTATTTTTAGAATCTACCCGTGAAATTGTAGATTTGGAAACTATTGTGATAATGACTAGTATGACGTCTCCAATGGGGCTTTGCATAATTAAAGAGCCAAGAGAGGCCATTACATCTACAAAATGATTAGTCAAGTTAAGTAGGTTATCAATATTGTACTAGTCAAAATTCATGAACAACTTCATTGCTATGTCTCTATAGGCTTTTAAAACTAGACATTTACATTGGTAAGTTTCCTTTATTTGATAAACAATGAGTTGGGAATCACCAAATACTTGATTGTGCTTGATGCTCATGGCCATAGCTTCTAGAAGTTCTATAATTACGGCCTGATATTTTGCGTTGTTGTTTGTGCATGGTAATTTTAGTTTGAATGATGAATGGATGGGCATCCCTTGTTGTGTGTAAAATACAACTCCCACACCTTGTTCTTTATCACACTTAGAACCATCAAATAATAGGGTGATGTCAACATTATCTTTAGGTACAACATATTCTTCTTGATAAGTGACATTCAATATGGAATAATTTGGTATCTCAATAAACAAAGGCTAATAATTAGGAAGTAGAGCTTCTCCGAGTTGACCTTCTAACACTTGATATTTGATGAATTTTTTACTAATGAATTCGAGGTTGAATTCCATTAAGAGCATTATCTATTTCATAGTACAAGTATTATTGTATGTGCAAGTCATCATATAATTTAGAGGATTTTATCAATCTATGACATAAGTGGTGTGATTTAGTATATAATATCTAATTTTCTTAGTGGTAAAAACCACTACTAGACACAACTTTTCCACATATTCATATCTTGTTTCATAGCTCACAAGTGTTTGAATAATGTAGTAAATTGCTTTCTCTTGTTCATTTTCATTATTTTGCACAAGCATTTTCCCTAAAGAAAAATCCATGGCTAAAATATATAGATGGAATAGGACACCAAGGCAAGGTGAAAATATAATTTATGAAGAGGCTAAATATTGCTTGATGTCATCAAAAGCCTCTTGAAATTCCTTGGTCCATGAGAAAGTTACCCCCTTTTGTAGTAGGTGATTAAATGACTTACATTTATTAGAGGATTGCATGATGAAGTGGTGAATCACTTGAAACTTCCCTTGTAAGTTGTGTAACTCTTTAAGGTTCTTTGGGGTGGTATTTCAAAAATAGCCTTGACCTTGTAAGGATCCACTTCAATGCCACACTTGAATATAATGAACCCTAGAAGTTTACCAAAAGCAACTCGAAATACACATTTCATAGGGATCATTCTCACCTTGTGTTCAAGAAGTCGATCAAAGACTTTACATAGTACATTGATGTGTTCATGACATGTTTTAGATTTTGCTAGTAAATCATCTAGATAGTATTCGATAATCTTATGTATGTAATCATAGAAAATATATGTCATGGCATGTTGGTATGTAGCTCCTGCATTTTTGAGGATGAGTAACATAACTTTGTAATATAAAGTTCCCAAGGCATTGTAAAATGATGTTTTATGTTGGTCATCAAGATTAAAATGAATTTGATTGTATCCTAAAAAACCAACCATTAAGGAGATAATTTCATGGCTAGTAGTAGATTCTACTAGAATATTGATGTTTGGTAGCAAAAAATTATCCTTAGGACATGTTTTTTTTAAGTCTCAAAAACCTATGCATATGTGAATAACCCCATTAGTTTTTTGAATGGGTATCATATTGGAAAGCCACTAAGGGTAGTCAATGGGTTGAATAAATCCCACATATAATAGCTTTTGGAGTTCTTATTTAACCATGAGGGAAATGGTAGGGTGAATTTTTCACAACTTTTGTTTAACTAGTTTTGCATTAGGGCTCAAGGTGAGATTGTGGACCACCAAGTTGGGGTGAAGGCCAAGAATATCCTTACAGGACCAAGCAAAAACACATTTATCCTATGTTAAAAGCATTTTAAATTGCTCTTGCTCTTATGCAGATTAACCTTTTCTAATTTTAACAATTTATGGGTTGTTTGGGTCTGTGCTTAGATTCATGTTGATAGTTTCCTTGATAAGCATGTGGGAACCCTCCTCTAAATAGTGGGTAGTGGTAATGAGGTGAATGTCACCAACAATGTTATTAGGTGTCTTGAGCATGGTTTCTTCCACCTTGGTGTGGTAAATTGAGGATGGAGAAGGTGAAAGAGGAGAGATCTATGCACTAGAAGCTCTTATCAATTCATCAGAAATAAGGAATTTGGAAATGGATGGAGGGGATGAAATCCTATCCATGTCGATAAGGATAATGTTTATTGGAATTGTTTTTGCTAAATCATATGGATTATGGAGGGGTGTGAACAAGTCAACAAATATCATGTTAACTTGGTGGTAATATGGTGGTTGTGGTGTGGAGGTTAGATTCCCTTGTACATGCTCTCAAGGAAGTAAATTATTTATAATTGATAGATGATTATGATGCAGTGGTGCCCAAGGTGGAGTTGGTGGATCGATTGGTGTGTTGGATTGCTCGAGTGGAATGAGCTAACAAAATATGAGCTACATGATGGAAATAATATGAAATTAGAATTCATCCATATCAACAATGGTCACAATGGAGGTTGAATCTTATTTGGAGTTTTCAAAGGTAATCGAAAGTGCTTAAAATTCCTCATAAAAATTATACTCGAAATCATCATAAAAAATCATGTCAATCATGGATATTTAAAAAAATATTTCAAGAAGAGACTCATGCAATAGAGGTATGAATTCAAGATCTATGTATTCATATTCACTATATTCTTTGGGATCCATGATGATTTTTTGAAATTACTCCTCGAAGGGAGCTATGGAGGGTTGTGGTTTGTATCCTAGGCCATCATGATCATGTGCATATCGATAGAAAGGTTCAAAAATATTGTGAATGCCCTTATTGTATCACCCTAGAATATATCATTGCTAGTTAACACATCCAAAGTAGTGCATGACGAAGGTGAGATTAGATAAATATTAAATATTGGAACATAATTATGGCTAAGGTTCGATAGGAGGAGCTAGGTTAGATGAGGCATCAACTCCCCATACAAAAATTATTTTGGTTTAGTGAAGAAACCATATTGTACATCATACCAATTTCTAAATGTAGATCACATGGGTGATCGTAATCCTTGATAGTCTCAATAATTTGTGGGATAACTATGACATTTTGAATGATATATTCACCAATGCTTATATTGATGAGATGAACTATGAATTGCATAGGTATTATTGTGGATGTGATAAAGGTAAAGGTGGAGGCCTCAACAGCAGCCTATGGTTCATATGGGAGAAATGGTGTATGTTGCAAGAGTGATTCATGGATATCCAAATCTATTTATGATATATTTTGTGGTAGAGGTGGTTCTATTTGAGTTAAGATGATAATATTTTAGGTTTTATGTGGAGGATTAGATGTGGTTGAAGGTGTAGGAGGAACAATGATAGGTTATCTAGTGATTGAAGGTAATGGTGTGAAATAAGGGACTATGGTAGTGGACTATGATGTGGAAGGATAAGTTAACCTATTTTGGATAGGCATGGTATATGGATGGGATTGGGGGATAATGGATGTACATAGAATTAGAATTGTGTATGATGAGGGATGATGAATTATTGTGGATGTTAATGAGGAGTTAGGTGGTTGGCTTTGAGAAGTGAAGACTTTTACCCTTGCATTAAGTTTGGATGAGTGGAAAGTGAATTATTTAGATAGTATGATAGGATGTAACCCAATGAATATGAATAAGGATACAATTAATGATGAGGTATGAAAGGAATGTGATAGGATGTTGAGGAAGAAGCATCATTTGGATTTATTATTTGAGATATGGAATCATGATTAAAAATATGGGGCACCTCCTAATTAGGTGTTTTGGAAGAGGTATTTTGGCATGTATTTGATGGAGTAATGATTGAAGTTATGGATATATGGGTGGATAGAATTTGTGGCTCATATGGGTTTGAAATAAGGTTGCAATATTTAAATGGTTCTATATCCATAGGTATACAATGAACTTTTTCATCATGTACATATTAAAGGTAGTGATTTAACATTGAGGGGACACATCTCATGTCTCTAATATAAGGTCACCCAAAAAATATATGGTATTGCATTACACCCTCAAGGATATTAAATAATGTATGGATTATTTTAATTCCCACCCATACATGTAGGACAATAGTGCCCAATGTGGAACATAAGACATCATTAAATGTCTACAAGATGAATTTGGAGGAATTTATGTGAGAAGGTGGTAGGTTGAGATGTTGTAATGTAGTGGATGTGATAATATTGATTGAGGATCCAGTGTCAACTAGAACTTGTTTAAAATACTTTTGATAAAAATGAACTACTATGTGTAACAAAGGATAAAGTAACTCCAATAGCATGGTTTTTATTTTAAAATCATAGAATTTAATAGAGGGTCCCATGCATGTTTGAATATTCCCTATAAATTTTACAAAGATATTAATATATTGAGTTTGAACATCAATGGATTTAAGAATCTCCATCAGTGCCTCACAATGTGGAGGGGATTTTTGTATTAGCTTATAGATTGATAACTTGGTGGAGGCCAATTTTAAGTTGTGTTAATTAGATTCTTAAGGTTATGGTTGGTCTTGATAGGGTATTTGAAAAATGGATTTGAGTGGTTGGGTTTGATTGAATGGATAAAGGTGGTATAGTAGGAATTGGTGTAGTAGGAATGGTATAGTATGTGTTGGTATGTTTGGGTCATTCAATTATTGTGATTGATTTACACCTCTCAAACCTTGGGTAACTATATGAATAGTACCTACAAAACCTTGGTATGGTGGAGCATTGTTAATATGATTAACTTGGTTAGGAGGAACTATAGAAGTTTACCCCATTTGCTAGGTGTGTTACCTCACATTGAGGAAGAGGTGAAGAACACAAGCTTATACTGAGAGGGGGGTGAACAGTATAAGACCACTTTTTACTTTTCTTTCCCAATCAATATTATGCAATGTATAGATAGCAATATCAATAGTAGTAATCAAAGCAATGCACAAATCACCACACACAATAGAGACACCAATTTTACGTGGTTCACCCAATGTGGGCTACTCCACGGAGAAAATATTTCACTAAAATTTTCTCAATCAATCTCTTGGGAATCCTTTCCCTATTACAATGTTTATGGACCTCTATCCAAAGGAGACACCAATCCCCTAATCAAGTTCATGGATCTCTATCCATAGGAGAACTCCTTTCTCCTTAGCTCTGAATAGTGATCTTCTAGAAGAACTATTGCCCCCACTACTCTAGCTAATGGATCTCTATCCACTGAAGACACCTATCCTCACTACCCTGGCTAATGGATCTCTATCCACTAGAGACTATCATCCTCTATACTCTATCACCTTCAAATCTCTATCTCAAATCTACACTAAACATAGTCCTTCGATCTAGCACAAATCTGCTCAATATCTATCTCTAGTCTAGCACAAACCTATCCTCAAATCTACACCAAACTCTATCCTCAAATCTATACTAAATATAGTCCTTCGATCTAGCACAAATCTATCCTCAATATCTATCCTCTGATCTACACTAAACATAGTCCTTCGATCTAGCACAAATCTATCTTCAAGCCTTAACACAAAGCTTGACTCAATCTCAAATCAACTCTTCTAGATCTACCCCAAACCTTAACTCAAGGTTTGAACAAATCAATCAATCAACTCTGCTCACAAGTCTTCTCAAAGACTTGTCTCAAATATGCCTTGTAATCTTCCACAAAAGCTCACACAAATCTGTCCACAAGTCTTCTCAAAGACTTACCTCAAATCTGCTCAATAAGTCCACACTAGAACTTGTCCAATCTCATAGAAACATAAAGAGAATTTTTAGAGACTCAATATGCTTCACATTCATCACAATGCTCAATCACTTTCAATCACTCTTTTAGAAACATATAGAGAATTTTTAGAGACTCAATATGCTTCACATTCACCTCAATGCTCAATCACTTTCAATCACTCTTTTAGAAACATACAGAGAATTGTTAGAGACTCAATATGCTTCACACTCACAAAATCTTAATCACTTTCAATCTCTCTTTTATCATAAAAACATATAGAGAATTGTTAGAGACTCAATATGTTTCACACTCATCAACACTCAACCTCTTTCTCAAATCAATTCAGAATATAGAACAATTTGTTTCATAGAACTTGAACTATCACTTCACACATCCACTTGACTAGGCTCAACCAACTCTACTCAACCAATCACTTAATGAAATAATCCTTGCTCACAAACCCTAGTCCAAGCATATGAACACTCACTCAAAATGTTTCCAACAATGCTTATCAACCAATCTCACATAACAATGATACTCATGTTCTTTGCAAACCCTAGTTCAAGTTCTTCACTCAACTCAATCACTTCAACAATAATGCTTATAAAAAATACTATTTTTTATTTTTACCATTCACTTCAACAAAATGCTTATAAAAAGGTATAGCATTCACTTCACAATAGCTCAACAACTCAATAAGGAAACCTAATCAAGTCCTTTTCACTCCAAATCTTGTTTTCAGAAAACCAACCAATCAACTCAATCATGGAAGAATGTGCCCATACCTTTTTTCTTGATGAAGAAGGAGACCTCACAAATCTGCCTCAATCATAAATAATACTTTTCCAAGTATCAAGAAGGTTAGATAAAAATCACAAAGCATATAATAAATCTCAAATACACCTTATTACTCCATTCTTAAAATAATATCCAACACCACAATATTTAATTAATCACTTCTTCAAAACCCTAACTCATCACAAGATCATCTCAACCATTCAGATTTAACATAACTCACTTCAGAAAATTATCTTCAAAGAATAAACCAATCTCTACTTATGACTCCCTACTTTAATATTGCATTTATTAAATAACTCACTTGTAAAACAATGCAATAAAATAATTTTCCCTTTTTCTAAGATAAAAATATTTTTACCCTCAAATCTATCTCAACAAAATAACCTTTCAAAAACTTAATAATATTTCCCTTATGAATTTTGGCTAATCCTCCAAAATAAAACTATCACCTTATTTCTCCTAACTTTAACTTTAGCCCATGCAAAAATTAAATCATAAACCAAAACGTTACCACTTTAGCATGCGTAGGAGTCAAACTTGGCACTTCTCTCCAATGAGCACCTTGGTCGTGGCTTCCATGCCATGTGAGCCACGTGCTCCTCTTGGAGCCACCAAGCGCCTACCATGCTTTGACCTCCTTAGCACCCATGAGCCAAAAGGCTCCTTCACCCTCGCTTTTCGAAAACCACGCGTTGCACGAACTATCGCTATGAAATATGTGCACGAGTCTTAGGCGTTAACATTAGCGAATGAGGATGGATGCTTTGGCCTTTGGAAAGGCTATGGTTTAAATACCATACACCTTCCAATAATCTCCTACATCGATGGAGGGAGTACGTCATCTTCACATGCAAAAATTTTGGTGCCAAACTTAGACTTTGGCCTTATAATTATTAAATATAATAATTTAAATTATTTTAGAATTTAAATATTATAATTTAATAATTAAATAAACTTTGGGCCTTTTAAACCAAACTAAAAGCCTCCTTGGTTTTTAGAAAAACCTTATAACTTGCCCACCATTGGTTTTAAAGAAAAACCTTTTATTTTTGCCACCATTGGTTTTAAAGAAAAACCTTTAAAATCATGCTCCACATAATATTTAAAAATAAACATTATGGAGCTCATCTATCATCAACCTCTTGCATTGCTCCTTTTGACCTTTTGACATCAATGACAACTTCATTCCTTGACATCAATGACAACTTCATGGACTCAAAATGTCCAACAATCTCCCCCTTTGTCATTGATGGCAACCCAAATTATTTTTACCAAACACTTGACCTTTTTCTTGTTCTGCTCCCCCTAGGACATTGCTCCCCCTATCTCAATGCTCTCTCCTTAAACCAAATCTCTCCCCTTCCTAAAATCTCCCCCTTTGACATCAATGGCAAAGGGTCACCTTTGGGGCTCGGGGCTAAGAATGAGTCTCTTAGCTTAGCCCCTCCCCCACCTCCTCTTGAGGTGGTTAATTCTGGGGTGGGAGTATTTCTACTCCCATCAAGCATTGGTCTTTACCTTTGTCCTCTTTCCTTCTTATCTGATCCTTCTTATTCCTTTGACTATTCCTCTCCATGTCCATGTTCCTGTTCTTGTTCATGTCCATATTCCTATTCTTGTTCTTGTTCATGTCCATCTCCATATTCTTGTTCTTGTTCCTATTCATATCCATATTCCTATTCATGTTCCTTTTCCTTTTCATGTTCATGCTTGGTTCTGGAATGTCTGCTCTACACCACTTTGTTGTATGTCCATCATTATTGCACTTATAACACTTAATGTTATTATTCCTTGGAGGTGCAAATGTCTTGGGATTTCTCCTAGTGAAGCCATATCCTTTTCTATCATGTACCTTGCAATTCATTGCCTTGTGACCAAACTGATTACATGAGTAGCAATACCCATGGAAAAGTTGTATGTTCTTGAAGTTCCCATATTCTTGTCTTTCATGTGTCCTACACTCTGAAGCCATGTGCCCAAATCTATGACATGAGAAACATCTTCCATTGAAATTTCCTTGTCTTGACCTCATTGGTCTCTTAGTCTCTCTTAACCTATTCTGATTGTTGTTCCATCTGTTTCTTCTTTGTACATTGTTCCTTTCCTTGTTGAAATTTTTGTTGTCTAACTCATCCTCAGAAGTCTCACTTTCTCTTACACTATCTTCTTCTGAAGTTACTTCTTCTAAAGTTTCTTCTTCTTCAGAACTTGAGGTTGACTCTTCTTCTTGTTTCTTTTGAGCTTGTTCAAAACCAAGACCTATTTTGTTTTTTGACCTTCTTTGTACCTTGATCATCTTATCCAAAATATTTGAACTCTTTCCAAACTTGTGTAGCTTATCCTTGGATTTTTCTAAATCTTCCCTTAGTAGAGCTACTTCTTGTTCTAACCTTTCACATTCTAAGACCTTTGCTTCTAACTTATCCTTGAACTTCTTTGTCTTAGCCATTGACTTGTTTAGATCCTCTATAAGCTTTCCTCTCTCTTCATCACATTCTTGAAACTAAAACTCAAGTTGAGAGTTTTGCTTTCTTACCTTCTTTAAAGTTTTAAGAGCATAGATAAGCTCTCCCTCAAGATCAACTCCTCCTTTTTCTGATTCTTCCTCTATTTTTTTGCCTTTGTCAACATCTTCATTTTATTTTAACTTATCTTCTATAGGATCACCTTCTTCTTCTTCTAGTGCCATTAGAATATTCTCTTTTGGTCCTTCAAGTGCATCCTCATATTCATCATCACTGAAACTAAAACCATTCCTTGTACAACTATCTTCAAGATGTCCAAAATTACCACATCTAAAACACTTGAGAATTATTGGTGACCTTTTCTTAACTTCTTATTTTTCTTCAATCATAAATAGGACTTCATCTCTATCATTATTTGAAAAACTATTATCACTATCACTTGAGTACTTACTTGCCTTGTCTGCATAGTAGCTCCTCTTTTTTCTTTGAAATAACTTATTTCCTTGTTTGCTTTGTCCATCCTTGCCTTTCTTTTGGTACCTATATTTTTTTGATTCCCTGTTCCTGTGATCCTTTTTTTCTTCATCATTGTTATTTTTAGCTTCTTGAAAATCAGTTGCATAGTGACCATACTTTCCACAATTGAAACATCTAACAGATTTTGCATCTTTGAATCTTCTTGAATCTTTATTCCTTCTACCATAATTAGCTTCTTCATCACTGGATGACTCATTACTTGATTCTGACTTCTTACCCTTTGTCTTCTTAATTGCTTTGAAGGTTTCTTCCTTCTGAATATTAGGTTCCTCTTTTGTTCTCAACTCAAATGCTGTAAGAATACCAAGTAACATATCTCTTGTCAAAGAATCACCATCTTTTGCTTCTTCTATAGCTTAAATATTTTCACTAAACCTTGTTTGGAAGAGATCTTAAGATCTTATCACAAACATCTGATTCTTCAACATTAATTCCAAGTCCTTGCATAGCATTAACAACCTCATCTACTCGAAGTAGATAAGTACTAATGTTTTCCTCATTCTTCATTCTTAATTCTTCAAATTGTCCTTTGATATTTTGTATCTTTGCCTTTTTGACACTTTTATCTCCTTCATATATGCTTTGCAACTTATCCCAAATTCCTTTTGCATATTTACAATGCATAAATTTTATTGATTCTGTTCTATGCAAACCTCTCAAAATTGCATTCATTGCTTTTGAATTGTAATGTTGTAGAAGCTTACCTTCCTTATCTGTAGGTGGATCAATTGGTGGTATGTATCCATTTTCAACTACTTCCCAAATTTCATTGCCAAGTGCCATCAGGTGAACCTTCATTCTCATACTCCAATATATATAATCACTTCCATCAAATATTGGTGTTGAATTATCTGAGGACACATTCTTAGAATCCATTGTGTTCTTGAAAGATTTTCCTTCAAGCTGTTAAACTCTTTCGAAGGAACCCGCTCTGATACCAATTGAAGAACACAAGCTTATATTGAGAGGGGGGTGAACAATATAAGACCACTTTTTACTTTTCTTTCCCAATCAATATTATGAAATGTATAGATAGAAATATCAATAGTAGTAATCAAATCAATGCATAAATCACCACACACAATAGAGACACCAATTTTACATGGTTCACCCAATGTGGGCTACTCCATGGAGAAAATATTTCACTAAAATTTTCTCAATCAATCTCTTGGGAATCCTTTCCCTATTACAATGTTTATGGACCTCTATCCAAAGGAGACACCAATCCCCTAATCAAGTTCATGGATCTCTATCCATAGGAGAACTCCTTTCTCCTTAGCTCTACTTGGTGATCTTCTAGAAGAACTGTTGCCCCCACTACTCTAGCTAATGGATCTCTATCCACTAAAGACACCTATCCTCACTACCCTGGCTAATGGATCTCTATCCACTGGAGACTATCATCCTCTATACTCTATCACCTTCAAAGCTCTATCTCAAATATGTACTAAACATAGTCCTTCGGTCTAGCACAAATCTGCTCAATATCTATCTCTAGTCTGGCACAAACCTATCCTCAAATCTGCACCAAAATCTATCCTCTAATCTATACTAAACATAGTCCTTTGGTCTAGCACAAATCTATCCTCAATATCTATCCTCTGATCTGCACTAAACATAGTCCTTCGGTATAGCACAAATATATCCTCAATATCTATTTTCAAGCCTTAACACAAAGCTTGAATCAATCTCAAATCAACTCTGCTAGATCTACCCCAAACCTTAACTCAAGGTTTGAACAAATCAATCAATCAACTCTGCTCACAAGTCTTCTCAAAGACTTGTCTCAATTCTACCTTGTAAGCTTCCACAAAATCTCACACTAATCTATCCACAAGTCTTCTCTATAACTTATCTCAAATCTTCTCAACAAGTCCACACTAGAACTTGTCCAATCTCATAGAAACATAAAGATAATTGTTAGAGACTCAATATGCTTCACATTCATCACAATGCTCAATCACTTTCAATCACTCTTTTAGAAACATATAGAGAATTTTTAGAGACTCAATATGCTTCACATTCACCTCAATGCTCAATCACTTTCAATCACTCTTTTAGAAACATATAGAGAATTGTTAGAGACTCAATATGCTTCACACTCACAAATTCTTAATCACTTTCAATCTCTCTTTTATCATAGAAACATATAGAGAATTGTTAGAGACTCAATATGTTTCACACTCATCAACACTCAACCTCTTTCTCAAATCAATTTAGAATATAGAATAATTTGTTTCATAGAACTTGAACTATCACTTCACACATCCACTTGACTAGGCTCAACCAACTCTACTCAATCAATCACTCAATGAAATAATCCTTGCTCACAAACCCTAGTCCAAGCATATGAACACTCACTCAAAATATTTCCAACAATGCTTATCAACCAATCTCACATAACAATGATACTCATGTTCTTTGCAAATCCTAGTTCAAGTTCTTCACTCAATTACTCACTTCAACAACAATGCTTATAAAACAATCTCCATAAAAAAGGTGCATAGCATTCACTTCACAATAGCTCAACAACTCAATAAGGAAACCTAATCAAGTCCTTTTCACTCCAAAGTTATTTTCCAGAAAACCAACCAATCAACTCAATCAAGGAAGAATGTGCCCATACCTTTTTGCTTGAAGAAGAAGGAACCTCAAAATCTGTCTCAATCATAAATAATACTTTGCCAATCTCAAGAAGGTTAGATAACAATACAAAGCATATAATAAATCTCAAATACACCTTATTACTCCATTCTTAAAATAATATCCAACACCACAATATTTAATTAATCACTTCTTCAAAACCCTAACTCATCACAAGATCATCTCAACCATTCAGATTTAACATAACTCACTTCAGAAAATTATCTTCAAAGAATAAACCAATCTCTACTTATGACTCCCTACTTTAATATTGCATTTATTAAATAACTCACTTGTAAAACAATGCAATAAAATAATTTTCCCTTTTTCTAAGATAAAAATATTTTTACCCTCAAATCTATCTCAGCAAAATAACCTTTCAAAAACTTAATAATATTTCCCTTATGAATTTTGGCTAATCCTCCAAAATAAAACTATCACCTTATTTCTCCTAACTTTAACTTTAGCCCATGCAAAAATTAAATCATAAACCAAAATGTTACCACTTTAGCATGCGTAGGAGTCGAACTTGGCACTTCTCTCCAATGAGCACCTTGGTCGCAACTTCCATGCCATGTGAGCCACATGCTCCTCTTGGAGCCACCAAGCGCCTACCATGCTTTGACCTCCTTAGCACCCACGAGCCAAAAGGCTCCTTCACCCTCACTTTTCGGAAACCATGCGTTGCACGAACTATCACTATGAAATATGCACATGAGTCTTAGGCATTAACATTAGCGAATGAGGATGGATGCTTTGGCCTTTGGAAAGGCTATGGTTTAAATACCATACACCTTCCAATAATATCCTACGTCGATGGAGGGAGTACGTCGTCTTCACATGCAAAAATGTCGGCACCAAACTTAGACTTTGGCCTTATAATTATTAAATATAATAATTTAAATTCTTTTAGAATTTAAATATTATAATTTAATAATTAAATAAACTTTGGGCCTTTTAAACCAAACTAAAAGCCTCCTTGGTTTTTAGAAAAACCTTATAACTTGCCCACCATTGGTTTTAAAGAAAAACCTTTTATTTTTGCCACCATTGGTTTTAAAGGAAAACCTTTTATTTTTGCCACCCTTGGTTTTAAAGAAAAACCTTTAAAATCATGCTCCACATAATATTTAAAAATAAACATTATGGAGCTCATCTATCATCAACCTCTTGCATTGCTCCTTTTGACCTTTTGACATCAATGGTAGCTCATTCCTTGACATCAATGACAACTTCATGGACTCAAAATGTCCAACAAGAGGTGTTTGGTAGATCCCAAGGTTTTGGTTCTATGGTGCTAAAGGATTATCAACCTTAATAGTTTCCTTATCAATGATATCTTGTACAATATTCTTGAAGTGATACTAATAATTGATATTATGGCCCTTATGATAATGGAAGTTTCAAAATTTGTTCTCTTTGTAAGACCTACCATGAGATTTATTAGGATTTGTGGTGGTGTAATCAGTTGTGCCTTGTACAAATTTTGGAATATGGTGGAGAATAGTTTAAGAAGTGGATTGTAGTTGCAAGGTGGTATATTGTACTACTTATATACTCGATTATCTAATGTGGCAGTGGGATTTTGTAGTTGTGATGGGGGTGGTACTACTTGGTACACTTGTTGTTGTGGCAATTATTGAGTCAAGGGTTGTTGATATTGGACTTGAGTTTGTTGGTTTGGATGTTGAGGTGTACTCAAGACCACTTGATTTGCTTGGCTAGGTTTTGATTGGCCATGGTTGTTCCCCCTAAAGTTTTTACCTTGCCATTATTTCTTTTTTAGTTTAATTTTTCCCTCCTAAATTTTTATTTCTTTGATAACTCTAGATTCAGTGAGGGCCTCTTCGAATGTTCAATATTGTTAAATTTGTAATTCAACAATATTTTGTTTTTAGAAACTCCTTGTAGACATTCAGGTGAGTTCTAACATGGAGAGTGTGAATGAAAATTCTATGATAACTACCCTCCAATGGTTTCCATAATTATAGATCGATTCATATTTGAATTATCATAGGTTAAAAAGGTTAGTCAAGGTAGTATTTTTGTTTATATTAAGAGAAAAATGCTCTAGAAATTGGTCTACCAATTTTTCAAAGGTGTATATGCTATGATGTGGTAAATGGTTGTACCACTCTAGAGCATCACCTCCAAAATTTTGAGGAAATTTTTGGAGCATCAATGGATCATTATCTTGAATTTTGAAGCATGCATTGATGAATGCACTTACATGCTCTTAGGGATCCTCTTCCCCTTTGAATTTTTCAAGCTTCGACACTTCAAAATTGATAGGATATGGTGGCAAGGGTACCGAAGTATGAATAGGATGATTGAATATTTACCACAAAGTAGGCTTTTGATATGTCACTCTAGGTGTTTGCATGGCCAAACTATCAATCTAATTTTGTAAAAATTAAAATTTTGGGTCATCCAATGATGGTTGAAAACTTATATTTATGCTTTGTGCATAGGCTATATGTGTTTTTTATGTGATTATATGGGTGGATGAAATTAGGTTTAGATTGGTGAGCAAGTTTATGTTGGTTGGGATTTGATGATGTTTGATGTTTTATTGGTATTGATTATGAATTTATGGTTGTTGGTAAGGTATGTAGTGTTGATGAGGGGATGGAGGAAGGGTGGTATGTCGTGTTCATGTAAAAATGTGTATGATTTTAAGTGGTTGTGTAGGTATGGTTATGGTGGGTGGGTGTGATGCTCATGATGGATCCTACATGAAGAAGGTATTTTGTGTCGATGTTGGGGGTGATTCAAGTTTATTACCAATGATTGGGGTTGTGATATGGGATATATATCTTCATTAATGCTATTGATAAGCATTTTCTACAAGTATTTTAAGACATGATAGATTATGATTATGGATGTAGGTGGAATAGTCAAATAGGATGCAAAATATTGAGCATTATGTATGGCAACAACACTGATGGATGTTGATAGAGGATACATGGTAAAGGGTATCATGAATGAGCAAAGGATGAGATGTTGCATATGCTTAATAGGAGGTAATAATGTGGGAGGAACTGGTATCAATAATTTTGAAGCAACATTAACATGTGCTTCTCAAAGTGGGTTGGATCGGGTGATGGTATGGGTAGATGGTATGAAGAGATGTTGATTGGAGGAATATGGGTGGTTTTGGTCTATTTTTTTTAGGATTGATGATAATTTTGTTGGTGTGTTGAGCATGCAAATGTGCAAATTCTTGCTAGGGCATAGGAATAGAGCAAGGTGGAATGTTGAGAAGGGGTAAATATGGAAAACTAATTTTAAGTAAGCTATGATGGCATCGATATCCAAGTGCATGATACATGGATTAATGGGCATCGATGTCTCGATACAGAGGGTTTCTAGAATAGCGATATGGGTGGCTCTCTACATTATTTCTAGATCATATCTATCATTTTTCTCTTTAGTTTAAGGGGAAGCATGATGTGAATATGTAGCGGATAGGTACACATAAATGGTTTGTGATGCACCCTCTTGCTCATTTGTAGGAGTGGCCAAGGCCTAGGGGATTTGGGTATAATACTCCATGGATGAAGGGGTTTGGATTTGGGTTTTGGCTTGGTTGTTATCTTAAGTTTTGGATAGCGCTATGACTTGATGTCATGTCATAACCATAAGCGAGGGTTTTGAAATAGGGTGAGTATGGAAAATTTTAGGTGAACGATGAATGCAAAACTTATGCTATAAACAAATAAAAAATCACATAGACAAACAAGTATTGCTATTTTTATTCTCCTTTTCTTGTAATTTTGTTTTTGTTTTTTTTTTTTTTTTTGAAGGATTTTTTGTCCTTATTTAAAAAAGTAGTGATTTTTTTTTGTGTTATATATAATATAGTCTTACAAATTATGAAATATGAGTGGTGAAGTGGAATATAGTTGGGTGTGTTTGCACCCACCCCTATTTCGTGAAATGAGCCACAAATGGTTTAAGTGACTTTCGAGATGGAAGATTGATTATGGGTATCCTAAGGGGACCAAAATTACCTTCCAAGGGAGGCCATGCTATCTAATTCCTACTAACAATCAATCCAAAATTTAACTACCCTTGAATGGGCTTATACAATAGCGATATCTATGCTCCACTGATTATTTAGCCCTATCAAGAGTAATTAGCCTCTTGGTGATGAATTCCAAGAGACTATCATTCTAACTATGGATTTAACTAAGGAAATCAATGGTTGGTGATGAAATCCAACTCACTAATTGGTTTTCCTCATACTTATATGATATACATATATATTGAAGTGTAAAATTATTGTAGTGCATGTGTGTGAGGTTTTGGAGTTTTCTTATTTTGTACTTTTGTAAATCTAAAAAATGAATGCAATTTAACCTTACTAAAATGCAATTAGGATGTAATTTACATAAAATGCCTACTTGTGCAAATGAAGCTACTTTATTTTGGTAATTTTCTTTCCTTTTTTTGAACAAAACCAAATAGAAAATGCAATTACATACACCTATACTAACAAACCATTTTGTAAAAGTGACTATTGATGCACCTTACTCTATAATGCACTTCTGATTTAATGTCTACAAATGAATCTCTTAACCTATGATATTAAGAGTATATCTGCTATCTTTCTAATAAATAGAAAAAAGGTGTTTTCCTTTTAAGAAAAAATTAAAACATGAGTAAACTTAGAGCACTTACATGTAGGTCTTAAGCTCTATCGTGATCACCAATATTGTAGCAATAAAAATAATGCCCTAGAAAATTAATATAACAAAGAAAGCATAACACAATGAAAATAATGACTTTTGTATTGATATGTGTGATTTGCATTCTCTTTTAAAAAAAAATACCCCAATGTGTAGTGGTGATATTACAAATACAACTTACTTTGAATTTAACAAAAGGGGAGGGAAGCCCCTTTTACAAAAAATAGATCTGGGTGCTAATGTCTTCATGCTACAATAATAATATTATGGGTAAACTTGTGTATCTTCTTAGATGAAACTTAGCCTAAGCGAATGCAATATTCACATACACACAAGTTATACAAATAAAAAGTGATCAAAAACATATGTGGGACCTTCACCATGTAAGGCATGTATCAAAGAAATATAAAGCAGTAAAACCCTTAAAATAAAATTGATAAAATAATAGAGTATGTAGAACTCAAAAAAATGTAATATGCCCTATTTTGTTACATGTTTTGATCTATATTTGAAGCTACCTACCTAGGACTATGCAAGCATGGTTTACATTTGGAAAACATAGGTTGCATTTATGCTATGTAAAAATATATGCCATACTTGGGTCTCTATTGATATAAATGACATGGAAATTTGTGGATATATTCTAGGTATTTTCAATAACACACCCTCAAAATTTTAGCTCAATTAGAGTTTTTATGAGTGATATATGACTGAAACAAGTTGGGAAGTCCTCGGTAAATGTAGCAAGGTGCGTACAGGGATGTGTGAATGAAGAGGTATATTATTGGGTATATATTCCTCCAAATAAAATAAAAATTGGTGTAGATATTCTAGGGATTATAAGTAACATACCCTCATAATTTCATCTCAATTGGAGTTCAGATGAGTGATATATGATAAAAACAAGTTAGTAAATCCTAGGCAAATGTGGATTTTGGACACGAATCTAACAACGTAATAATATGTAAATATTATCTCATTTTTATATGGAATTATGGGGGGATATTTATAGTATTATGGTAGGTGAGGTATATGAGGATAGTTGGAATTCTAGGGTAGCCAAGTGACACAAGTAGGTGGGATTGAGAATTTTAAGTGTTCTAGTTAGAGGAAGATGTGGTAAGTAGGTAAGTGTGACTAAAGTGAGATGTGGGAATGAGGTGACAAGCTAGGGAACCTGAGTGGCATAGGTAGGTGGGATGGAGAGTTTGAAGTGTTCTAGTTAGGGGGATATGTGGCAAGTAGGTAGGTGTGATTGAAGTGAGGTGTGGGAGTGAGGTGGCAAGTGGAGGGGTAGTGGTGGTTAGGACATGTGGCAAGGGGAGAGCATCCTAGGTAATATTTTCTAGATTTGAGAAATTTATTAAAATTAGAATATTAGAATATACGCATATATTGAATTTTATTACTAATTATGGAATTTTAAAAATCAGGTAATAGATGAGGATGAAAAAATTATGGATGAAGTTGATGAAGACAATGAGGTAACATTACAAATTAATACAATCCCCAAAGGTATGGTTTCTATTAAAAATATTTAATATTGGTTATAAGAGTAATAAATGCAAATAATATTTATTTTAATATAAAGTATATGATATTGTAAACATAAGGACTAGTGAAAATCCTTAGAATGTTTTGATAGAAAAATATTTTACTAGTTAGGAAAAGGAAGGAATTATACAAGCTCTATAATATTATAGAGATGTCATAGGTTGGAGCTATAAATAATTTAAGACACAATAAAAAAATTATTATTCATACTATCCTATTAAAACTAGAAGCAAAGCCATTTAGATAGAAATAAAGGCTTGATAATCCATTGTTGGAACCCATAATTAAAAAATAAGTTCAAAAGCTATTAGATGCATGGATTATACCATTATGCATTCCACCTAGGTATCTAATATTTACCCTTATAAAATAAGAATGGAGAAATTCGCTTATGCATTGACTTTAGGAATATTAATAAGGCTTCTCAAAAGGATAATTATCCTCTACCTTCTTTAGGCCACATTTTACAAATGGCAAATGGATCTAAAATTATGTCTTTATTATATGGATATTTTAGATATAATAATATTATTATAGACCCTAAGGATAGAATGAAGATAGCATTTCCCACCAAGTGGGGTCCATTTGCTTATAGAAGAATGTTCTTCGGATTGATAAATGCAAGTGCTACTTTTTAAAGAGTAATGAATTATGCTTTTAGAGACCTAATTGGAAAACGCATAGCAATTTACATTGATGATATTACTAAATTTTCAGAGAAAATAATCATTTTTTTTCTATAATTGAAGGAAAGTATTCCAAAAATGTAGAGAACATGGTATCTCATTGAACCCTAAGAAGTGTATTTTTGGAGTAACTAAAGGAAAAATTTTAGGTCATATTATTTCTAAATATGGTATTTCAGTTGATCCTAAAATAATAGAGGTCATATAGAAGATACCTCTCCCAAGGAGTAAGAAATAACTAAAATATTTTTTTGGAAAGATTAATTTTGTTAGAAAATTCATCTTAGGATTTGCATAGATAGTCAAATCCTTGGATGCTATGCTCAAGAAATACATTAACATTAATTGGATTTTTAAATCCCAAGAAACCTTTAAAGAAATTTAAAATGATATATCTAATGCCCTAGTCCTAGTGAATATTGATTATACACAACCATTTTACATCTACCAATTCACTTTTGAGCATTCAACTACTAGTGTCCTAACATAGAAAAGTGAAAACAAAGATGAAAATCCAGTAACCTTTATGATCCCCCTTTGGAATATGCGCAAATGAAATATTTACCTATAGATAAATAGATATTTGCTTTAGTAAAAACAATAAAAAGTTTTAGAAATTACATTTTACATAGTAGAATTTATGCTATTGTGCTAGACCTAGCTGTCAAAACCATGTTAATTAAAAATGAATTAGAAGAAAGAAGAGAAAAATTGATGACAACCTTACATGAATTTTATTTAGAGATCCAGCTGATAAAAATAATTAGAGGCCTAAGATTAAGCAAAAGTTTAGCAAAATTTGATCCTCAAATCCTTTGCCAAAAATATTTTGTGGATAACATCACAACTAATGAGTAGTACAAAGATATAGTATACTACTTATTGAATAATAAATGTCCAAATAATTTCAATGCTACTTAAATAAGAGCATTATGTTAAAAGAGTGCTAATTTCATGATAAAAGTAGGTATTTTGTATAAAAGAAACAATGAAGGAATCTATCTCATGTGATTAAAAAAATGAAGCTACTCAAGTCCTTAATAAATTTCATGGAAAATATGGAATTTGAAATGGTTCAGCCAATGCCGCTACACGTCAAATATTGAGAGCTAGATACTATGGGCATCATATTTTTAAGGATTCCCATGCCCATGTTAGATCTTGTCATACCTGCCAGATTACTACTAATAGAGAAAGAAATATTGTTATGCCATTACAACTAGTACTTGAGGCCTATAATTTTTCCCAATGGGGATTAGACTTGGTAGGAGTCATAAATCCTAATTATTCATCCAGTCACAAATACATTTTAACTACAACTAATTACCAAACTCGATGGACAAAAGCTCAAGCTACTAATAATTATACCACAAATGTAATTTAGTTATTTGAAGAATACATTATCACTAGGTTTGGAATTGATTATTATTTAATATCTGATAATTGTTTAGCCTTTACCTTACACCAATTTTCTGAATGGATCTATGACACCAAGGTGATATTTAAATTTTATTCTACTTATTATCCTCAAGGGAATTGTTTAGCTGAGTTTACCAACAAAATACTATTGACAATAATCAATAAAATCTTAGAGAAAACTCGTAGAGATTGGCACAACTTAAGTATTCTTTATGGAAAGATAGGACTAGAATAAAATCTTCAATAGGAAAATCTCCTTATCACTTGTTATATGGCCAAGGTCTTTTTTTTCCCACTAACCTAAAACTATTAACATTACAGTTTAGGAAAGATTACTTAGAAGTGGATGATAAAGTACAAATAATTCTAATTAATTTGATGAATTTATATGAGAAGAGAGTGGATGTCCTTCAACACCTCAACAAACACCAAGGGATAGTCAAAATATGGTTTGACAAAAGATCTAGAATCAAAGCCTTCAGAATTGTTAACATAGTATTACTATGGGAAAAAACACATGAAAATGTCTGCTTATGATAGATGCAAAGTTGGCATGCAAGAAAAAAACTGTATTATATTTTTGTTTTGTTTTAGAATTTCTTTTGTTTCTTCCTTTAGGTAGAGTCTTAATTTTTTTGAATTTAGTTTTGTTTTAGATATTTTAGCATTTTAGAGCATTGTCATCATGCTTAGTGTTTAAATGTTTTATTTTTTTAGTTAGACCTTTTTGTTGTGAAGTTTATTTTTTATTTTATATTTTTTTTTCTCATCTAAGATTTGATTATTCATGCTTTCTTCTCTTAATTTTTGTAGTTCATTCAAATGCAATTAAATTTTGGTACCTCCAAATGGAAATGTGCTTAATTAATTGAGGATGATGACTTGTTTGAAATTTGATAAAGCTGATGATTAGTGAATCAAATTATTTGGTTTTATTCTTTCATTATGGGGCTAAAACAAATAAAACTGGTGAATATTCACATGTATTGAAAATATTTATGTAATTCATGGATAATAAGGATGAAACCATTTTGGTTTGATGATTATGTTAAGAAACATACACTCTACTTTTAGCCTTATGGATCCCTAACCCAAAATGACACTCAATGTTTGCAATTGATAAAAATACTTTTAAATCAAAAATAAAAATATCAATAATGCAATAAACTAAAGTGGTTGGGTGATTCATATAACCTCTACTAGGGCTATAAATGTTTTTCTAGTAGTAAATCAATCTCCATAAAGGATCGGGGTCATATCCACTAGAGCTATAAATACTTTACTGGTAATGGAACAATGCAAAGAAAAATATTTTATGAGTGATATCTTTAATAACCTAACTACAAACTAAGAGATAAAATTCTAATGGATCTAAAAATGGAAATGAATTCACTAGAACACACTTTAAGCTAAGTCAAATGGAGCATTTATTTTAAGTAAAGTTTATTTAACCCCATATTAGATTGTTATCAAATGATTTAAATTGTACTAGTTAAGGTTTAAAATATTTCAAGTTGGGATATTTATCCAAAATGCTCAAGAGCATTTTATAGTAGAGTCACCATTTATTTTTGACATTGCATAACCCACCTGAATTAGGGATCCACTTGAAATTTTAATTTTGAACTACATATGTTTACATATATATTTTAAAACTTTCTTGCATTGAATTTCAATTGCATGAATTTCATTTTACTAGTTTTAACAAAATAAGCTACACCCTCTATTGGATTGTGTTTGAAATAGATTTTCTAACAAGTATAAATATGCTTAGAGTTGTGTTGAGTGGATATTTTTCCCATTTGCAAAATCCCCACCAAATTCATGGTATTAAACTAAAAACCCTCTCTTGCAAAGAAGTTAAAAAAAGAAAACAACTTATCCAAGGTTCCACTATATAAGCATTACACATGCATATTTTGAAAGTAAAATGTTCAAGAATAACAAGTGCTAGAAACAACCAAGTGATTTGCAAGTAAATATAAAAAAGGATCTGGTTAGTTTATTTCATTAATATTTTGTAATTAATTTCCTTAGATTGCAATGGCTATGCCTTAATGTGAATCCATAAAATGAAGTGGTGTTTTATTGATTATCTTTACATTAATCTGTCTTACCCTGAATCCCTATTAGTGGGTTCATTTTAATCTTTAGATTTAGATGCAAATTTTGAGTGTTGTGGAATTGTCCACTTCATTTTAAATCCATGCCTTTAATGTGATATTGTATTCAGTCTTTACAGTTAGAAGGTTCAATTTTATCTTCAGATTGATGTTCCACTAATTGCAAAGTTAGAAGTTAGTAGGTTAGGAAGTTAGAATGTTAGAGAGTTAGAAAGTTAGCATTCATTGATTTATCTACAATTAGTATGAAGTAGTAGGTTAGTAACCCTCCATCCTAGACTTATTTTATCTTGCTTATGCCATGTGAAAATTATGCAGATTCATTCCTTTTAATACTCTTGAAAGATTATCCAAATAATTGTAAAGGTAAAAGCTCAGAAAACTAATTACTTGGATCATGTACCCTCTAGATTTCCTAGATCATATTTATGATGTAAATAGTTATTTTGGGATTTTGAGTTTCATATTAAGAATTTGCAGAAATAAATTTTGGGATGTGCAAAAGAAATAAAACTTGCATGAGGAAACTACAACTAGTTATACTAAATTTGGAATAAAAATGTAAATGTAATACGGTGTCATGTTACCCTACCCTACAAAACCAAATATCATGAGTCACTCACAAGGATAACCCAACCTGATTAAACCTACAATAGCACAATAAAATTAGATCAAGTGCTAGACTCAAAGGAAAAATAGTACCTGCATCGACATAAACCTTCACATAGTGTAATCTCCTAAGAGCATTCAACACTAGATATAAGAATGGACATTAACACAATAATCCTCAGAAATGAACTCCTTCAGTATTGCTCACAAGGTGCAAGTTTTTGAATCAATGTGCATCAAAATTATATTCTTTTATTACAAAAATTCTAGCCCCTTCAACATGGTCTTCCATGGGTAGTTAACATTTTTAGGAACCTTTTGTTTCATATCCCTTTACAAAAAAAAAAAAAGTGTAAATAACCTCCAATATTTTAAACTTTATCAAAATAAGATGACACTAAAAAATAAAAAGGATAAATTTCAATTTTTCCCTTATATCTCCTTCTAAATTGGAACTTACTCTTTGGTCCTTATTATAAAATATTAAACAATCATGAATAATAAAATCCAAAACAAAACATCATCTAACCCTTAAAAAATTAGGGTCATGATCATGGGAACTCTCCAAGCCCTACAATACCTATAGCCACCATACATTATACCAAGTGTGCATAATGTTCATGAAATAATTAACCACAATAAAAACAAAATACACCTAGAGCAAAAAATCCCTTCCCTCTCCATCAAGTGGAATCGATGTGACTCAAACCCAAGTCATTGGGGTGCAAGTCCTAACTAGATTTCCCCTACCACTATGCCCAAGGCTCAGGTTGAAACCCAAGTATTGTAGTAGCATGCTATTCCTGCTCCAACTGACACTCTTCCATCGTGACACTCCTCTACCATTATGATCATCTACAAAACAAGCTGAGCAATATTTGTCCATCGCCTTACTTACCCTTGACTCATCACTCTACCATCCAACCAGGCCTATGTTTGACCTCTGTCTCACTCCAAATAATTTCTCATACTTATCAAATAAATCTTTCATGGATGTTCAAATATAAATCTTGGTTCTAGGGTTTACATGGTAAACATTATTGCTCCTTATGTCCCACTAGTTGCTGCCATGGCTAGCAACATTACAGTCACCTACCACTCACTGGAATTTGACAATGGTTTGGTGAGGGTGTTATCCCACCTAGACACTGTAACGGATACTTGACCACTTTTATTCCTTCACCTTCGATGCTACTATCATTAGTGTGTAGATCACCTTGCATCTTTATCTCTTGTAAGTGTCATGTTTACATGGGGAGCGTTATAAGTTATATGTGGAAATTTATTATCCCACATGCCTGGTGTTGCTACCTCTAAGTGCTTCTTAAGGTGAAACCCACCTTTGGTTTGTTGACTACCTTCGGGTAATATTACTCCTACATTGCACAGTGTGAAAGCTCCTCCCATTGGTTGCCCATCCATGTTCCACCATTGCCCATATGCAAAATATTTTAGACATTAGATCATTGAGGAATGATAAGAATGAAGGTACATTGAACAAAACAACCCTTTATCAAACCTAACATGAATACCAACATAAATGTAAACCTACAAATAATATAAAAATAAAAACTACAATAAAAGAAATTAAATCAAACCAAACAATAAAAGAACCTAAAGGCAACTATAAAGAATAATATAAAAGCAAAATAAAGAATCAAAAATAAAAATCCACACTAAATAAAATAAACAAAGCAACCACGAAATAAACAATAACCTTTAACCTAAAACATAACACCGACTAACACAAACCTTTTAAAAAAAAGTAAGACAAATAACTAAAAATAATAATTAAAATACAATAACTGAGCAATATTAAATATTACCTTTCTAGCCATAACAACTCATAAACATCAAGCCATACCCTATTAGAAAAGTGGTCCCCATTATTACCATATTCAATAAAAATAAATGGACATACAACAACCAAAAATAAGCATCCAATTGCTCAATACTATCCCATTAACTCATTTTTTTACAAATTTTAAGGGGGTCCCCAATATTGGGATTAGTTGTGAAATAGTCACAACAAATGGTGACTCTGCTGGTAAATTCTCTTGAGCATTTTTTATGAGAACCCAATTATGAAATTGATAAACCAAAGATTAGAAAAGTATACACCATTCAATGACATCCTAGGAAATCAATATCAATAACTTCACATGAGAGCAAATGGATTATTTTCTTCAGCTAGGTGTGTGCATTGTGGTTCAATTTATACCTTCGATACTATCCATATTCCATAATTTGGTCCACCTTTAGGCCATGGAATGCTGGTCATAAAACTTATTTTGAATAATATTTTGCAAAATCTCTTTTGAGCATGATTTAGACAGAGCCCCACTACCAGTTAGACATCTATAGCCCTGGTGGAGTTTATCATAATATAGTGACTAATTTGATCAAGCTTTTCAATGCTCTTTTCTTTTTATTTTTTTCTTTTTTCAAGATTTTGTCTAAACATATCCCCATTTCCAGTTAGGTGTCTATAGCCCCAATGGAGTAATTTAAACTTGGTGACTAATTTGATCAGTATTTGCATTGCTTGTGTTCTTCTTTTATAGAGAACTTTGCAAACCTGTATGTAACATTTCAACATGATCATGTTATAAGTTAACCTTAATCAGTTTACCAACATGATTTCATCCTTCAAAATCCCAAGAAGTGTCTCTTCATGTGATTTATTACAGTTAAGCTTTGGGATAGTATTCCATTGTTTCATACTCCACCATCTTAGTATACATTGAGAATAATAATTGTCTAGATTCGTTCTCTTTTCTCTAGTTCCTTTTGATTCTTGGGTTACTCTATATTTTGAAGACATGTCAATTTGTGAGTAACCATTCCAAAACCAAATCCACAATAAAGGGTACTTACTCAAAATGTAAATGTATGGGAGCATGAACATGACTCTAACATACAAAAAAAAAAACTCCTAAAACACTCTAAGGATACAATAAAAACAAACAACTCAAATGAAAACCAGCACATAAAACCAAGACTAAACATGAAAACCAAAAAGTATTTACAAAAAACAAAATATAGAAAAAATGGCACAAAACTCAAAAATGATTTTCCTAGATCCTAAATTTTATTTCTTTCATGAATATAAATAGTTTTGACATGATAGCCATATTGAATCAACCCATAATAAAATCATGCCCACAAATACAAAATCCTCTATTTTACCCTTTTTATTCTAGTATTTAGCAATTTCAATTTGAGATTCTGGCGCATTAAATTTGCAAGAAAATGCAAGATTTTCAATTATTTCTTTCTTATTACAAGAGGTGTAAATTCCAACATTCAATTCATCACTTTGACAAAATTTCTCATTTTTGCAAGCATATAAGATTTCCTTCAAATAAAAGGTTATTTCTAAATTTTTTGACATGAAGTCACCTTTTAAATTTTAGGCCAATCATGCTCATGCAACACTTTGCAAGCATCTAGGATATTTACTAAGTATCATTGTAAGTTTTTAACCTAGATTAAATTTTTAATATTTTATGGACATGATTCAAAAATTCAATCATACTCACATTTGTTTCATTTGGCAAGACAAACTCATTAGCAATGTCAGTAGAAACTAGTTCTAGCTCTTTGCTAACCTCGCATGGAACTTGATCATTAATTACATTTTAATCTCTTGGATTTTGGATAATGGAACATAAAGGTTTAGATTTTACCTTTTGCATATTTTCATTTGCCAAAACTTTGTGAAAATTTGTAATATTTCATTTTTCTTCATTAATTTCATCAACTTTAAACACCTATTCAAAAAATACCAAAGTTAGGCACCCAATCAAAAATATGCCTACATTTTTAAAAACAAGAACCTAGCTTCTCAAGATATGTGTCACATAACACTTTTTCATGATCAATGGCTTGATCTATTTCAAAATCCACATTTTAATTAGGATCACCAATAATATCAAACCCAAACAACTCAGGTTTTGGAATTTCCTCATTTTGAGATGCCATAGACATTGTAGAGCCAATATGTGGATCAAGATTTTTAATTTTTGGTCCCTCAAAGGGAAAAAAAGCCAGTGGTTCTCCTTCTTTATCCATGGTAGTAGAATCATTATCATTTTCCAGCACTTGATGAGATTCCAAACCTTCTTCAAAAAAATTATCATATTGTGCAGGACTTGTAATACCCTCATGCAAGAAAGCACTTGTATTATCCTACATATCAATTGACAAAAAAAAATTATTAAAAGGTTTGGAGTGAGTATATTATTACCATTTCTCCCAAGAATCATAGTAATCATCTTCCAAAATCAAGTTGTGATGCTCAACTACTTCCTCACTATCTTCCAATTCATCAATGTGTTTCTCATCAAATTTACCTTCACCTTCTTTAGATGGTTCAATTATTTTCAAAATTGGGCTACTCTTTGTATTCAAGCTTGCAAGATCACAATCCATATTTGTAACCCATGATTCAATTTTATCACAATTTGGAAGGTGTGGATTTTATTTACCATCAGTTTCAATAATCTCATCCAAAGTGTCTTTCGAGAACAAATGGTGAAATTTTGTTGTCTTAAAATTCATTTATTGATTATATTTCAACCTCACTTTTAACCACTTTTTATGGCTTAGGGGTTTCTAAAATTGGATCCATTTTTACATTCTTCTTTCTATGATCATCCCAATCCTCCTTTGTGAATAATGGTTCTAAACCCTTTCTTTCCCAACAAAAGGGTCATTATTTGAGATGTATTGGAATTCTTGATTATTTATTTCAAGTGCTCCATTCAATTCTATGGAATGTACTTTCCTATCACATATTTCAATACTTATTAGATCTAAGACTCCTCCATTGCCTAAAATCATATTATTGTGAAAATCATTGAAATTTATCTTAGGACCATCATTCGAAAGATGATCAAGATGAGTATCTTGAAATTGATTTGCACTTAAGAATGATGGTTGATTTTGAATGGTAGGTTGAGGTGCACCAATAATTGGGATGTTAAGGGAGGTATTAAATGGTTGAATATTATATGATACAAAATCCACACCATAATTTTGATAACTCAATTGTTGCTCAATTACCATTGCTTGAGTATAGGCTTGGGATAAATATGTGATTTGAGACATCCTTCACAAATATGTGGAAATGAATGGGTCAAGAGCATTGAGATAGACTTGTAAATATGATCTCTCTTGAAGGACATAAGGTACCACCAATTGAGTGTATAGCCCTGGAACCTTTTGACGAATGACATCAAATTTTCACTTGGTCCTCTACGAATAGTGATAAACTGATTATACATTAGGATTGGGTCAACTAGATTTTTATTGAATTGATTGAGAAACATTGCCTCTATTTGATCCCAAGAAGTGATCGACCCTAGGTATCTTAGTAAACCAATCATAAGAAACTTTGTCCAAGGTGTTGGGGAACATTTTATAAGCGATATCATCATACAAAACTGTACAATGAGTCACGTAGATTTTAAATGCTTGAATATGTTATTCTTTGGGCCTTTTCCCATTAGCCACAAATCAAGGAATATATCTCTCAAAACCAAAGGTAAAATTATGTTCAACTCCCGATATGTTCAATGGGTTGTCTATCATCCATGGTGTAAACATGGCCATTAGTGAACCTTAAAGAATACAACTTTAATACCAACTTTTTTAGAAAATAAATATATCTCTCAAAGAAGTATGAAATGATTAAAAAATATAAAATATTTAACATATAGATCATCATGTTAGCATAACCCAAAATATATGCATCAAATAAACCATGATATCAAAGAACATTCTCCAATTTGTAAAAGTTCCAACAAAACCTTGTTATCCAAAACCAATGCTTTCAAATAAACCTTTCAGATAAACATGAGCAATTTAATATTTGAATATCAATGAAGGAAACCAATTCATGCCCTCCTTCTAGTTCCATTTTTGTAGAGTGGATATTTTGTCTAGCTGCAAAATCCCCACCACAGTCAGGGTACTAAATAAAAAACCCTCTTTTGCAAAGAAATTAAACAAAGAAAACTTCTCCAAGGTTTCACTATATAAGCATTAAACATATATATTTTGAAAATAAAATGTTCAATAATAACAAGTGCTAGAAACAACCAAGTGATTTGCAAGTAACTGTAAACAAAGGGTCCTGCTAGTTTATTTCATTCATACTTTGTAATTAATTTCCTTAGATTGCCATGGTTGTGCCTTAATGTGAATCCATAAAATGAAGTGTTGTTTCATTGATTAATCTTAAAATATTTAACAAATAATTATAAAGGTAAAATCTTAGAAAACTAATTACTTGAATTATTCCCAGGTCATATTTATGATGTAAATAGGATCTTTTGGAATTCTAAGTTTTAGATTGAGAATTTGTAGAAATAAATTTTGGGATGTGCAAAAGAAAGAAAACTTGCATGAGAAAACTACAACTAACTATACTAAAGCTGGAATAAAAATGCAAATGTAATATGGTATCATGCTCCCCTACCCTGCAAAACCAAATATCACGAGTCACTCATGAGGATAACCCAACCTAATCAAACCTGGAATAACACAATCAGATTAGATCAAGTGCTAGACTCAAAGGAAAAATAAAACCTGCATTGACATATAACTTCATGTAGTGTAATCTCCTAAGAGCATTCAGTATTAGATAAAGTTTAAAAAATGTAGCAAAACGAATGGACATTAACACAATAATCCTCAAAAATGAACTCCTTCAGTCTTGCTCACAAGGTGCAAATTTCAGGATCAATGCACATCAAAATCATATTCTTTTATTACAAAAATTTCAACCCCTTCAACATGGTCTTCCATGGGTAGTTAACATTTTTAGAAATCCTTTCATTTCATATCCCTTTACAAAAAAAATGGAAGTGTAAATAACCTCCAACATTTTAATTTTTTTCAAAATAAGATGACAATAAAAAACAAAAAGGATAAATTTCAACTTTTCCCTTATATCTCCTTTTGAATTGGAACTTACCCTTTGGAAATTTTTCCTTATATTAAACAATCATGAATAATAAAAATCCAAAAAAAAACATCATATAATCCTTAAAAAATTAGGGTCATGATCGTGGGCACTATCCATGCCCTACAATACCCATAGCCACCAAAAATTATACCAAGGGCACATAAATTTCATGAAATAATTAACCATAATAAAAAATAAATAAACCTGATGTAAAAACTCCCTTCATTCTCCATCGAGCAGTGCTAACATGAATTGATTCTGAGTCATTGGTGTGCAATCGCTAACTAGCTTGCCCCTACCACTATGCCCAAGGCTCGGTTTGAAACCCAAGGCTTGCAGTAGTATGTTATTTTTTCTCCAATCGATGCTCCTCCACCACAACACTCCTCTGCTACAATGATCCTCTACAATACAAACTGAGAAATATTCATCCATCGCCTTACTTGCCCTTGGCTCCTTGCTCTGCCATCCAACAAGGCCTACTTTTGACCTTTGCCTCACTCCAAATCATCTCTCATATTTATCAAATAACTCTCACGTGGATGTTCAAGCATAAATCTTGGTGCTAGGGTTTACATGATAAACATTATTGCTCCTTCTATCCCATCGATTACTGCCATGGTTGGTAGCATTACAGTCACCTACCACTCACTGGCATTCAAAAATGGTTTGGTGAGGGCATTATCCCATCTGGACATCATAATGGATACATGAGCACTTTTATTTCTACACCTCTGATGCTACTGTCATCAACACATAGCTTGCCCTACATATCTATCTCCTAGAAGTACCATAGGTATGTGGGGAAAGTTTTAATTTTTATGTGGAAAATTATTATCCCACATGTTTGGTGTTACCACCTCTGAGTGCTTCATAATGTGAAACCTACCTTTTGTTTGTTGACTATATTCGGGCAGTATTCCTCCCATGCTACGCAATGTGAAAGCTCCTCCCATTGATCGCCCATCCACAGTCCACAATCACCCCTCTAAAAAATATTTTATATGTCATATCATTGAGGAATGATAAGGACGAAGGGACATTGAAGAAAACAACCCTTTATCAAACCTAACATGAATACTAACATAAATGTAAACCTATGAATAATATAAAAACAAACCATAACATAAAAAAAAAAAAAAAACTACAATAAAATAAATTAAATCAAACCAAACTATAAAAAACCTAAATACAACTATAAAGAATAATATAAAAACAAAATAAATAATCAAAAATAAAAATCCACACTAAATAAAATAAACAAAGCAACCACAAAATAAATAATAACCTTTAACATAAAAAAAACAAAGCAACCACAAAATAAATAATAACCTTTAACCTAAAACATAACACCAACTAACACAAACCTTTTAAAATAAAGGAAGACTAATAACTAAAATAAATAATTAAAATCTAATGACTGAGCAATATTAAAGATTACCTTGCTAGACATAACAACTCACAAACATCAAGTCATACCCTACTAGCAAAGTGGTCCCCATTAATACCATATTCAATAAAAATAGAGGGACACACAACAACCAAAAATAAGCATCCAATTGCTCAATACTATCCCATTAACTCAATATTTTACAAATTTCAAGGGGATCCCCATTATTGGGGTTAGTTGTGAAATAGTCACAACAGGTTGATTTTATTCCATCATTTTTCTATGAATGACTAGATTATCAAACTTAAATTCCATTGTGGTGTAAAATTATATTTAAACTCAAAGTAAATGAGCCATGAAATTAAAATAATAATATCATTTAATTTGATTGTCATAATCCAAGTTTGTATCTTGTATTTCATGAAAAATTTCCCTATTTTATAAGTTGCTGCTAAATCCATGTGCACTCTTTCCACTTTTTTCTATTTTGATAAAGTAAATTAAATCATGCATAATCTAATTGTCCAAGAGTAACAACAAATAGTAATAATAATAATAAATAAATAAATAAACAAATAAATACCTAAGTCTAAGCACCCTTTCTTGGCCACTCGATTTTAAAATTATAAGGTTTTAAAAAAACATATGGCTTAAAAGAATTAATCCACCCCTTTGGCACTAAAGTTCAAAATCCTAAGGTTAACCTTCATTTTCCTATGCCTTGTAGATTCATGCCTAAGTCTTAGTTATAAGTCTCCTTTCATGTGTCTACTTATTGACATTAAATTTTAAAACATTTAGGGAATAAAAGGGTTTAATTAATATACCCATTTTTATATTTGATTTTGCTAAATATGAAAAGAATAAAGTCATAAAATTAAGTTTAATCCACCCTAGTCACTATCATATGAGCAATTTCTAAATAGATCTACCGTCCACTTTCACCTATCTAAAACAACGTGCAATGCTACAATGCTTAAGCCTTCCAAGCCACCCTTAAACTACCATGTATTTACTCTAATGAAGTTAAACATTGTGTATATCTACAAAAATTTATGGCATGCATCAACTTTCACAAGATCATGTGGTGCACGTGATTCAAATATGATAGTGATTTAGTTGATTTTCATAAAAGTTTGACTAGCTATATTGTGCAATGCATGTTTCACCTAACGTCAATCAGCTCTGTGGGGGTATTTTTTGCATAATGAGCTCCTTGAAATATATATCATCCATTTTTGGGAGACCTATCATTTCCTGACCTACTAGTTTCTGGTTCTGTCTTTTGGGAAACTCTTTACCATCCCTTTTGAGATTACCACCCTGATAGTTAGGTTTACTTTTTCCACCTTGCCTATTTTTCTCTCCTCCTTTGGGTTTATTATTTTGATATTTCTCCCATATCATAAACCCAACACTTTTCCTCTTTCTTATTTCATATTTTCCTTCTCATATAACTTTTGATAGTTAAAATATGCCTTTCTAGTTTCTTGATTGACCTTCTCTTTTCTTTCCAAATCAAAGGCAACAAGTAGGTTATTAGGGTTGTGCATGTTTACCACCATCATGATTCTAGGATGTAATCCTAAAATTAATTTCTAAGTCTTCATTTATTCATTGCTTTCATATTGATATGCATATTTTAATAGTTGAATAAACCTTTGGTTATAATCATGCACTAGCATGATTTCCTATCGCAAAGTAGAGAAATCTCTAAACTTCTCCACGTAATATTGCTTAGTCAAAATCCTATCCTAGAATTATTTGGTAAAATATTCACATATGAGGTCTACAAAGTATATTTTATGCCCTTTATTAGAATATTTCCACCAATCTAGAGCTACTTCAGTCATATTCATAACTGCTAATGTAGTATTAGATTTAGAGGATAAAACTACTAGAGAAAAGTATGACTCTAGTTCACTCAACCAATTTTCTTCTGAATCACCATCACCTTTTTCATTAAACTTATATATTATGATATTTTTCTAGTTCCTATCAAACTTTTTACTCACCCTGGACCTTCAAGTACTAAATATGTTAGGTTCTCTAGGTGCTTCCTCTACCCTGCCTGATCTAGTTTCTCTTCCCCTATATAAGTCTTCTATGACCCTTTGTTGTTGGATAATAAATTCTAATTGCTAGGCCATATGATTTTTCTTTTGTACCTTCTTTCCTTTGTTATTCCATGTGAGTTTGCAATAATTGAATGACTTTTACAAGATTTTCCTCCTCTATGATGGGTTCATTGGGAGGTGATTTATTCAATTGTTTCATCCTTATTTCATGTTGAGGAAATCCTCATATTATTACTAACCTTGGTCTCCGAATAGGTATTTTGGTGGTTTCTTCCTCCCTACCCTTCACAATATTTCCCAAAGACCCACCTCATAGCATCCATGCCATTTAACCTATAGGTGAAAGAGTTAACTATTAGTTTTACATTTTACTTTAAAAAAATTGTCAATCAGAGTCTACAACTTAGAATCATTGTTGCTCTAATAACATATGTAACAACCCAAGTCTACTCACTTGGTTGTACCACTAAAAAGACAAGTGTTATTAGAGGGTATTTATTTTTATTTTTAAACTATAGTTTTGCACATGAGGGTTGCTTTCAGGACCATATCAAAATTATTTCACCCATTAAAGCATTATCATAAACTTTTAATAGTACATGCATATCATTCTACTTTGGAATTCAATATTGCTGTAAACAACCACCCAAGTGGACGAGATTAGACAAATCTTGTAAAAGTGCCATTAGTGGAGTTTATTGGCCTCATTTATCATCCTCGTGTTCTGGCATGGGCGTCTATCCATGGCAAGGGTTGTCCTCTAGGGCCCATAACACCTAGAGAGGGACACTTTCTTTCTTCATCCTTTAATATTTGTGAACCCATGACATAACAGGTTGCCTTGTTTGAATTTTAAAATATAAAGGATCACTGTACATATGCCCAATGTCTAACTAATTTTCCCTTACCCAAATTCACCTAGAACCATGTTAATACCCTGACCTTGGTCTTGATCACTCATGCTCATTATGACTCATGTGTGTTTATCCCATACCAAATGACGTGGTGAAACCCGTAAAGCCAAATGAACATGGGATTTATCACAATACTTATTGAGAAGCAACCTAGAGATGGTCTCCCATACCACCTCTCATTAACAGATCTAGCCTAGTCACATATTTTGACCAATTCTATCAGTCTATATTTGCTCTCAAAATCTATTAATTACATACTCATACTTCAACAACCTTGGGTGATTTCGGTTAGTCATAAATTATTGGATACCCTTACAAACTTTTATTTATTTTTCTTTCATGATTCAGGGTTTAAAGGTTTAATATCAAAGGAGGATTTTACTTTTCTAAGTATTTGAAATAGAGAAACTCAATTTTCATCAAAATTTCTACACTACTACATAGAATTTTTCTTATTTAAATATGTAATTATAAAAATTCTTCACAATCACTTAAACACTTAAGAGAACAAATGTTATTGTCAATGTAATTTTACACATATTTCTCTGTCTTGTTTATGTTAGTAACTTATTGTCGAATAATCCCTTGTAATAATTGAAGGGTTTCTAAGTTTATTTCAAGTTCTAATAAAATTCTAATTATTCTCTAGAAGGAAGTCGAGTTTTCAAATATCCCAAAGATCTCTTTAATAAGCTAATAAAAGTTTCTTTTCCATAAATATTTAATTAATATATTTTGCTTCCTATATGTTTCTTGCTACGAAATTAACTTCCACATATCACATAAAACAAGCCACAAATTCCTTTAATTATTTTTCTCATTTATGAGGCTTATTTATTCAATCGAGTAAAGCAACATACATCTTAAAAACATACTAATTTATAAACCCTCACACAAGTGATATAGTTTTCAAGTGAAGAAGTCACTCTATCAATGCAAGCGGTGAGATTCTTTTCATCCTAAGCAATGGTTGCTCATGTTAGGGACAGCAAATAGTTCGTTTTTACAAAAGTTTGTTCATTCATGGTTGGTCAAGAAAACCACTATATGGCATGGTATTTTTAACCCAATTCAGATGTATACCATTCTTATCCAGTATTTCTGTCTCAAAATCAAGTTCATACTTGAGTGCACTATCTCATAATAGTGTTTAATATTATTTTGGTTCCAACTGACCATTATGCATAACAATTTTACCCCTTTTCTAGTTAATAAAGATATTAGCAACTTATGTAACATTTTCATAATACTTGACCAAATTATACTTCCCACTATCCATATATAAAAGCTTATTTATTGAATGAGCCATCTATTACTAGATGTATGTTATATTTACTTCTTGCCCAAAACAATTTGAACTTTCAGATTTATCTTATATTTAAAGGATATAATAAGTTTTCTTTTCTTGAAGTGAACTAAACCAAAAACAAAAGCTTACATAATAGCTCAAACAAAATATGCTTTTACAATCAATCACAATAGTTCCATGGTAGAATCTATTTATTTATTAATATACAAGGTAACTTGGTAATAAAAATAACATTCAGGTCTATAACGACCCAAAAATAGACAAACAAAAAATACAAAAATAGAAAGTTTTTTTTTTAACTAAGGAGAGGGATACATGAACCCTTCATGAACCCCTAATCCAACTAGTATTTACCTAAAGTTTCAATCCCCTAATTTTCTTGGATGTTACATCTCATGAAGTACCCTATCACAAGTTTATCTATGTAGGCGTATCATGTGTCACTGCAGATAAGTCCATATGTCGCATCATTCTTGATGAGCTAGACTTATCACCTTTAGTCCATTGAAGGTATACACGCATGTCCATAGCATACACAAATAATTATGTCTAGGTATGCTATGAATATTGTAATTTAAGTTATTTATCTCATCTCCACGATGATCTATCTTAACTCAAATGTAATCTCTTCACAATTTAGTCATTTATCTCCCTAAGGGGGTCTAAATTCCCTTAGGTATCTTATGTTCACCCTAAGGGCTTCTCAATTCCCTTAGGTTACCTATGTTCACCCTAAGGGGTTCTTAATTCCCTTAGGTCACATCTGAGTTCACCTTAGAACTCTACACTTATTTTTCTATCATAAAGAAACCAAACAATGATATATCTAGATACTATAATATCAGAAAGCAATCACCAAGAATCTAGAAAATAAAACAAGCTTAACACTAAAAGAGAATCAACTACATAATATAAAAAAATAAAGAAATAAAGTAAAAGTACCTTTTTTAAACCAATAAATAGTTATTGCATTAGAATTTGTATGATAAATCCTTGTTACTTTAAGGAATATTACAATAACTACATTGGGAATATCTCCCCACAATACTAGTGTATTTGAGCATAAGTAAATCAATGTAAGATATAATTACCTATACTCTGTGTCCATTGAACTCCTTTATTCTCCCTGCTTTCCATTGGATCTTTGAGGGTAGCAGGGGATTAGGATACTCATGGTTCAATATGGTCATGCCTTCAAATGCTTCTACTCATTTACTTTGCCAAATTGCAACTATACAAAATTAAATTAAGTTTCTAACCATCTAATGCATAATGGATATTATAAAATAACCTTTACTTTTATTTTCAACTCTCAAGTTCCCTTAGATAGTCATCCATCATGTACTACTTAGATCAAGGTCTAACTTTAATTAAATTCATTCATGTCTTAAAGCATTAAAGTATCATACCCTTTACCTTTAAAACGATCTCTATCATTTTCATTCCCTAAATCAAAGCCCCATAACTTCAATTCAAATAATAAATCTACATCCTTTTTAATTCACAATTTCCAATCAACCAATTACTATTTAAAGCATTAAAGTCCCATACCTTTAATATTTAAAACAATCATTCATTCATTCCCTAAATTGAAGCCCCATAACTTCAATTTAACGAATAAATCCACATCCTTTTTAATTGAAAACTCCTAGTATAATCAACTTTAATCAAAGGGTTCCTTCTCAATTAAAAACCTTTAATAAATCCCATAAAAATAAAAGGGTACTTTCTAATTAAAATCCTTCAATAATTTCATATAAATCAAAGGTTCCTTTCTAATTAAAAGCCTTCAATAATTTCACATAAGTCAAAGGTTAATCTAATTAAAAGGCTTCATTATATTTTATATAAATCAAAGGTTTCTTTCTAATTAAAAGCCTTCAATAAATATCATATAAATCAAAGGTTCTTTCTAATTAAAAGCCTTCATTATATTTTAAATAAATCAAAGGTTCTTTCTAATTAAAATCCTTCAATAATTTCATATAAATCAAATTTTCCTTTCTAATTAAAAGCCTTAAATAAATCTCATATAAATCAAAGGTCCTTTCTAATTAAATTCCTTCATTATATTTTAAATAAATCAAATGTTCTTTCTAATTAAAAGCCTTAATTATATTTTAAATAAATCAAAGGTCCCTTTCTATTTAATTAAGTTTTACAGCACCTTCCTAAGGCACAATCTACAACCAGAGGCCAACGCCTTCCAAGGAAGATGTTGAACAACCACAACAAAACCTAGCATCTAAGCAACTAGAACCAGGTACTGCTCTTACCTCTATCATAACAGAGTTCCCACTCTTGGAGCATGGTGCTCTCAATTACTTGGTGCTCTCAACTCCCACAATGCTCTTGGACACGTAGTGCCCTCAAACCCTCATAGCACTCCATTTGACATATCATGGCCTTAAAACATACACAATGCTCACTATTAACATTCACTGGATTCCCCAGCACAATGCTCACCAATAAGACACACTCTAGTTTCATAGCGCACAACACTCACCAATTACCACACGATGGTTTCTTTAAAATACAATGCTCACACTCTGGTTTCATAGCACATAGTGCTCACCAATTAACACATGATGGCTTATTTAAAACACATCATGGCTTCCTAAAGCACAATGCTCTCCATAAACATATGGTGGTTTCTCTAAAACACAACTTGGCTTCCTAAAGCACAACGCTCTCCATAAACATATGGTGGTTTCTCTAAAACATATCCTAGCTTCCTAAAGCACAAGGCTCTCCATAAACATATGGTGGCTTATTTAAAACATAGTCTGGCTTCCTAAAGCATAGTGCTCTCCATAAACATATGGCGGTTTCTCTAAAACATAGCCTGACTTGCTAAAGCACATCGCTCACCATAAATATATGGTGGCTTATTTAAAACACAACCTAGCTTCCTAAAGCACAATGCTCACCATAAACATATGATGGTTTATCTAAAACACAGACTATCTTCCTAAAGCACATCATTCTCCATAAACATATGGTGGTTTCTCTAAAACATATCATGGCTTCCTAAAGCACAACACTCTCCATAAACATATGGTGGTTTCTCTAAGACATATCCTAGCTTCCTAAAGCATAATGCTCACCATAAACTTGGATGTAGGTGCTTCCAATATTTCCCATGGAATTTCATGCTACAGAGGAAATAAAACTAGGGGAGCATAACCAGGTTTTCTCACCATACCAACACAAATAAAAACTAGATTCAAAGTTTAAAGCAACCCAACCTTAAAACTTCTATGGAGATGGAAATCTGGCAATGTTTGGCTACCTCTCCTCCTCACTTTTGGTACATTCTTCTATTTCTCCTAGTCCCTAGTCTATGTCTCCCTGGTGCTCCCTTCCTTCATCTCCTATTCTATGTCCTCTTTTTTTATTTGCTTCATCCTTATGTTCATCCTTGCCCAGGTGGCACGCCCACCATTCTTCTTGAAACCTCTCCAAACTCGAGATTCTTTCCTTCAATGCTTTGACCCTTATCCTATATGCGTTCCTTCCCATAATTTCCACCTTTGGAAATTAGTAGCCTCATAGGCTATTTTCATAGGTTTCACTATATAGGGAAAGGGAATAATTACATTTTTAAAACGAGGATGGTACACTTTAAATAAAATATCATTCCCATGATATTTATCAGCTCTTAAATATATTTATTTTATTTAAACAATATCATTATTGTTTTTATTTTTATTTTAAATAAAATAAAATATATCTATTTATTTTTAAATGGATTTTATTTTATTTATTTCAATTAACTAAAGTATTTTAATGAATTTTTCCATTATTTTTTGGTAGATTAATAATTTTATTATAAATAGGGTATTTGAAAGGTGCTCTAATGCCTTGTACATCAGAGGATAAAAAGGAACAGATGAAAGAAACTTTGAACTGCTAGCTAAAACATAATTACAACCTCAAAATTACATCCTCATAATAAAAGGAGCCAATAGCCTTAGACAAGCAGGCACAAAGAGAAACACCAGAGCTAAAAAAGAAGTGGTCCTCGACCAAAAAGGAACTCAAAAAGACGTGATCCCCCACCACAAAGGACCCAAAAAATAGAGGAAGAACCATCAACTATCAAGGAGAATATCCATCTACATATTCCCCTTGATGGCTGACGGTTCTTCCTCTGTAAATATCCATTTGAATTTTTCCAGTATCATTAAAATGAACATCTTTAATTAATTCAAAATAAATCTCATTTGTTAATTGCAATGATGTTTATCAATGAGCTCCAAAGTCAAACATTATTTAATTAAAACCTCATCAATTAATATAAAGGAATATTTATTCAACATATAAATTTAATTTGCTTTCCTTCATAATAATCATACTCTACTTTCACTTCAACATGACAATTTACTTTAGGTATCCACACATATTTTGTAGTTGTTCTCCTATATAAAAGCCAACATTAATATACCCAAGCCATGATGTAGTAGAGAGCAAACACATTTATAAAACAACAAAGAGGGAGTCTTTCCATCAACCCAATCACCTATCTTAGCTATATATTTTATGATAGCTACTAGGCTATCAACTAAAGCTCAATATGATCAGTCATCGATGATTATACCTTCTATCAATAAATGCCTATATGAAGGTATCTATCCATGTTACGTCTAATTACCTTAATCATCATTTCCCCTAATATTTGGTACCCTCATTCTTGGTGGGTGGTTCTACTTGTTCCACCTATGAGTGTACCTGATCCTACACACTTGGCAATATGTTAGTGATAACACACCCTTATAAATCAACTAAACATCATATAGTTGGTTCAATTGTTCAAACTAGGTATCACCACATCATAGGTTAATACATTGTTTTCTTTATGCCATAAAGTCAGCTAGGGAGGGTCATGACATCCTCCCCCACTAGAATTAAACATCATCCTTGGTGTTTCCATTTTTCCTTTTGTTTTTAACAAAAAGTAAAATTATTACATCATATAGCTTCAAAAAAAAGGGAAAACATTGTTGCATAACTTCCACTTTCTCCCAAGTGGAATTCTTCTCATAGAACTGGTCCCACTGGACGTTACACTATTTAAGAGTCTGATTTTGTAGATATTTAGAATAAAACACAAGAATCTTCATCGATAGTACCTCAATAGCCTCCAGATTTACCATCTACAATTTAGAAACATCCCACACATGTTCAGGGTTAGCAACATATTTCCTAAGAAATGATATGTGTAATGTTTCATGGATTTTGGATAGATTAGGTGGTAATGCAAGTCGGTATGCAACTAGACTGATATTTTATGTGATCTCAAAGGGCCCCACAAAATGTGGATCCAACTTCATCGATTTGAGAGCACTTTTCTTTGGCTTAATCCTTAATAACACATTATCTCCAACAAAATACTCTCTTGGAGTCCTTTTTAGATTTGCATAACTCTTCTACCTATCCACAACTTCTTTAAGCCTTTGCCTAATTTTTTTTAGTTGTCTATTACCCTAACCATTTTGGCCCAATCACAACTCGATCCTCTAGGTTGTCCTAAGATAATGGTGTTCTACACTTTCACCCATACAAGGCATAGAAAGGTGCCATTCCTAGTGAGGAGTGATGTCCATTATTGTAGGAAAAATGTACCAAAGCTAGATAATATTGCCATTGATATTTGTGATCCACACAATACATGCAGAGCATGTCTTCCAAAAATTTGTTTACCTGCTCTATTTGACCATCGGTTTTAGGGTGGTATGCTAAACTCATAGTTAGTTTCATACCAACTGTACTATGAAGGGATTTTCAAAATTCAAAAGTGAATTTGGAGTCTCTATATGATATAATTACCTCAGGAAATCCATGCAATCAGAATACCTCTTTGACAAATCTTCTAGCCACTACGTGAGCATCATACTTGATATTTCTCAGTATGAAGTGGGCAACCTTAGTCAATTTGTCTACAACTACAAATATAACATCATGTTGGTGTCAAGTCTTGCGTAAACCCACGATAAAATCCATAGATATAACCTACCATTTTTACATAGGTATATCATGTAGACATAGTTTTCCTACAGGATGCTAGATGAAATATGTGATTTCCTTCTTCATACCTACCCAAAAGGATTTATTCGATCAACTAAAGGATTCCAAGGTGTTTACTAAGATTTATCTGAGGTCAAGGTATCACCAGTTAAGGATTCATGAGGAAGACACTCATAAAACAACATTTAAGACTAGGTATGGGTATTATGAGTTTATAGTTCTATCCTTTGGACTTACTAATGCCCTAGATACTTTCATGAACTTAATGAACAATGTATTTTGAAGATACTTGGACCAATTTTTCCTAGTATTCCTAGATGATATCCTTATATACTCTCGATATAAAGAAGAACATGATAGACATCTTAGGATCATGTTGGAATTCTTAAGGAAGAATCAACTTTATGGAAATCTGACTAAGAGTGTATTCTATGTTCCAAATGTATGATATCTTGGACACATTATATCAGAAAAAGGGATTGTCGTGGATCCAAAAAATATAGATTTTATTTTGAATTGGCCACCCCCTACTAGTGTGATTGAAGTGTGAAGTTTCATGGGGTTAATGGGATATTATAGAATTTATATAAAGGACTACTCCAATATTTTTGGACCCATAATAAACCTTTAGAAGAAGGGGAAAAAATTCAAGTGGTCAAAGAAGTGTGAGGCTGACTTTGAACTACTAAAGCAAAAGCTTACTACTATATCGATACTAAAGGTTCCCAATCCTCAAAGGGAATTTTCAGTGTGCACTGATGCATCCATAGATGGATTGGGTGGGGTACTCTCACAAGAGGAGTCAGTAGTGGCATATACTTCAAGGAAGCTCAAAAATCATGAAGTTAATTATGTTACATATGATTTAGAGCTAGTTGTAGTAGTGCATGCTTTAAAGGTTTGGTGCCACTACTTGGTGGGAAGGCCCTTTGAATTAAAGATAGACCATAAAAGTCTATGGTATATATTCACCCAACCAATACTCAATGTGAGACAAAGAATATGGGTGGAATTTATCGCTAAGTATGAATTTCATATTGAGTACATAAAAGGAAAAGAGAATAAAGTAGTTGATGCTTTGAGTAGAAGGAAATATATAACATCCATAACTAGAATTCACATGGACCTGATGGGTCGAGTGAGATAGGAGTAATCTGAGGATGAGTATTGCTAAGGAATTCAAGTCTAAATGGATAGAGATCCTGAAATAAATAAGGAATTTAGTGTGAAAGATGACTTTTTTTGTTATAATAGAAGGGTCATCATACCAAACATAGGTGATTTGAGGAACTTGATAATGCAATAAGCTCATAGACATCCTTATTTTTCTCATATGGGAGGACCCAAAATGTGAGAAAACATTAAAAGAACCTTCTTTTGGGTAGGTATGAAGAAGGAAATCACATATTTTAGATTTTTACATACTGCCAATACCTGTGGCCTATAGCAACAATATCAGGCCTTGTTGCTATCAAATACATCAAACTACCCACTAGTCTTTTATATAATGTTGGATTTATATTTGTGCCCTTGTCTTCTTTACTTTTTTTGAATCTTGTTGCCATAGGTGTAGATATTGATTTGAAATTTGAAATTCTAAACCTTTTCAAAACTTCATTTGTGTACTTTGTTTGACATATAAAAAATTCTTCATTTGTTTGACTTACTTCAATACCCAAAAAATATTTCATTAAGCCCAAATTTGTCATCTCAAATTCTTTCTTCATGGTTGACTTGAAGGAATCAATTGACAAATTTCTTGTATATAGCAAATCATCAACATATAAGCATACAATTAGAATCTTGCCTTGATCATTTGTCTTGATGTAAAGAGTTGGTTCACTGTTGCATCTACTAAATCCATTGTTAAAGAAATATGAATCAATGTGGTTGTACCAAGCTCTTGGGGCTTGCTTAAGACCATATAAAGCTTTCTTTAATCTATAAAATTTATGCTCATAACCCAAAATCTGATAATCTGGTGGCTGCTACACATACTTCTTGTAATATCCCATTTACTTGATTTGACATCCATTTGGAAAACTTTCCACTTGTTCTAGGCTGCTATTGCTAACACAACTATTATTGTATCTAGTCTAGCTACTGGAGCAAAAGTCTCATTATAATCAATCCCATATTGTTGTGAGAAGCCCTTTGCAACTAACCTTGCTTTGTGCTTCACAATATTTCCATCAACATCAAACTTGGTCTTATAAACCCATTTTACACCAATTGCATCTTTCCCTTCTGGTAGATTTACTAATTCCCAGGTTTGATTTCTTTCTATTGCTTCAATTTCTTCATCCATTACCTTTTGCCAATTTTTTTTCTTAATTGCTTCTTCAAAACATATTAGATCAACAATAGAAAATAATGCAAAATCAAAAATCAAATCATCCTAATTACTTTGAGTCATTTCATAAATCTCCCTCAAACTTTTTGTCTTCTTTGGAGTTTCATCTAAATCTGAATCATCACTAGAGTGATATCGAGGAGTTGAAAAATATGTGGATCCCGTTGATATGTTCCTACTATAATATTTTATGAATTGGAATTATTTAATAGAGCATGAGCTTCAATAGAATTATTTTCTCTAATACCAGATGTTGATGCATGAGTAAAAAATCATTTATGGACTCAAAAATTGTCATTTGCAAATTTTCAAAATATTTTCTAAGCATTTGTAATCTTACCAATTTCACTTTGCTGGTTCCTTGGTATGCTTTTTGTAGAATATACCATACTTTCTTGGACCTTGTTGTTGTTGCAACCCTTGGAAAAATTGACTCTTCCATTGCTTGTTGGATGAAAAACAATGCCTTGGCATCCTTCTTTCTATTCTCCTTTAGAAGATCCTTCTCTGCTTGTGAAAGGGCATTATGTGCTACTTGATCTGCTAGTTTTAGAAATCCATTCTCTACTAAATCCCATAGCTCTTGAGAACAAAATAAAGTCTTCATCTTGATGCTCCAATAGTCATAGTTCTTTCCATTGAATAGTGGAATCTGGGGTTGAGTAAGACTACTACCATTCACTCCTGCCATTCTAAAAATAAACTCACAAAATACCACAACCTAGGTCTAATACCAAATTTTTATTAGAGGTAGAGAATGACACATAAAAATAGAGAATGTATGAAAAATCAAAATAGGGATACCAAAAATAGAGAAAAAATTACTGTTGCAACTTAACTCAAAATTTATTAATTACTGCACTCAACATATTACATTGCATTGCATCACATTACATTGCAAATGGTCTTATTTATAGACTATAAGAATAATCTAGAAAAAAAAATTGCATTAATATGGACAATTGGACAATTGAGAAATCTTTGAAATTTAAAATATCATGAAATGTTTTTGGAAACTATTGTAGATTTATGGAAAATTATATTCCAAGAAAATTAAACTATTGTATATTTATGAAAAATTCTATTCTAGAATATTCTAACTAGTTCTAGAATCAATATTATCATTCCAACATGGAAATTTGTATGCTTTCGATCTATACATGCAACAATTTTCCCACAATCCAACTTTTCATCAATCAAAGTAGCATGGGTGTAGAATTCAAGAAACTGTTTTTTAGGTAACATTTTAGAAAAGGATATCACATGGCGTAAATGGTGATCTAAATTATAAACTTATAAACATATTAACAATAATTGAAATGTTAAAGGTGGCAACAATGAGGGGGCAATAATTTTTTTGGATTATTATTCGCTAAGTCTAAGGTATGCTTGCTTAAGGAATCATAAGGTGTTTGTTTAATTTTTAATTTGTGAATTAAAAATGGCAGTATGAAGTAGTTTATGTTGGTTGAATTAAAAAAGGGAGTTTTGCCTAGTGTCATGTGTGGTGTGTTAGGTAAATGATGTTGTGGTCTTGTTGAAGAATTGAGGTGCATTTAAATATTCCATTTTAAGTAGGAGGTATAAGGTGTATAAGGATTTTATGTGTGTAATTTTTTATTTTGTTGGGTTGAATTTTATTTTGCAAGATTAGGAGTAATAAGGTGTGATAAGTTGCTTGATATTTTAATATAATCCTTGCATGGTGAAAGGGATATATGAAATATTTTGTTGGATATTGATTATTTATTTTTGACAACAAAATAAGAGTGATTGAATATCAATTTCAGATTTTATTGAGCATATATTTTTGAGAAGAAAGTTCATGTGGATGTTTTGAGAGAATATATTGAAATCTAACACTTGAAGGGGCACTAGAAAAACCAATTATTTGTGATATAGGTTTTTGAAGACATGTCTCCATAAGAGCAAGTTAAGAGGTATGAGAACATAATTCCTTGTTTAAAATGTTATTTTGAAGTGAATTTTTTGTAACATAAGGTGGAGATAAAGGGATTGTTTGGTAAGCATTGTTGGAAATATTTTTTGTAACATAAGGAAAGTACCGATCTGATTGTTTCCTACCTAGCAACAGGAGCAAAGGTCTCCTCATAATCAATGCCATATTTTTTAGTGAAGCCTTTTGCTACAATTCTTGCCTTGTGTCTTTCAATGCTCCCATCAACACTGAATTTGGTCTTGTAGACATATTTACATCCAACACATTTTTTTCTCTTTGGAAGCTTCACTAGCTCCCAAGTATCATTCTTTTTTATAGAGGTGATTTCCTCTTCAATGGCTTGCTACCATACATTATGAGTGCATGCTTTCTCATAGCTAGATGGATCTAGCTATGCACTAGAAATTAAAACATAATTTACTACATCTCCTTTAGGATCATTTGAGTCATCATCTCCATACATATGTAGATTTTCAAGTTTTTGTAAAACTGCATTTATTTCACTAGCCTGACTTCTAGTGTATCTTTTCTGGAAATTATCATCCAACATTTGAAAAGATGGATGATTTTGTAGTGTTATTTTACCCCTTGATGGAGAATCAATATCCATAGGTGAAGAACTTACTAATATTTGTATAGAAGGACTTCGAGTAGCTGCTGATGTACTTGAAGTAGTACTCATACTTGGGCTTGGAGGAGGTGTGCTTTTGCTCTTCTTGGTCTGCACCTGATATACTTGAGAAGAACTTGCATCATGGGATTTATCATCAATAAAAACTTTTTTATGATCCCATTCTCCCCATTCTTCAAAAATCACATCCGTGGAAAGTATAATTTTATGCGTTTTTGGATTGTAGAGCCTATATGCTTTGGTACACTCACAATATCCTACAAAAATACATGCTTGAATCTTGGGGTCCAGTTTCTTTATTTTTCATCAAAAATGTGTGTGTATGCTAAAGAACCAAAAACCTTGAAATGTTTTACATTCAGCTTTTTGCCATACCACCCTTCATAAGGAGTGATACCATCCAAACTAGAAGTAGGACTCCTATTTAGAATGTAAACAGTAGTTCTAACAAACATCGACCCAATACATGTTACTAAGATGCTTAGTTTGAAGCATTGATCTGGCCATTTCTACTATGGTGCGGTTCTTTCTCTTCGCCACACTATTCTATTGTGGAGTATAGGTAGTGGTGAATTGCCTCTTTATCCCATATTATTTACAATATTTCAGAAATACCTTTGAAGAGTACTCTCCTCCTCTATCTGTCCTTAGACATTTTACAATGAACTAACTTTGTTTCTCTACATTATTCTTGAAATCTATGAAGCAATCAAAATCTTCATCTTTGGTTTTCAAGAAATAGATCCAACATATCCTAGAGAAATCATCTATACAAGTGAGAAAATAAGAATTAGTACCTATACTTTTTGTCTGCATTAGACCACAAATGTCCAAATGCACCAATTGAAGTGGATAGTTGGCCCTCGACGCTTGTCCTTTTGGAAATTTGGACCTTGAGTGCTTTCCCAAAACACATCCTTCACAAACCTCCTTGTGTTCATCAATTTTGGGAATTCCACGCACCATAGCTTGAGAAGTTAACAATTTCAAGCTAGAAGAATTCAGGTGACCATATATTAAGTGCCAAAGCATACTTGGATTTTCTATAGCAATAGTTGCAAGTTGAGCTCCCCCTAGTTCTCCAAACTTAAGGGGAAATAACCTATTCTTGGTCATAGGTACTTGTGTAATGACTCTATTATAGATGTTCTTATCAAAAATTATACATTTGCCTTCATCAAAAACATGTCTATAATTTTTCTTCATCATTTTTCCAACACTAAGCAAATTTTGTTGGAGTTTGGGGGTGTAATAGATGTCATTTACCTTTTTGATGCCTTATTTTGTTAGAACCATTATGGATCCAATGCCTTTAACTTGCAAATTTTTATCATCTCCCAAATTTATTAGAGATTTATAGGTGGAATCCATTGTTGCAAATAACTCTTCTTTGCCACTCATATGGTTGGAACAACCAGTATCCAAAATACAAGTGTCATTCAGATTTTGATCTGATTTTCCATAAGAAATAAATAGATTGGATGTTCCTTCTTCTTCACCATACTTGCCATATTGACCGTTGCCTCCCTAAGAAGTCTTGGATAAAAAATATTGAGCAAACTGATCGGGTTTGCCACAGTTGAAACAAACTTTCTTGGTTTTGTCACATCCTCTTCCTTGATTGTCATTTCACCCTTGATTTCCATCTCTTCTTTGATTGCTACATCTACTTTGATTTCCACCTTTGCTAGGATTTCCTCCTCTGGAGCTACTTCTGCCTCTACCTCTTATTTGTTCTCTACCTTGGCCTCTTCCTTGTCCTCTTCCTACACCCTCATTGGATGAAAAGGTTTTATCATTGCCTCCATAGCTCGTTGAAGTAGACCCTTGTAATCGCTCTTCATGAGACATCAATGAACCGATTAATGCATCAAATGTTAGAGTGGAAAGGTCTTTTGATTCTTCAATGATGATAGCAATGTGATTCCATTTTTGAAGAAGTGTTCTCAACACTTTCTTCACAACCACTTCAAGTTTGACTTCTTCACCAAGAGTTTGCATCTTGTTTACAATTGCTTTGACTCTTACGCAGTAGTCTCCAACTTTCTCATCTTCATTCATTTTGAGATTCTCAAAATCTCTTTTCAGGATCTAAAGTCTTACTTGCTTCACTTGATCACTTCCTTGGAAAGCTTATTTCAATGCTTTCCATGCATATTGGGCAGTTAAACAAGAGGTAATTCTTGAGAATATGCTTTTCTCCAATGCAGCTTGGAGATGATAGAGAGTAGAGGAATTGCTCTTTTGTGCTTCTTTCTTTGTCTTCTTATGAGCTGCACTCAAAGTCGTCCAATATGAAGGTTATGTGTAACCTTCTTCGACTATATCCCATGTCCATTGCATATGAGTAAGGTCCTCATTTTTATGGACCAATACTCATAATCAAACCCATTAAATTTTGGAATGGGTAGATTGTTATTGGATACCATAGCTTTTTGAAATAAACTAGAAACACACTTTTTATTTCTCAATTACAATTAAAGCACTCTGCTTTTCAAAGAAAAATGTTACAGATTTAAATAAAATCTAACTTGATATACTCTCTCGTAGATATCCTATTCTTCCTGAAGTGGTTATCCTATCACTGGATTGATAAAGTTGTCAACAACTAAATCTTCGTCATCATTAATAAGAATTATTTCAGGTGAATACGATTTTGGTTCTAATATTTCAACTGAGTCACTGTTACTTTGATGAGTATTCTCTGGCTCCTATGATGCAACTCCTACAAATTCTCTCTTCAAATCTACTGCCAAAGGAATTGTCTTCTGAATCTACTTCATATCCTACATCTGGTGCTCTTTGATGGGTAATTACTGCATTTTGTAAATGACTGAATACAGTATTCAATCCATACATTCAAACTTTTTTATCAAAAGATTTAGGGTTTTCTCTTACGAAAAGAGAACAAAGGGCATGATAGCATCCGATTGACCTTATCATGAATGAGTACAAGAATATTCCCCTGAAGATGCAAAAATATTCCCCCTTAAAGCCTCTCAGGCTATTACAATAATTTCCTCTTAGGAAATGTCCTTCCTTTTAAGATGTAAAAATATTTCCTCTTAAAGTTTCTCAGGTGATTACAATAATTTCCTCTTAGGAAATGTCCTTCTGTTTTTGTTTTAAATATTTCAATGCAAAATTTTAATAATTTTAATCAAATTTATATAATAATAAAATATATTATGATAAAAAAATTTAAAAAAAATTAAAACTTTAATTTATTCAATAATATATTAGATTAAAAATAAAATAAGATTAAAAAATAAAAAAATTCACAAAAAAATAAAAGAAAATATATATTTTTTTAGGAACAAGCAAAAAATGCTTATTTTAGTCCCGTCAGGCTTTCAAATCATGACCTATCATGAGTTGGGGCCTTAGACTAGCGATAATTTCCATTTGGCCCTTGTGGCTGATCTGTATAGCAAAAGGAGCCGAGTCCTATATGAAGCGCTTCGATGCTTCAATTTAAAAAAAAAATCAAGAAAATTGTCCCACATTGCCCGTGTGGGCAATGTTTCATGCTTTAAAAGTGTGAATCCACACTAATACTCTCGATTGCCTATGGGTAATTGGGAAGCTCCTTTTGCCATAGGTAAGAGAGTCTATTTGTGTGCCACGTGTTGATGCCACAATTTTGAAGCCACATCAGCACCTCAAGCTGCGGGCTTGCTTCACATCAGCACCTTAGGCTATGGGCCAGATCTACATCACATCAGTCAGGGCTCGTCAGGTTTTGTGTTAGGCTAGATAGGATGCCACGTTAGTCATGGATCCTCGAGTTTTGTGCCAAGGGTAGATCAGATGCCACGTCAGTCAAGGATCCTCAGGTTCCATACCAGGGGCAAATCGAATGCCACATTTGTTAGGGATCCTCGAGTTTCGTGCTAGGGGGGCTCCTCCTGCTCCTTGGTTTTTGTTCCAGCAGGGCTGCTCCTCCTCCTTGGGATGTGTGCCTACGGGGGATCCTCCTCACCAGTCATATGCCTAATAACCCTAACCCCTAACACTGCGCTCTGATACCAAATTGACAATTGAAATAGTTTGATTAAATTTATAAAATGAATTTACATGCTTAAATAGTTTAGAAAAGCTAACTGCTAATGAGAAAGGAGGAGAGAGAAGAAAGGGGAGGAGAGGAAAAATTAAAATTTGACTCCTCTCTCTATCACCGCTTGCCGACTACTCCTTGCCAACCATCTCCTTGTCGACCACATAGGTTAAACTCTAACAATGTCATCCTTCTATAGGCAAGGATATCGAGAAGGATGAAGTGTTAATGGGGGATTGCCAGAAATATTAGTAAATGTGTGATGATGAGAGAAGGACAATCCTTGGTATTCTTCGAACACCTTAGAATTATGCATAAAAAGAGGCGGTAAAACTTATACAATCTCCTGTTGTTCCCTAAGAGAGGCAATGGGGGAGTGTGCAGTAACATTTCTACCTTGTTTTTGAATAGGTTTGATCCTATGGCTATAACTCACTATTGGAAAGGAAATTGAGTGTAGTTGTAGAGTGCATGTTTGGCCATAATGAGTCACTTTGGAAATGTCTACCTCATCCTTACTTGATGCATCGATCACTTCTGGCATATCAACCGTATTGCCTTTATCATTGTGATCAGGTGTTTGGGATATTTCTTGCTCATTGTCCTTGTTTTCCACATCTTCCTCCTCTTTCTTATCTTTTGTGGCTTCCTCATATTCCTTACCTTCCTCATTGTTTCCATATTTAGTGCTATCTTCAGGTGTATTTGTCACTATGTCTACCTCAATCGCATTTTTGTCATTGGGAGAACTACAAGGAATAGTTGCATCTAAAATATATAGTGCAGGTGTAATACATTGATGATTGCGAATAAATTTCTCATCGCAATGATAGCAGAGGCCTTTTGCTTATCGTTCTTTCATTTCTTCAAAATTGATATGTTTAATTGGTAGGGTTGGGTTAATTTTGGGGGTTGTGTAAGTGCTTTGTGCCTTTCCATTATGCATAGGTTTGGGGGCAATGTAAGTGGTTTGAGATTTCTCCATAGGTGGTTTCCCTAATTGATATTGTGCATTGATTTTGTCTTCGGCTAATTTGGCCAATCCAATGGTCTACATCATGGTATAGGGTTTGAAATTCATCACCTCTATTTTAATTTCTTCTTTCAATCCTTTGATGAAGCAATATATGAGAAATGCTTCACCCCACCCTGTGTTGTGTTTGGTGATATCCTTAAATAAAATTTCATACTCACGCACGATAGTGTTTTGATGAAGATATTTGAGCAATTCCCACATGGTTGGGTCCCACATGGCTCTGATACCAAATGGTAAGACCCCAAGGTCTTACTGTAAAAATATTAATAAATTAATGTAAATTTAATCGTAGGCCACTCAAAGGGGGCTCCCTTGTAATCGCTTTACCGCTATAGGGGGTTCCCTCCTTAGAATCTATGATTCTTATTCTTCTTCTTCTTGGATCATTTGTATGAATATCCAACCTAATATATATATCTACCCTAAAGCTACGTTGGTGAACAGACGTGATGGTTCACGTTATGAAAAGACGTGATGGTTCACGTTATGAAGAGATGTGATGGTTCACTTTATGAGTTAATAATATAATAATTAAATAATTAATAATACTAACTAATACTAACTAATAATGTTAGGATGGAGGATCCTAACAATCTAGTTGACTCTGGGAAAGAGGAAAATCAACTAGACACTAGGCATATGTATGCTAATCCCTTGCATACAAAGTTTTGAACATGCCAATGGATTGGGTTGAGATTAAACATGCTGAGGGATGGTGAGAGTATACATCCATCCTTTAAGTGTTATGGACCCTAGAGGATAACCCCAGCCATGGTTTGACCATTATGCCAGAATAAGAGAAAGTTAAATGAGAAAAGTCAAATCCACAAAATGGCACCTTTACAAGACTTGGCCAATATTATCCACTTGGAAGATTGTCTCTAGAAGTTCAAATTCCCAAAAGTGGTTGATATACCTTGTACTAATTGAATTTTATGTTATTGAATCATTGGGTGAACCTTAATTGCTATGAACATGAAATCTCTTTCTAGGATAAACGATGAACTTAAATAAAAAAAATTACCTTGAAAATTGTTTGGTGTGTTTTTATGTGGTACAACCAAGTGAGTAGACTTGGGTTGTTACATGTGGTATTAGAGCAAAAGAGATCCTTAAGTTGTAGGACTCTAAATAATATTTTTTTAACAAACTTAAAACAATTAGTTAACTTACTTTCCTTTTCCATAGGTCTAACAACACAGATGTTGTGAGGTGGATCTTCAAGAAATACCATGGGAGCTAGGCAAGAAGAAACCACCATAAGACCTCAAATGGGACCAAGGATATGTGTCAAAAAAGAAGTTCCTCAAATGGAAATAAGAATGAAACAATTAAATGAGCCTCCACCAAATGAAACAAAGAGGGAGGAAGGAAATTTAGCAAAAGTAGTACAATTGTTGCAAACTCATATGGAGTAGCAAAAAGAGGAAATGGCCCAACAGAAAACTCACATGACCCAACAACAAGAGTTAATAGTCCAACATATGAAATTAATTGAGGAATTAACCAAGGGTAGGAAATCTATAGGCAGAATATAGGGAGCATCCACTAAGAATGTAAGAACTAATAGGGCTAGAGTGAGCGTGGAGTTGACCAAAAACATAAAAAAGTTGTGATTTCCAAATTTAATGGGAAGTATTATGGAGATGCAATGGAAAATTGGTTGAATAAGCTTGAATCATACTTCTCTATGATGGTTTTATCGTCGTAATATTAACATGTGATGGTTGTCATGAATATGTAGAAGTAGCCATGGATTGGTGGAAGACCTTTAAGATAGGGTAGGGCATTGAAGCTACATATCTCAAATGGGAGGACTTTGCTAAGGATTTTATAAAAAATATTCCTAAGCAGTACTATGTGGAGAAATTTGGGGAATTTACTAACTTGCAGCAAGAATCAATGACAGTCTGAGCCTATCATAAAAAATTTATTCAATTTCTTAAATATGCAACCTAGTATGAGAACTATGAAGATATGAAGGTTCAAAAGTTTTTTTTGGGACTTCACCCCGAAATTCGAACTGTGGTAAATATACATAATCTTGAAGACCTTCCAAAAGCTTTTGATTTATATCATTAAGAAGAAGCAAATCAAGAAGATAAAAGAGAATATTTCAACTACCATAAGTTATCTAAAAATTATAAGGATGAACTTAGGAAGCATAAGAGCGCATGATTTATGAAGTGGCAAAAATATCAAACTAAAAATCCTAAAAGAGATGATCAAATCAAGCAAGAAAATAAAAATAGAAATAAATTCCAAGGCAATAATTTTAGAAAGGGATGATAAAGAACACCCTAGAAGGAATGATAGAGACCATCAGGTCAGGATAAGGCTAAGGAAGTTGCATTGCAAGGCAGGAATGAGGATAGCAACAAGGGTAGCAAATATGCTCCAAATGGTTGCTATGTTTGTAGAGACCCCCATTTTGCCAAAAAGTGCCCCACAAAGCTGATATTTGCTAGAAGGCACTAGAAGAGACTACCCACCGGATTTTTGTAGCAATAGGTAGTCCTGTACTTGATGGGCAAGTTACTCCTTTTCTATCAAATGGTAAAATTTATGATAAGGATATTCGCATTTTGATTTATAGTGGATCTAGTGGTAGTTTTATTTCCATTAGTTTAGTGAGGAACATACCAGATAGACCTATATTTATCGATAATGGTTTGAAAGTGGAGTATGGGTCAGGGTAGACCTATCTAGTTAACCAATGTTTGTTTGCTCCTCACATTATCTTACCCCAAGGTAGAACCAACTGGCATTTGTATGTGGCACCTTTACACACCTTTAACATCATCCTTGGTGTTGATCAATTAAAATACCATATAACCCTTTTGAATTTTGAGGATAGATGGTTAGAGGTCATGGATGAATCCAACCAAAGGATTAGAATTCATTATGATTGTGGTTTTGTTAAACCACACCTGTTGTCAGAAATGCAAGTGAAAAAATCAATATGGAAGAGGGGAATGATCTATGTGGTTTCTACAGATTTTTTGTTAGAGGTTTCTCAAAAATTACTCAACCTATCACAAACCTTCAAATAAAAGGAAAGGCTTTTAAGTGGATAAAACAATGTGAGGAAGCCTTTCAAACTTTGAAAGAGAGGTTGATGACCGCACCAATTCTAAGGTTACCTAACCCTTCCAAGAGGTTTACAATGTGCATTGATGCATCAATTGAAGGATTAGGAGAGGTTTTGACCCAATATGAAGTAGTCATTGCCTTTGAATCAAGAAAACTTAAGAGACATGAGGTAAACTATGCCACTCATGACTTGGAGTTAGTAGTAGTTGTGCATACTCTTAATATTTTGAGACATTATTTGCTTGGAAAACCATTTGAAGTCAATAAAAATCATCAGAGTTTATGGTACATTTTATCCAACCCTTGTTGAATGCTAGACAAAATTTATGGATGGCATTTTTGGTAGAATATAATTTTAGCATCAAGTATATCAAGGGTAAGGAGAACAAGATTGCAGATACTCTAAGTAGGAGAGGGTGTATTGATGCAATGACAAAATTTCATTATGATTTTATAGATTAGATGATGGAAATGCAAAAAAAAAAAAGATGAGTTTTGTTAGAATTGTAAAACTCAAATCAAACAAGAACCTAGAAAAGACACATGATTTGTATATAGAGATGATATGTTGTACTATAAGAATAGATTGGTTTTTAAATATGGGTGGATTGAGAGAAACCATACTAAAGGAGTCACATAATACTCCTTATTTTGGGCATCCAAAAGGAGCGAAGATGCGCGAGAGTTTGAGGAAGGCCTATTATTGGCTAGGAATGAAAAAAACATTAATGATTATGTGGCTAGGTGTTTGGAATATTAGAAAGTCAAAGTGAAACATCTGCACCTAGCAGGTTGTTTGCACCCACACGACATATCTACGTATAAATGAAAAGTGGTATCGATGGACTTTGTGGTCGGATTACTTAAAAAATATTTAGACATGATGCAATCTTGGTAGTAGTAGATAAATTAACCAAGGTTGCACATTTCATACCTAGGAATATACAGGATGATGCACCTGCTATAGCAAGTAATTTTTCTAGGGAGATAGTGAGATTGCATGGATTTCTAGAAGTTATAATCTTCGATAGAGATTCACATTTTACATAGAAGTTTATGCAAGTATTGCATGGATTTTTGGGTACCAAAATTAATATCAGTTTAGTCTATCACCCTAAGATAGATGGATAAAATGAGAGGGTGAATTAGGTTTTAGAAGATATGCTAAGAATGTATTGTATGAATTAGCATACTAAACGAGAAGATTATTTGTACCTAGTTGAGTTCACATACAATAACAATATCACTAGGTATAACACCATTTGAAGCCTTGTATGGGAAAATATGTAGGACTCCCTTGTCATGGGACAATCTGGAATATTGGGTAATGATCGGACTAGATACTATAAAAGAAATGGAAGATCAGTTAAAAAGAATTCAGCAAAAGTTGAAGGAGGTCATAGATCACCAAAAGAGCTATGTGAACCTCAAAATAACATCGAGGGAATACTCTATAGGTGATAGAGTGTTCTTAAGGGTGAAACCTACTAAAATTTCTATAAAATCTTCCAAAGTTGACCCTAGATATGTGGATCCATTTAGTAAAATAAGTCATGTTGCCTACAAACTTGCTCTGCCACCAAGATGATCAAATATCTATAATACATTCCATGTGTCCCTCCTTAGGAAGTACATTTTTGACCCCACTCACATTTGAAATATTTCCAATTTGTAGATGTTCGACCCACTAAAAATTGAAGTTTGGCCAGTTTGAATACTTGGTTTTAGGACCAAGAACTTGAGGCAAAGGAATATAGATCAATTTCGAGTCCAATGGGACCACTACTCGGATAGAAATTCCACATGGAAGAATGTGGCTGATATGCAAAAATAGTTTCCTTTTTTGTTTGAGTAGATGTGAACAATTTAAACTTTCTATGTGGATTTATGATGTATATGTATATATGTATGGATGTATAACTAGACTACTGAGTAGAGTTGCTTTTATGTATGTTTTGGTTTATGCATTGATATATAGTGAATGTAAAATGAAACACTATGTGGATAGATTGTGTAACCAAACTTGAATTATTGAATGATTTATAGTTAAATGATAATTTATAGACATGATTAAATGATGTATGATTAGTGAATGGACATGTTTATTGAAGGATATATGAATGGATACAAACAAATGTATTTGATTTGTTAAAATATACAATAAAACACAAGGACTATGTTTATTTTTAGTGGGGAAGGATGTAATGACCCTCCTCACATGACATTTGATAGCAAATGAATTGATGTTTTATTCTTTCCTTTTTCTAGAATGTGGTACTTCTGATGGTTGTTGTGTATGCAGGACCAGAAATATGCCTTCAATGGACAAAAGGAGGTCAATGTAAAAGGTAAGAGGGAAGTGATGATTCAACTTGTGAGTACATGGAATGCTCACACAAGACCATATCATATAGAATATTGTGAATGACTACATTATGTGTGGGCTTTGTTTTGACATTTATGGGAGTTAATTTGGTAATTGAAAATTACTTAATGTTTGCTTTGAGAAGTTTACAAATACAAAAAAATAACAATAATTAATAAAGATTATATAAGATAATAGAAATAAAATATAAAATAATAAATAATAAATATAATGGTGGTATATCTTTTCTTACACTATTGGATACTCTCTCTGCTTAATGAAAAGTTGTTAGTGGTAGATGTTGGAAGGGGGTAATTCCGTGAAACCTCCATGATTGTCTTCAACCTCCTCCAAGGTTTTATCAAACCATAGAGAGGGAAATATAGGGGGAGAGGAGATGTTATATTTTTTTTATGATTTGCATTAAATTATTTTGATATCCTTATCTATACTCTGCATTGGATTTGGAGGAAAAAAGAAAATAATTTTGAGAGCTTGTTGTGTGTGCCTAATAATAGAATATGAAACCACTTGGAAAATACAAAATAGTTTAGGTTATATTTTATTATTATCTTAGTGCAAATAGCATCGTTTTGGATGATTGAATTAGTTGTTTATTTGATTTGGAACCAATTAAAATAAAAATTTTATGCAATTTGAATTGTTGCTTGTGGCAATTGTGTTTGTGTTTGCCATATGCTACTCGATGTGGCTTGCATGTATGTTCATTGTTAAATGGATAATTTTTCAGCTGTATATATTAATATTTGCCTTCAATTGTGTTTTGAATTTTACATTTAGAAATGATCTTTTAGAGACAAAAATAATGAAAATAAAATTCTCTTGTAATCTTAGAGCTCTTAACTTTTGTGAAATCCCCAATTGTCTGATATATGTATCATTGTAGAAGGAATATACATTAGAAACCCAAAAAATTCTTGTTATTATAGAAAAGGGACTTGCAAAAAAAGCTTGAATTCATATGAAGTCAAATTTGGGACTTATGTGAAAACCTTCTTTAATGACAAATTTTCCCCTTCTTGACCATACAAACTACTCTTATGTTGTGGCAGTGTTGTATTAGTCTATCTAGGAACTGTGGAGAAAGGGGTTGAGGCATAAATTGAAGGTAATTCTAGTCCCAAAATTATCAATGGTAATTAAGGAACTTTTTGGAATACTTTATGAAGATGACTTAATTATGTGGAATCATGACCAAAATCTAAAAGAGGAAAATGTTAATGCTTATTATCTGCATGGTAATAGATAAATGAATAAATTAGTTTCTCTATTTTAACCTAGTTGTAGCGCCTCAAGAAATATATTATCAATTGTATTTTATAAGGTAATACAATATGCATCCAAACCACAATGTTAAATATTGTAATAACTCTATATAATGGTGTATTCTCCACCAATTTACTGGTCCATCCATCCTGACTTGGGTGGATCATCCAAATTATGCATAGTTGGATTAGAATGTATGGAGTGGAGTGGGATGCATACATAACCTATATGAGGTATGTGAATAAAATATATAGCAACATAAATTAATATCTATTGTAGTAGCAATTTATGTTCCTTGTTTTCTAAATTGTGTTTTGTTTTGCACAATTTTATCTTTTTCTACAAATTCAACAATTGGTATAAGAGATAGTATTGATATTACAAACAAGATCTAAAGTTAAGAGCCAATGTTAAAGCTCAAAGTGGTAATTGAAATAGTAGTCCCAAGCACTTGCAAAGTGGCTTAGAGAAAATGTTAGAGCATTGAGTGAGACTCCTACAATAAAATTTTAGGCTAGTTCAAGAAGGATCCAAAAGCTCATTGGTAGAGCAACCTCAATAGATAGAGGTCCTAGATTTATTTCTTAGTTTATTCATACCTTTAATATAGTATGAGATCCAAATTAATTAAATTGAAGAAGACAAGTGAAGTAGAAACTAATTTGAAGGAGAAATAATAAACAAAAGTATCCTCAAAGGAGAAAGAGGGAGTGATGAGAATTGTTGGATGAAGATTATGTGTTGTAAAAACAAGGTCCCACACATGAAAGAAGAAAGGTAAATTTTTGATAAAAAACAACAAAGTGAACCTCATAAGTAGTAGTCTACTTTATTACACCTAGTGGTTGCAACGACTAGTTATCTATGCAGTCCAGTAGGATGAGAAGATTACCATAAGGACATTTCTGGTTTAGTCTTGGAATCAGTTGCACATTGAAGAAGGAAATCAATCCCACACCGAACAAGGAAAAAAAGTAATGATTAGAATGTTAAAAAATATGTGAATGTGGGTCTTCAATAGGATGTTAAAAAATATGTGAATGTGAATGTATAATAGTGCAGATTTATATGCAAGAGCAAGTTGAAGAAGTTTTGTTCAAGAAATTAAAGATTGAAACATTAAGCATTAAGGGGGAGAATGAAGAAGTTAATGCTTAATGTCTACATGGTAATGGATAAATGAAAAAATTAGTTTTTATATTTTAAGGTGGTTGCAGTGCATCAAGTAATATATTGCCATTTGTTTCTTGCAAGACAATACAATATGCATGTTGAACACAACATGAAACATTGTAATAATTTTATATATTGGTGTATTCCACACCGATTGAACTATTCATCCATCATAATTTGGATGGTTCATCCAACTTATGCATAGTTGTGTTAGATTGTATGGAGTGGAGTGAGATGCCAACACAACATATATGAGGCATATGAATAGAATACATATTAGCAAAAAATTATGTATTTTATAGTAGTAATTTGTGTTCCTTGTTTTCTATTTTCTGTTTTATTTTGCACAGTGTTCTGTTTATCTTCAATACAAAAAAAAATTATAGGAAAAATAGTCTTTGAGCATGGCATGTTAATTACGAGTAGAGCATAACACATAAAAAACAAAGAATGTATGAAAAAAACAAAATAGGGATACCAAAAATAGAGCAAATATTATTGTTGCAATTTAACTCAAATTTTATTAATTACTGCACTCAACACATTACATTGCATTTCATCACATTACATTGCAAATAGTATTTCTTATAGACTCAAAGAATAATCCAAATTTTTTTTGGCATTAAGTTGAACAACTAGACAGTTAAGAACTTTATGCAAGTTAAATTATTCTAGAAATTTTTTGGAAATTGTTATAGATTTCCAGAAAATTTTATTTCAAAACATTAAACTATTGTAGATTTCTAGAAAATTATATTTTAGAACATTCTAACTAATTCTGGAATCAAGCTTATCATTCCAACACTCCCCCTTAAGCTTGATTTCCTTGCTTCCTAGACTTGATGATGCCCAACCTTTCTCTCAAATTTTCAAAACTCTCCTTGGCTAATGGCTTTGTGAGGATGTCAGCATACTGATCTTTAGTTTTGCAATGTTCAAGATATATTTCACCATTGTTGACCAATTCTCTTATGAAATGATATCTTGTATCAATATGCTTGCTTCTTTTGTGAAAAACATGATTCTTTGATAGTTCTATTGCTGAGTTATTATCACAATATATTTTTGTTGCTCCTTTTTGTTCTTGTTTCAATTCTAACATTATTCTTCTCATCCATACAACTTGACATACTATTTTTTTTGCTGCTACATACTCTGCTTTAGTTGTTGAAAGAGTGATAATGGGATATTTTTGGGAAGCCCATGAAACTACACCTAAGCCGAGATGAAATATATATCCGGATGTGCTCTTTTTATCATCAATGTTACCAACAAAATCACTATCCATATATCCAATCAATCTAAAGTTATTTGATGTTGAATACAATATCCCATAATCTCTTGTTCCACTAACATATCTCAAAATTATTTTCCTTGCTTTCCAATGTGTGTCCTTTGGAGTCTCCATGAATCTTGAAATTAGACTTATTGCATGCACAATATCAGGCCTTGTTGCTGTCAAATACATCAAACTGCCCACTAGTATTTTATATAATGTTGGATTTATATTTGTGCCCTTGTCTTATTTAGTTGGTTTGAATCATGTTGCCATAGGTGTAGATGTTGATTTGCAATTTGACATTCTAAACCTCTTCAAAACATCATTTGCATACTTTTTTTGACATATAAAAATTTGTTCATTTGTTTGACTTACTTCAATACCTAGAGAATATTTCATTAAGCCCAAATTTGTCATCTCAAATTCTTTCTTCATGGTTGACTTGAAGGAATCAATTGACAAATTTCTTGTATATATCAAATCATCAACATATAGGCATACAATTAAAATCTCACCTCAATCATTTGTCTTGATGTAAAGAGTTGGTTCACTGTTGCATCTGCTAAATTCATTGTTCAAGAAATATGAATCAATTTGAGTTGGTTCAATATCTTGGGGCTTGCTTAAGACCATTTAAAGATTTATTTAATATCTAAAATCTATGATCATAACCTAAATTTTTTAAGGGGGGGGGAGGTTTAAATAAATTTATTTTCCATAAAAATTTTTTACGGGGGTAAAAGAGATAAAGTCTTCATCTTGATGCTCTAATAGTCATAGTTCTTTCCATTGAATAGTGGAATCTAGGGTTGAGTAATATTGTCGCCATTCACTCCTGCCATTCTACAAATAAACTCAAAAATACCACAACCTAGATTTGATACCAAATGTTGATTAGAGGTAGAGCATAACATAGAATAATAGAGAATTTATAAAAACAAAATAGGGATACCAAAAATAGAGGAAAAATTGTTGTTGCAACTTAACTCAAATTTTATTAATTACCGCACTCAACACTTTACATTGCATTGCATCACATTACATTGTAAATGGTATTATTTGTAGACTAGAAGAATAATCTAGAAAAAAATAATTGCATTAATATGGACAGCTGAACAATGAAGAACTCTCCGAAATTTAAAATATCCTGAAACATTTTTTGGAAACTGCTGTAGATTTATGGAAAATTCTATTCAAGAACATTAAACTATTGTAAATTTCTGGAAAATTATATTCTAGAACATTCTAACTAATTCTAGAATAAATATTATCATTCCAACATGGAAATTTGTATGTTTTCGATCTATACATGCAACAATTTTCCGACAATCCAACTTTTCATCAATCAAAGTAGCATGGGTGTAGAATTCAAGGCATTGTTTTTCAGGTAACAGTTCAGAAAAGGATCTCACATGGTGTAAATGGTGATCTAAATGCTACATTTATAAACATATTAACAATAATTGAAATGTTAAATCCATCATTATAATTATATCATTATAATATTTACTTTTCAAGATAAATTTTCAATGTGATTGAAAATTCAAGCAAGTGATGCTAGTGATGATCTAAATGTTAACCTATACTTTACAAGTTTTACTTTCCAAGATAGTTTTTTCTGCATCAATTTTAATTTTGTTTAGAAGGAATTGTAAATTAAAGAGTAAGCATTTTGTAAATGAGAGAGAGTATGTTTTTTGTTTAATAGTATAATTTTGTAGTAGGTGAGAGACACGCAAGGAAATTTATTCAATAATAAACGAAGTGGAGTAAATAACACCACCACATAATAATTTTTGGAGACCCTAAGACACACAAGGAGCAATGAAATTTCCTTTGGAAAAATCTACGGAATATAAATTCCATGATTTGAAATTTTGTGAATGCCTTAGCGAAGAAATGATTAGCAAAATTTGAAACTACCCTGGAGCAGAGCAAAATATAACAAGCCAGTTGACGAGCAAAAATTAATAAAAATTTTGTCAACAAAAATTAACAAAGAATGCAAGAATCCACTCAAACCAATTTTTGCTCTTGCTCAAACCTAATTTCATGAGCAAAAATTTGAAAATGCTCGAGCAAAATTTTTTTGGAGTAGATTTTAACAAAGTAAAAGCTCTTACATAAACCAAAACATTTAATTTGAGTGGATTTTTACACCAACTCACACGAAGCAAAAAAATACAAAGGAAATTCTCAATGGAGTTTTACTGGGGTTTAGCTCACCAAAATTTTCAAATAAAATGATTTGGATAGATTTTGATAAGGAAAAAATATTTCTATTTTGAGCAAAAGTGGGCAACCAAGAAATAAAAGGAGAGAAACCCTAACTTTCCAGAGATAAACTATTCAATAGATGAATATCATGCATAAGCAAAAATATGCTGAAAATATTATATATATTTCTCAAAATGGAAATACATCCACATACATCTACAACTTAGAAAAAGTTGTAGGTTACACCAATTAAAATATTTTGAAAACTACAGCTTCAACCTTTGGCTCTCTGGCATTCACCTTCTTCGTCTGCTATTTTTCAACTTCTATTGTCTCTCTCTAAATAAAAACAACTGCACATATATATAGCTAGGTATTGGGGGAAAATTTCACCAGCATTCTGACATGCATAAAATTAAAAGTATGATGCCTATCCAATCATTGAACAAATGCAACTATCGATAATAACTTCGATCACATCAACATCAGGTGATTACATTAGAAGATATTTTAGAGATCTAGTAGGTGAAATATGATTTAATTTCTAACATCCTCCTTTAAATAATATTTCACAAAAACTTTGACACAAAGCATTTCCCTCATTTTTTAAAAGTCTTCCTCCTTAAAAGGTTTTGTAAAAATATTTGTTACTTGGTCTTTGGACCTGCAAAACAATAACTCAATTTCTTTATATTTTTATCAATTTTCTAATGAAGTGGTAGCATATGTTGATATGCTTGGTCCTCCCATGAAATACCAAATTTTTTGATAGTGCTATGGTGGAATTATTATCACAAAATATGGTTTTTGCCCCTTTCGGTTGATGATTTAGCTCACCCAAAATTCTTCTAAGCTAAACTACTTGGCAAGTGGCTAAAGTTGCGGTAACATATTCTTCCTCGATAGTGGATAATACAACAATGGGTTGTTTATTTGATGACCATGAAATTAATTCCAATCCAATATGGAAAGCATAATCCAAAGTGCTCTTCCTATCATCTATATTGCTAGCCCAATCGTTGTCTATGTAGCCAACAAGTTCAAGTTAATATTTTCTTGCATAATAAATTCCATGGATTTTGGTCCCATTAACATAACGTAGAATTATTTTTCCTGAATGCAAGTGAGTGTTCTTTGGGGACTCCATAAATCAGCTAATCAAACTCATTGTAAACATTAAATATGGTCTAGTTGTTATCAGATACATGAGACTTCCAACTAACCTTTTGTAGAAAGTTGGATCAACATTGTTGCTACAATCATCCTTGCTCAATTTTAGGCCTATTGCAATTGGTATAATTGTTGGTTTTCTATCCTCCATTTTAAACCTCTTCAAGACATATTTTGTATACTTTCCTTGAGAGATGAAGATACCATCCACATATTGGGTAACTTCAATGCCAAGAAAATATTTCATCAAGCCTAATTCCATCATCTCAAACTCCTTCATGGCATTTGTAAATTGTTCAAATAGCATATTGCTATTACTAGTATAAATCAGATCATCTACATACAAGCAGGCTATTATCATATCGCTCTCTTCATTTGTCTTCATGTAGAGAGTGTGCTCATATGGGAATTTTATGAACCAATTCTCTTGAAAGTAAGTATCATTCCATTTGTACCAAGCTCTGGGTGCTTGCTTCAACCCATACAAGGCTTTCTTCAATTTTAGGACCTTGCATTATTGCCCCTCCAACTCATAATCATATGGTTGGTGAATGTAGACCTCTTCTTCCAACACTCCATTCAAGAAAGTAGATTTGACATCCATCTAATAAACATTCCATCCTTTTTGGACTACTAGTTCTAAAATCAATCTGACTGTGTCAAGTCTCACTATAGGTTTATACACCTCATGATAGTCGATCCTTGAATTTTGCTTGTAACCTTTTACAACTAGTATGGCTTTATGCCTTTCAACTTCACCTTGGGCATTAAAATTAGTTTTATATACCCATTTCACTCCAATGGTTCTCTTTACCTGTTGGAATATCCATTAACTCCCAAGTCTAGTTCTTCTCTATGGCTTCTATCTCATCATCCATAGATTTTATTCAATTTCTATTTTGAATTGCTTCTTCAAATGAAATTGGATCACTCTAAAAAATAATGCAAAATCATAATGTTCTTCATCTATTTTAGTTCTAGTTATCTCATATATGTCTTGCAAGATATTTATATTTAATGGTGTCTTCAAGTTGGAGATCCTTCTTGCAAGTGGAGGCAATTATGATGATGAGGTAGTGCTACTACTAGCATCGGTACTACAGTTTGAACCTACAGGTGGAAGCACTTTGTCTCCTTCCAAGTATTTAGACTCAATAATTGTTGGCTCTTGCAGATTAGTCTTGGATTTTTATTTTGAATATTCATATTCTAGGAACTTCACATCTCCTCTTATAATCAACTTATTCGTGATAGGGTTATACAACCTATAAGCCTTTGATTCTTCACTATACCCAATGAAGATACATTTTTTGCTTTGTCATCCAACTTCTTTATTTTGTCATCTAGAACATATGCATATGCTATGCATCCAAAAATTATTAAATGAGCAACATTGGGCTTCTAGTTGCTCCAATATTCTTGAGGGATCGTGTCCTTCACACTCTTCATGGGACACCTATTCAATAGATAAACTGCACAAGCTACAACTTCTACCCAAAACTCATGTGGTAATCCTTTTACTTTCAACATGCTCCTAGCCATATTCATTATGGTTATGTTCTTCCTCTCTGCAAAACCATTCTATTGTGGTGTGTATATTAGTTGTGAAATGCATTCTAATTCCATTTTCTTTGCAAAAATTATGGAATTGATTGAAGATGTACTCACCTCCTCCATCTATTATGAGAGTATTCACATAATAGCCACCTTTTTTTCAACCAAAGCTTTGAACTCTTTGAATTTTCCAAAAGCTTCTAATTTTTTTTTATTTGATATACCCATGTCCTTTGACTGAAATCATTTATGAAAGTCAAGAAGTAATTGTTGTTGGGAATTGAGCTAGTTTGTAAAGAGTCGCAAATATCTGAATGCACCAACTCCAATGGCTATGAAGTTCTCCAAGACTATCCTATAGAGAATGCATCCCTATGGTACTTTTTGGATAGGAAACATTCACATGATTGATTTGGTTGCTCTATGAGGGGTAATCCCTTCACCATTTGTTTCTTGTGCAGTAGGTTCAGGCCACTAAAACTCAAGTGATCGAATATGAGATGCCACAACCATATAGAATATTTTACAACTACACTAAATGAAAGCAACAATTTATTTTAAATATGTAGGGGAAACATATTATTCTTTTTCATGGCCACATTTTCTATGAGCCCATTATTTTTTCTTTGATGGTGCATGTTCCATTTTTAATTTGCATAATGTGCCCATTTTTGCACAAGTTTTCCAATGCTCAACAAATTGTGTTTCAATGTAGGCACATAATACACATCAAATGTGCCTTATTTCACCTTGCTTAGTGTGAATTACGATCTTTCCTTTACCCATGACAAGTACCTTACTATTGTTTTCCATATTCATCTTAGATTTGATGGTTTCATCCAACTATGAGAACATTTCTCTGTTCCTAGACATATGGTTATTGTAACTACTATCAAGATATCAGGTATTCTTCTAGTTCTCTTCATCAGTGTTGTAAGTTAGCATCATAGGCCCACATACATCTCTATTGTTTGCACTATTATTTTCATTTGTATAGTGGGCTTGTTACCTATTTTTCTTGGCCAAATTCTTTCTAAAATTATTTTTGTAATGGCTAAATAACATTGGATCTTATATTTATCATACCTCTGATTTGATCTTCCTTTTTTATTTCTATCGTTGACTCTTCCTCTTTCTTGATGGAAGTTAAGACTGGTTTCTCATTCATTGGGATTTTATCGTCCTCCTCTCTTATGGCCTCTTCCACATTTGCCTCTGTTATTTTATCCTCTTCCACATTGAGAACTTGAGGGATTCTTATGGGATTCTTCTCTTCTACTATTGTCTCGAAATGAGACCTATGTCTTAAACGCTTGCTCTAATGAGAACTGATATGACCAGCTTAGCCTCTGATCATATATTTTTAGAGAACCCATGAGCTCATCTACTGAGAGGGTTGTTAAATCCCTTGATTATTCAATCACTATCACCATTGACTCAAACCTTGTTGGTCTCCACTATTCTCTAGTTCTCAATATTCTCACCATTCAACCTCATCTGGTTGATGATACCTATAGTGTAGGTAAAAAAGTCACTTATGGACTCTGACTCACTCATCTACACATTTTTAAACTCCCTTCTCAGCATTTGCAACCTCACCAAGTTCACTTTATTAGTGCCTTGGAGGGAGCTGGCTAAGATTTCCCATACCTCCTTTGATTTGGTTGTTACTACAATTCTTAGGAAGATGGTCTTTTGGAATGTTTGCATTATGTAAAATAATACCTTCTGGTCCTTCTTTCAATGTCCCTTCAACATGTTTGACTCCACTTGGGAGAGAGCATTCAATGCTACTACATATTTAGGTTCTAGGTAACCATTCTCCACAAGGTTCCATAGCTCTTGAGACAAATAATATCTTCATCTTGATGCTCAAGTAATCATAATTCTTGCCATTGAATCATGGGATCTATACAAAGAATTATTACCGAAAGTCATTGCTTCTGAATTATTACCGAAAGCCATTGCTTCTACAACCTTCCACTAATGGTGTTAGCTTTGATACCAATTTCAAAGACGAGTAGTAGAATTTATCTACAAATAGACAAAATGGAATAAATAACACCACTACAGAATAATTTTTGGAGCCCCTAAGACACACAAGGAGCAATGAAATTTCCTTTGTAAAAATCCACGAAATAGAAATTCCATGATTTGAAATTCTGCAAATGCCTTAGCGGAGAACTAAGTAGCAGAATTTGAAATTACCCTAGAGCAGAGCAAAAAATAACAAATCAGTTGATGGGTGGAATTTAATAAAATTTCAATCAGTGGAAATTAACAAAGAGCACAAGAATCCACTCAAACCAATTTTTGCTCCCACACAAACATAATTTTGCGAGCAAAATTTTGAAAATGCTCAAGCAAAATTTTTCTGGAGTAGAATTTAACAAATTAAAATATCTTACTCACATAACTAAAAAAATTACTTTGAGTGGAATTTTACACCAACTCACGCAAAGGAAAAAAAATACAATGAAATTCTCAATGGAGTTTTACTAGGGTTTAGCTCACCAATTTTTTTAAAGAAAGTGGGTTGGGCATATTTTGACAAGGAAGAATTAGTTCTATTTTGAGCAATAGTGGGAAGCCATGAAATAAAAGGAGAGAAACCCTAATTTTGCAGAGATAAACTATTCAACAGATGAATATCACGTAGAAGCAAAAATATGCTGAAAATATTATATATATTTCTCAAAATGGAAATACATCCACATACATATACAAATTTAAAATAGTTACAGGTTACACCAATTAGAATATTTTGAAGACTATATTTTCAACCTTCATCTCTCCGGTATTCACCTTCTTCGTCTACTATTTTTCAACTTCTATTGCCTCTCTCTAAATAAAAAAAAAATTGCACATATATATAGTTGGGTGTTGAGGGAAAAGTTCACCAGCATTTTGACACGCATTAAATTAAAAGTATGGTGCCTATCCAATCATCGAACAACTACAACTATCGGTAATAACTTCGATCACATCAACATCAGCTTTTGGCCCTTTTTAAAGGTAAAATACCCACACTCTAAAAAATTATTTACAACAACATTTGAGCTTTGTTAGTCCCCCTTAGTGGGCAGTAACCTTCCCAAGAAATTCTTCACATCATCCTTAGTTTTAGAAAAACACAAAAATTCCTAGGAATAAAAAATAGTTAGTAAAGTGCAATTAGATAGGAAAAAAATTAAAATTCTTTATGGTTTTAAATAAAATCTGGCATGCAATGCTCGAAGCTTTGAAATGTTATGGCTATTGGAATTAATCCAAATTTTCATTTTTGATAATATCTTTTTCTATGTACCTGTCGTAATTCTAAACAATACATACATATGCAATAACTCGTACGCATGGTAATGCTTATAAGTTATAGTTGCTCAAGAAAATAGATAGAAGCTGACATGAAATTCAATATCGGTCTGACATGTTAGATAGACCTTCTTTTCATCCCCTATTTCATATTTTGCTTGGAAAAATTGACCCCTATTTTTCTGAAAAAAAGGGCTTGTTACATAGGAGAAGGAGACAAAAATTGTAATGCTACAACAACAACCGTTATTTCAATAATTTTAATACAAAACTTTTGCCTATGTATTCAGCTATAGGAAGTCTATTTATTTATTTGTTTGCCTTGTTGTTTACCTATTTATTATGTTTTTTTCATCAAGTGCAACAAAGGCGACTCTATTTCAATTATAGAAATTGGTATCAAATCCATATATCCTTCCACAAACAACCCATGTTTGTCCACTTATTATTCTTTGGAGTGATCAACTTGCAACTTCGACACATCACCTACAATCGTGAGGTTGAATCTGGTAAACAAAGGATTCACAAGTAATATTCCTTCAATTATTGGGATCCTCAAAACCCTTGAGAATATTAACTTATTGGATAACAATTTAAATGAACCAATACCTGAATCCCTTGCCAAAAACTTAAAGAAATTGAATCTAGAGAACAATAGTCTGATGAGAGCAGTGTCTACAGCTTTTGCAAGCAACAAAAAGAAAAAAAATAGTCCTAAGACTTTTCGAAAATCCTCATTTAGTATGTCTACAAGGAGAAAATGGGTCCCATAGAGCTAGTAAATCCATTGGTAAAATTTTAATAGTCATTTTGGCAATAGGTGGGGCCATAGCATTGGTTCTCCTGTTATGTTCCAAGGTACTATTTTTTTGCAGAAGGTGTAGAAACAACGAGGTTGTAGAATTCCTCCTTCCTGCAGTACTTGAAGACTTTGCAATACCATGGACTTGATTGTTTTTTTAACCACAACACCATACTCTTTGGCATTGTTTAGTGTCATCACCATGGTAGAAGAGTCCATGCTACAACAAATTTAAGTCTAGCTAAAACAACCGAGTCTCAAACCGAATCAAATGTTTGTGCAACTCTATCAGGTAAACGAGGAGCATTGGAGCCACATCATTGTAAAGGGGGTGCATTGGAGCCACATCATTTGTTCTCTTGTTATGCACCATGGGACTATTTGTTCGTAGAAGGTGTGGAAAAAACGAGGCTGTATAATTCCTCCTTCCTGTAGTACCTAAAGACTTTGTAGTACCATAGGCTTGATTGGTTTTTTAACTACAACATCATACTTATTGGAATTATTTAGTGTTGTCACCAGGGTAGGACACTCTTTGCTACAACTCTAAGTCTAGCTAAAATAATCAGGACTCAAACTAGATCAAATGTTTGTGCAACTATATTAGGTGAAGGGGTGCATTACTAAAATAAAACAACCATAGGTACTCAAAGTTGAACATTGGCCTTCAACAATAGTCCACTTCAACTTTAAATCCCATATTTCAATAGCAAAAAGTATGAATATTGGAGCGTATAAATATAAATTTTATTTGAGTCATAGGATATTTGGGATTTGGTAGAAAATGATAACCTTTAGATGGAATAGTGTATAATGTTATAACTTCCTTCCTTGTATGACCTCTGATAGCAAATGAATTTATGGTTTATTCTTGCCTTTTTCTAGAATGTGGTATTATTGATGGTTGTAGTGTATGTAGGACTAGGAATATACCTTCAGGAGGTCGACAAAAAAGGTAAGAGGGAAGTGATGATTCGACCTATGAGTACATGGAAGCTCACACAAGAGCATATCATATAGGACATTGTGTATGACTACATTGTGTGTGAGCTTTGTTTTGACATTGTGTTTGAAAGATGTATGCATATTGTCTATGGTGGCAATGAAAGTGACAAGGGCATGGGAGCAAATTTGGTAATTGAAAATTACTTAATGTTTGCTTTGAGAAGTTTTACATAAAAATAACATTAATTAATAAATATTATATAAAATAATAAAAATAAAATATAAAATAATAAATAATAAATATAAAGGTGGCATATATTTTCATACCCTAATGGATATTCTCTCTACTTAATGAAAAGTTGTTAGTGGTGGACGTTGTAAGGGGGTAATGGCGTGAAACCTCCATTATTACCTTCAACCTCCTCCTAGGTATTCTCAAGTGATAAAGAGGAAAATCTAGGGGAGAGGAGATGTTATCTTGTTTTTATGATTTGCATTAAATTATTATGATATCCTTGTCTATACTCTACATTGGATTTTAGGAAAAAAAAAATTATGGGAGCTTTTTGTGTGTGCTTGATATTAGAATACAAAACCACTTGGAAAATACAAAATAGCTCAGGTCAGCTTTGCTTATTCTCTTAGTGAAAATAGCATCATTTTGGGTGATTGAATTAGTTGTTTATTTGGTTTGGAACAAATTAAAAAAAATTGTATGTGATTTGAATAGTCGTATAATGTGTGTGCCATGCTGTTTTGTAAATGGATATTTGATGTTATTTCCTTTGTTTTTTTTTTGGAAATGTTTGAAGATAAAAAGAATGAAAATAAAATAATTTGTAGTTAATTTATGAAATCCCAATGTTGATATTGGTGGAAGAAATAACAAGAAACCCGAAAATGTTATAGGAAAAGGGGCTGGGAAACAAAGTTGGATTAGTATGGAGGCAAAGTGGGGGCTTTGTGAAAATGTTTCTCTTGACCATCCGAACTACTCTTATGCTATGGCTTGTTTTATTCTTGGAGTATTTTTTTTTTGGTATTGCATGTTGGTGTGTGATTTATTTTTTTTTCTTTTTTTTTTTTTTGGACCTTTCTACCAAGAAAACAAGCACATCAATTTTTAATCTTTTGTTTTTTTTTTGGGGTTTTGTGAATTTTTAGAGGTTGGAAAATCTTCCACAAATTTCTATGTTTATTTTCCACTTGTATCTCTATGTTGGAAGTATTGTTTGGAAATAAACCTTATTTATATTAAATGGTGTGCCTGTGCTAGCTTGAAAAAGTGAAACTATATTTATTTGGCATGTGTTGTTAAGTGGAATATTAGAAGGAATTAGTTTATATATGTTGACAAAGTGTAACTTGCATGGACTTTATGGGAAAGTGAACCATTTGTTTAGCATATGCACTTCATGAATTGACATTTCCTATGCAATCTTTAGCCTATGAAGATAATTCAAAGCTAATAGCTTGTTGTTGGTAATTTTAAATTATAAGGATTATATTGAATTAGCGGTAGGTCTTGATACTAATACATGTAGAGTTATACCTGGTGAATTCAAGCTAAAACTATTTTATGTAAAAAAAAAACAATGTTAAGTTGATGCTTTGACTTCTTGACTTCTTGTATCACATTCGAAGTGTTTGCATGGTGCTTTTCTTTGATAAAGTAATTTTTAAAGCATTCAAGTGTTCCTCTTGAGTAGAATGGAAACAACAAATATATTCATGTGTAATATAAAAATTAGGACTTCAACTTAAAATCACCCAATGATGTTTAATGAGGAAATATTGAAAAGAACCTTTCCTTTGTTGAAAATGGGGTCATGTAGACCTTATAAACTTTACCAAATAATGATTACTTTAAGAGAAAACATCCTGAGAAAACAATTAATATTTAGTAAGGGATTTAATTAGTTACAATTGGATAATTAATAAAAGGACCTCTGTAATATTGGGTAAAGGCTTTTGTGGTTTGTAAACCTCTCATAAAAATTTAAACCTTGTGCTTGTATTAGGAAAAGAAAAAAAATACTTTTATAATGATAGGATGATTAATGCTAAGACTTAGAAGAGAGAAATGGAAAAATAATAGGGAAAACCAACCTGATGAATTTAGATTCTATGTTGGACAAGAATAGAACAATCTTGGGTAAGAGTATCATATGTAAACCATTGATTTGTAGCCTTGAGATTTCTTGCAAAATTAATTAAACTATTGCAACCCAAACCTTTATAAGATAACATGAAAAAGTTTAAAATTATACACCCAATGTCAATGAGATGCAGGTAAGCAAACAACGTGACTCAAGAGTGACCATTTTATTACAAGAGTGAGGTTGAATCAAGTGATCCTGTTAGAACTTGTATCGAGGGGTAGTATGGGATGCTTCATCTAGGTCATTTTCTAGGAGTATAGTGATAATTTCCTATACCATTTGACTAATAGAGAGCTAGTATGATGAACAAACTAGTTCTACCATGATGTTTGTTATAGGAAAAATGATCGTGAGTCATAATGGACAATCATATCAAGACCAAGGTCAAAGTAATGATATGGATCTAGCTAACCCTAGGAAATAGGGCAATCAACTAGACATTAGGCATATGTATGCTAACTCCTTGTATACAAAATTTTGAACATGCCAATGGATTGGGTTGAGATTCAACATGCTAAGGGATGAGGAGAGTATGCATCCACCCTTTAGGTGTTATGGGCCCTAGAGGATAACCTCGACCGTGGTTTGACCCTCATGCCATAATAAGAGAAATTTAAATGAGAAAAGTCAAATCAACAAAATGGCACCTTTACGAGACTTGGCCAATATCATCCACTTCGAAGATTATCTGCAGAAGTTCAAATTCTTAAAATTGGTTGATATTCCTTGTACTAATTGAATTGTATGTTATTGAATCATTGGGTGAACCTTAATTTTTATGAACATGAAATCTCTTTCTAGGATAAATGATGAACTTGAATTAAAAAAATTACCTTGAAAACTTTTTGGTGTGTTTTTATGTGATACAACCAAGTGAGTAGACTTGGGTTGTTACATGTGGTATCAGAGAAAAAGATATCCTTCAGTTGTAAGACTCTAAATAATGTTTTGTTTCAACAAACTTAAAAGGATTAGTTAACTTACTTTCCTTTGCCATAGGTCTAACAACACAAAAGTTGTGAGGTGGATCTTCAAGAAATACCATTGGAGCTAGGCAAGAAGAAACCACCATAAGACCTCCAAGGGGACCAAGGATAGGTGTCAGAAAATAAGGTCCTCAAAGGGAAAGAAGAATGAAACAATTAAATGAGCCTCCACCAAATGAAACAAAGAGGGGGGAAGGAAATTTAGCAAAAGTAGTACAATTGTTGCAAACTCATATGGAGTAGCAAAAAGAGGAAATGGCCAAACAGAAAACTCACATGACCTAACAACAAGAGTTAATAGTCCAAAAAATAAAATTTATTAAGGACTTAACTAGGGGTAGGGAATCTATAGGCAGAATAGATGGAGCATCCAATGAGCATGTAAGAACTAGTAGGGCTAGAGTGAGCATGGAGTTGACCAAAAACTTAAAAAATGTTGTGATTTCCAAATTTAATGGGAAGGATTATGGAGATGCAATGGAAAATTGGCTGAATAAGCCTAAATCATACTTCTCTTTGATGGTTTTATCGTCATAATATTAAATTGCAATGGTTGTCATGAATATGTAGAAGTAGCCCTAGATTGGTGGAAGACCTTTAAGAGAGGGTAGGGCATTGAAGCTACAGATCTTAAATGGGAGGACTTTGTTAAGGATTTTAGAAAAATATTCCTAACTAAGCAGTACTATGTGGAGAAATTTGGGAAATTTACTAACTTGTAGCAAGAATCAATGATAGTCTAAGCCTATCATCATAAATTTATTCAATTGCTTAAATATGCAACCTAGTATGAGAACAATGAAGAGATGAAGGTTCAAAAGTTCATTTTGGGACTTCACCCCAAAATTCAAAATGTGGTAAATATGCATAATCCTAAAGACCTTCCTAAAGATTTTGATTTAGCTCATCAAGAAGAAGCAAATCAAGAAGATAAAAGGGTATATTTCAACTACCAAAAGTTGTATAAAAAATATAAGGATGAACTTAGGAAGCGTAAGAGCGCATGATTTATGAAGTGGAAAAAATATCAGAGTAAAAAACATAAAAGAGACGATCAAAGCAAGCAAAAAATAACTTCCAAGGCAATAAGTTCAGAAGGGATGATAAGGGACACCCTAGAAGGAATGATCAAATACCATCAGGTCAGGAGACGAATAAGGAAGTTGGACTGCAAGGCAGGAATTAGGATATCAAAAATGGTATAAAAGCTCCTCCAAAGGGTTGTTATGTTTGTAGAGGCCCCCATTTTACCAATAAGTGCCCAACAAAGCTGATATTTTCTAGAAGACACTCGAAGTGACTACTCACTGGATTTTTTGTAGCAATAGGTAGTCCTGTACATGATGGGTGAGTTACTCCTTTTCTATCTAATGGTAAAATTTATGATAAGTATGTTAGCATTTTCATTGATAGTGGATCTAGTGGTAGTTTTATTTCCATTAGTTTAGTGAGGGACATAATGGAAAGACATAGATTTATGGATAATGGTTGGAAAGTGGAGTATGGGTCATGGTAGACCTATCTAGTTAACAAATATTTCTTTTCTCCTCACATTGTCTTACCCCAAGGTAGAAACAATTGGCATTTTTATATGGCACCTTTACACACATTTGACATCATCCTTGGTGTTGATCGATTGAAAGCCCATATAACCCTTTTGAATTTTGAGGATAGATGGTTAGAGGTCATGGATGAATCTAACCAAAGGATTAAATTTATTATTATTGTGGTTCTATTAAACCACACCTGTTGTTAGCAATGCAAGTGAAGAAAGCAATATGGAAGAGGGAATTATCTATGTGGTTAATATGAACAAGAAATAAGAGACTAAAGTTGATTCTGACCTCTTCCAAAAGCATCCTATCTTGAATGAGTTTAAGGATGTATTTCTAGAGGACCTACTATGTCTACCTCCTCAAAGAGAGTTTGAATTTTCTATAGAGTTGTTGCCTAGAGCTACACCCATTGCTAGGGAACCATATAGGATGACCCCTATAGAGTTACAAGAACTCAAGATGCAACTTTAGGACTTGCTAGAGAAAGGGCTTATCAAGCCTAGTGTGTCATTGTGGGGTGCTCATGTTTTATTTATTAAAAAAAAATATAAATCCTTAAGAATGTGCATAGACTATCAAATGCTAAAAAAGGTTACCATAAACATGTTGGCAATTTTGGGTACATTGGGTACATTGCCTTTGCTCAAGTGTTGATGTTGTCATTGATGTCAAGAAGCAGAAGGGTTTTTGTGAAAACCAAGGCAGACAAAATAAAAGGTTTTATTTAAAACCATGGACAACAGATTTGAAATGGGTTTTTCTTAAAACCCAAGTTGGCTCTTCGTTTCGTTGAAAAAGGTGCCCCGGTGATGAAGATATTTAATTTTAAATATTTAGTTTAAATTTTATTTATTTAAAATTTAAATTAATATTTTAAAATTAAATTAATGTATTTTTCGTCGTGGTTGAAAATGCCGACGTATTTGGAAATAAAGGGCGAAATGAAAGTGCATATATAATAAGGCTATTAAATTCATTTAATGGTGTGTGATATTCGAAAGGCGCTCGTTCGATAAAATAATCGAAGAAGGATATAAGACTGTGCTTCGTGCGACACACGAGTTTCAAAGGTCTCAGTGGTAGTGTTAGAAACAAGTGGTAGCTCGTGCTCCCTTGGACTCAAGTGGGCGTGTAGCCTGTGTGGTTACCCAGGCATGACCAAGAGCACTAGGTTAAATATCAGGAGGTTATACTTTGGTGCAACACTCGAGGCGCACGCGGTTTTAAGATGCATATTTTGTGTAGAAGACAACAAGCACGATGTACTTGTTAGGACTCGTGCGAGCGCGCAGCTCGACGACAGCTCCGTCACGGTTAAGGCGCTTTGGGAAGGTGGAGAACGAGGGGTCGAAACCCTTCAAGACAAGTTTATTTTGTATTTAATGTTTTAAATTTGCTCACGTGGAGTTATAAGATGGTTAAGGGGTGTGTCAGGCCTTAGAGAAATTAAAGGGGTCATAAATTATTTTATGTTTAACAAGACTAGCATATGACATTGATATTGAAGTGATTTAATTATTGGGAGTTATAAGGGTTTAGATATTTGTGAGATTAAAAGGTATTATAATGTAAAAAATAATTAGAGAGGTGTAATAAGTTGTTGAAATAATTATTGTGATTTAGTTTATGGTACAAGTGGTTTTAGGAGAGATAAGGAAGTTGTGCAATTAGAGACCTTGGTGATGATTATTGAAAAGTGGAGTAATGTTGATTATTGATCTACTAACCTTTGTGAAGATTGGCAAAAGAACTTTGTGATTGTGGCAGATTTCCAAAGGGGTTCCTTCACTTCAATAAGGTATGGGCACATTCTTCTTATGAGTATGATTGGTGTATGTTTTCCTGAAATAAGATTGGAGTGAAAAGGTATTCAACAAGGTTTCCTTTGGTTGGGTGTAAGTCCTAGTTTCTGGTTTGTTGAAGACTACTTATGCATTGTTATCATTGATGAGAGTTTTGGTGAATGCATAATTCTGGTTTGAGGTAGTGGAAGCATTGTGCACTAGGGTTTATGATTGTGAGTCTTGCTACTTGCTTTGAGTTGGTGAAACCCTTAGTTGGCTGTTTTGATATTGATGGATGAGTTGCTTCCATAGTGGTTGTGTTGATCAAGTTAATGCTTTTACTTGATACATGATATTGGGCTTACTCCATTGAGTTGATTTGAACAAGTTATTCTATGCATTTGGTGATATTGTGTTGGTGGCTGTTTTGTTCAAATATCTTTGGAGGGAAAAGGATTTCTACTTGTTTCCTTTTCTTGTGATGATTGGTTGAATGCTTCAAGGTTAATGTTGAGTTGAATGATGTTGGTTAAACCTTGTCTTTGAGCATTGTTGTTGAAGCCCTAATTGGTTGAGAAAAGATATTGGTTGTTGGAAAGAACATGAGTATCATTGTTATATGAGATATTGCATGGTTGGCAATTGTTGGGTTGTATTTCATGTTCTTGAGAAAAGCATACTACATCTATCTTATTCTTTTGAGATTTGAGATTGAGTTGAGATTGAGATTGGGAGTTAAGTATAGAACATATTGAGTCTCTAACAATTCTCTTTATGCTTCTATGAGGTTGATGAATCATATTGAGTCTCTAACAATTCTCTTTATGCTTCTATGAGGTGGATGAATCACATTGGGTCTCTAACCATTCTCTTTGTGGGTTCATGCCAAGCAAGTGTTCTTGATAAACTTGTGAGCAGGTTTTGGACAGGTTCCATTGGGGACTTGTGAGCAGGTTTTGGACAGGTTCCATTGAGGACTTGTGAGCAGGTTTTGGATAGGTTCTGTGGGGACTTGTGAGCAGATTTGGACAGGTCTTAGCAGAGGACTTGTGAAGGCTGAGGTTGATAGTTCTATCGAGAGAACTTGAGGACAGAGGTGCATTGGTTCTATGAGAAGAACTCTGAGGACAGATTTGTGCCAGATCGAAGGACTGTGTTTGGTGCTGATCAAAGATAGAGGACGAGGACATTTGTGCTAGACCGAAGGACTGTGTTTAGTGCAAATTCGAGGACCAGCTTTGAGGTGATAGAGTTGAGGACAGAGGTCTCCAGCCAGAGCAGGGAAGACAGGTGTCTTCTGTGGATAGAGTTCCATTTGCTAAGGGCAGCGGAGGCAGAGGTCTTCTAGAGGATCACCAGCTAGAGCGGAGGTAGGGGAAGGTATCTCCTTTGAGCGGAGGCTCATAAATTCAGATTGGGGGAAGGTTTCTCCTTTGAGCCGAGGCTCATAAACATTGTAATTGGGAAGGTTTCCCAAAGAACTTTGAGATAACTTTTAGAGAAAAGTTTTGTGGACAAAAATTGTTGTGTCACTTTGTGGATGGTTTTGTGCATTGCTTTGATATTGCTTTGGGTATATTGCTTTACTATTTTGAAGTATAAAGGAAAAAGTAAAAAATGGTCTTATACTTGTTCACCCCCCTCTCAAGTATAAGCTTGTGTTCTTCAATTGGTATCGAGAGCCGGTTCCTTCGAAAAGTTTAACAGCTTGAAGGAAAAGCTAGTAAAGAACACAATGGATCATTCAAGTGGCAATGCAACACCTATTCTTGATGGATCAGATTTTGGTCTTTGGAGTGCAAGGATGAAGGTTCATCTAATGGCACTTGGGAATGAGGTTTGGGAAGTGATTGAAGATGAGTACACTATTCCTGAACATGGTCCTAATACTAAAGAAGAAAGGCTCCTACATCACAACAATTCAAAAGCAATGAATGCAATCCTGAAAGGCTTACAGAAAGCAGATCTCACCAAAGTGATTCACTGCAAGACAACTAGTGAAATGTGGAATCGAGTTGAAGGTGGTTCATACAGGTGATACAAATGTCAGAAAGGCCAAGTTGAGACACTTCAAAGGTATGTTTGAACAACTCAAAATGAATGATGATGAAAATATTAGTGACTACATGCTTCGTATGGATGAAGTTGTTAACTCCATGAAAGACTTAGGTTTTGAGCTTGCTGAAAATGATGTTTGTGATAAGATTTTAAGATCTCTTCCTAATAGATTTAGTGAAAATATTTCTGCTATTGAGGAAGCTAAAGATTTGGATAAGTTAAAAAAGTATGAGCTCCATAGTATACTTGCAGCATTTGAGTTGAGAACTCAAGTGAAGGTTGATGTCAAGAAGGAGGCAACTTTCAAGACTACCAAGAATTCCAAAGGTAAACAACTTCAAGAGAGTGATGAGTCTTCTGGTGATGAAGAGGCATATTACAACAAGAAAGGCAAGTTCTTTAGAAAGCACAAAAATATGAAAAATGTGAGATGTTTCAATTGTGGAAAGTTTGGTCATTATGCTACTAAGCTGTCTTGTTGCCAAGGATGAAAGTGATGAAGTTAAAAGAGATTGTAAGAGCAAGGATTCTGAAAGGCATAGGCATCAAAGGAAGAACAAAGATGAGCACAACAATAAAGGAAAGAGGTATTCTCACAAGCACAAGAAGAGCTTCTACCTAGACAAAGCAAGTAAGTGTTCTAGCAGTGATAGTGAAAGTTCTTCAAGTGATAATGAAAATGAGATGTTGTTCATATCGAAAAAAGAGGAAGAACCGAAACATAGATTCATTATCATGAAATGTCTTAGATGTGGAAATTTTGGTCACCTTGAGGATGATTGCACAAATAATGAATTGGTTGTTAGTATGTATGAGGATGCTTCAGAAAATGATAAGGAAGATGCATGTATGGTTTTTGAAAAGGGTAGCACCTCTAGTGATAAGAAATCTGAAAAGGGCCTTGATAATTCAAAGTGCAATCAAATAGAGGATCTTGAATGTGAACTTACAAATGCTCTTAGTGTTTTGAAAAAGGAAAGAAAGAAGAATGCTAGACTCAAGGATAAGTTAGATGAATGTTGTATGGAGAGAGATGAACTTATAGAAAGTCTTGATGTCTCTATGGCTAATGCACAAGAACTCAAGAATGAGTTAGAATCTAAGGTGCTTGAGTATAGTGAATTAGAACAGAAAATGGCTTCTTTGAAAGAGGAAAATAAAAAGTACAAGGATAAGCTGTACGAGGTTTCAAGAAAGCTCCAAAAAGGTTAAGTCTCTCATCCAAAGTCAAAGAAATCCAACGAGATAAAACAGGTCTTGGTTTTGTTAAGCCTCACAAGAAACAAGTTGGAGAGTCTAGTAAGAGATTCCAAAAGGAAGAGAGTTCTAATGAGGAAAATATTTCAGATCATGAGTCCTTGAATGATAGATGCATAGAAACAGAAAACAGATTTCGGAATGAGAAGAAGGAGAAGTTTTCAGGACCTGAGAAGTCAAATAAAGGAAAGTTTCAAGGCAGATGTTTTGCTTGTCACAGGTTTGGTCACATGGTTGTACATTGCATGGCTCAGGTGAAGAAGGTAAATAACAATTTCAGAAGTGGTGATTTCTTTTATGGGTATTGCTACTCTTGCAATCAGTTTGGGCACAAGGCAGTTCATTGCAAGGCAAACAATAGGAACAGGTTTAGTCAGAACAAGTGGATTCAAAGAACAGGTATGCCTCAAAGAAATAACATTGTTACTTGTTACAAGTGCAACAATGAAGGTCACATAGCTAGACAAGTGTAGAGCTGAAATTCTAGAATACGAGGAACAGGAACAGTGGCATGATCGGGTCCAAGGATCAGAACAATGACGAGAACAGGAATATGGACAGAGAGTTCAAGAGAAGGCCCGACAAGGAAGTTATAGACGTTGATGATGATCAGTGCCTAATGGGAGTTTTACTCCCACCCCAGAATTAATCACCTCAACAGGAGGTGGGGGAGGGACTAAGCTAAGAGGCTCATTCTTAGTTTCGAGCCCCAAAGGTGGCCCTTTGCCATTGATGACAAAGGGGGAGAGATATGAGTAAGGGGGAGAGCTTCAAGTGAAGAGGAAAGCTTCAAGTCAGGGGGAGCAAAACTTCAAAGGTAGATTCTGAGTTGTGGGTTTCAGTTTTGGCTCTTGAAGATGTGTTTTTAGTAAAGTTTTGCCATCAATGACAAAGGGGGAGATTGTTGGCAATTTTGGGTACATTGGGTACATTGCCTTTGCTCAAGTGTTGATGTTGTCATTGATGTCAAGAAGCAGAAGGGTTTTTGTGAAAACCAAGGCAGACAAAATAAAAGGTTTTATTTAAAACCATGGACAACAGATTTGAAATGGGTTTTTCTTAAAACCCAAGTTGGCTCTTCGTTTCGTTGAAAAAGGTGCCCCGATGATGAAGATATTTAATTTTAAATATTTAGTTTAAATTTTATTTATTTAAAATTTAAATTAATATTTTAAAATTAAATTAATGTATTTTCCGTCATGGTTGAAAATGCCGACGTATTTGGAAATAAAGGGCAAAATGAAAGTGCATATATAATAAGGCTATTAAATTCATTTAATTGAGTGTGATATTTGAAAGGCGCTCGTTCGATAAAATAATCGAAGAAGGATATAAGTGTGACGACAGAGTTTCAAAGGTTGAGAGGGGTGTGGTTATAGGCATGACAAGAGATAGGTTAAATATGGAGGTTATACTTTGGGAATGAGGATTAGATGATATTTGTAGAAGACAAAAGCAGATGTATTGTTAGGACTCGTGGAGGACAAGAGAAGCTGTAGGTAAGGCGTGGGAAGGTGGAGAACGAGGGGTTAAACCCTTCAAGACAAGTTTATTTTGTATTTAATGTTTTAAATTTGCTAAGTGGAGTTATAAGATGGTTAAGGGTGTGTGGTTAGAGAAATTAAAGGGGTCATAAATTATTTTATGTTTAAAAGATAGTATGACATTGATATTGAAGTGATTTAATTATTGGGAGTTATAAGGGTTTAGATATTTGTGAGATTAAAAGGTATTGTATGTTAAAAATAATTAGAGAGGTGTAATAAGTTGTTGAAATAATTATTGTGATTTATTTTATGGTACAAGTGGTTTTAGGAGAGATAAGGAAGTTGTGCAATTAAAGACCTTGGTGATGATTATTGAAAAGTGGAGTAATGTTGATTATTTGTGATCTACTAACCTTTGTGAAGATTGGCAAAAGAACTTTGTGATTGTGGCAGATTTCCAAAGGGGTTCCTTCACTTCAATAAGGTATGGGCACATTCTTCTTATGAGTATGATTGGTGTATGTTATTCCTGAAATAAGATTGGAGTGAAAAGGTTTTCAACAAGGTTTCCTTTGGTTGAGTGTAAGTCCTAGTTTCTGGTTTGTTGAAGACTACTTATGCATTGTTATCATTGATGAGAGTTTTGGTGAATGCATAATTCTGGTTTGAGGTAGTGGAAGCATTGTGCACTAGGGTTTATGATTGTGAGTCTTGCTACTTGCTTTGAGTTGGTGAAACCCTTAGTTGGCTGTTTTGATATTGATGGATGAGTTGCTTCCATAGTGGTTGTGTTGATCAAGTTATTGCTTTACTTGATACATGATATTGGGCTTACTCCATTGAGTTGATTTGAACAAGTTATTCTTTGCATTTGGTGATATTGTGTTGGTGGCTATTTTGTTCAAATATCTTTGGAGGGAAAAGGATTTCTACTTGTTTCCTTTTCTTGTGATGATTGGTTGAATGCTTCAAGGTTAATGTTGAGTTGAATGATGTTGGTTAAACCTTGTCTTTGAGCATTGTTGTTGAAGCCCTAATTGGTTGAGAAAAGATATTGGTTGTTGGAAAGAACATGAGTATCATTGTTATATGAGATATTGCATGGTTGGCAATTGTTGGGTTGTATTTCATGTTCTTGAGAAAAGCATACTACATCTATCTTATTCTTTTGAGATTTGAGATTGAGTTGAGATTGAGATTGGGAGTTAAGTATAGAACATATTGAGTCTCTAACAATTCTCTTTATGCTTCTATGAGGTTGATGAATCATATTGAGTCTCTAACAATTCTCTTTATGCTTCTATGAGGTGGATGAATCACATTGGGTCTCTAACCATTCTCTTTGTGGGTTCATGCCAAGCAAGTGTTCTTGATAAACTTGTGAGCAGGTTTTGGACAGGTTCCATTGGGGACTTGTGAGCGTGGATGTGGAGTCATTGAGGATTGTGAGGGTTTGGAAGGTTCCGTGGGGACTTGTGAGCAGATTTGGACAGGTCTTAGCAGAGGACTTGTGAAGCTGAGGTTGATAGTTCTATCAGAGAACTTGAGGACAGAGGTGCATTGGTTCTATGAGAAGAACCTGAGGATAGATTTGTGCCAGACCGAAGGACTGTGTTTGGTGCTGATCAAAGACAGAGGACGAGGACATTTGTGCTAGACCGAAGGACTGTGTTTAGTGCAAATTCGAGGACCAGCTTTGAGGTGATAGAGTTGAGGACAGAGGTCTCCAGCCAGAGCGGGGAAGACAGGTGTCTTCTGTGGATAGAGTTCCATTTGCTAAGGGCAGCGGAGGCAGAGGTCTTCTAGAGGATCACCAGCCAGAGGAGAGGTAGGGGAAGGTATCTCCTTTGAGCAGAGGCTCATAAATTCAGATTGGGGGAAGGTTTCTCCTTTGAGCCGAGGCTCATAAACATTGTAATTGGGAAGGTTTCCCAAAGAACTTTGAGATAACTTTTAGAGAAAAGTTTTGTGGATGAACCATGTAAATTGTTGTGTCACTTTGTGGATGGTTTTGTGCATTGCTTTGATATTGCTTTGGGTATATTGCTTTACTATTTTGAAGTATTAAGGAAAAAGTAAAAAATGGTCTTATACTGTTCACCCCCCTTCTCAGTATAAGCTTGTGTTCTTCAATTGGTATCAGAGCCGGTTCCTTCGAAAAGTTTAACAGCTTGAAGGAAAAGCTAGTAAAGAACACAATGGATCATTCAAGTGGCAATGCAACACCTATTCTTGATGGATCAGATTTTGGTCTTTGGAGTGCAAGGATGAAGGTTCATCTAATGGCACTTGGGAATGAGGTTTGGGAAGTGATTGAAGATGAGTACACTATTCCTGAACATGGTCCTAATACTAAAGAAGAAAGGCTCCTACATCACAACAATTCAAAAGCAATGAATGCAATCCTGAAAGGCTTACAGAAAGCGAGATCTCACCAAAGTGATTCACTACAAGACAGCTAGTGAAATGTGGAATCGAGTTGAAGGTGGTTCATACAGGTGATACAAATGTCGAGAAAGGCCAAGTTGAGACACTTCAAAGGTATGTTTGAACAACTCAAAATGAATGATGATGAAAATATTAGTGACTACATGCTTCGTATGGATGAAGTTGTTAACTCCATGAAAGACTTAGGTCTTGAGCTTGCTGAAAATGATGTTTGTGATAAGATTTTAAGATCTCTTCCTAATAGATTTAGTGAAAATATTTCTGCTATTGAGGAAGCTAAAGATTTGGATAAGTTGAAAAAAGATGAGCTCCATAGTATACTTGCAGCATTTGAGTTGAGAACTCAAGTGAAGGTTGATGTCAAGAAGGAGGCAACTTTCAAGACTACCAAGAATTCCAAAGGTAAACAACTTCAAGAGAGTGATGAGTCTTCCGGTGATGAAGAGGCATATTACAACAAGAAAGGCAAGTTCTTTAGAAAGCACAAAAATATGAAAAATGTGAGATGTTTCAATTGTGGAAAGTTTGGTCATTATGCTACTAACTGTATTGTTGCCAAGGATGAAAGTGATGAAGTTAAACAGGATTGTAAGAGCAAGGATTCTGAAAGGCATAGGCATCAAAGGAAGAACAAATATGAGCACAACAATAAAGGAAAGAGGTATTCTCACAAGCACAAGAAGAGCTTCTACCTAGACAAAGCAAGTAAGTGTTCTAGCAGTGATAGTGAAAGTTCTTCAAGTGATAATGAAAATGAGATGTTGTTCATATCCGAAAAAGAGGAAGAACCAAAACATAGATTCATTATCATGAAATGTCTTAGATGTGGAAATTTTGGTCACCTTGAGGATGATTGCACAAATAATGAATTGGTTGTTAGTATGTATGAGGATGCTTCAAAAAATGATAAGGAAGATGCATGTATGGTTTTTGAAAAGGGTAGCACCTCTAGTGATAAGAAATCTGAAAAAGGCCTTGATAATTCAAAGTGCAATCAAATAGAGGATCTTGAATGTGAACTTACAAATGCTCTTAGTGTTTTGAAAAAGGAAAGAAAGAAGAATGCTAGACTCAAGGATAAGTTAGATGAATGTTGTATGGAGAGAGATGAACTTATAGAAAGTCTTGATGTCTCTATGGCTAATGCACAAGAACTCAAGAATGAGTTAGAATCTAAGGTGCTTGAGTATAGTGAATTAGAACAGAAAATGGCTTCTTTGAAAGAGGAAAATAAAGAGTACAAGGATAAGCTGTACAAGTTTCAAGAAAGCTCCAAAAAGGTTAAGTCTCTCATCCAAAGTCAAAGAAATCCAACAGATAAAACAGGTCTTGGTTTTGTTAAGCCTCACAAGAAACAAGTTGGAGAGTCTAGTAAGAGATTCCAAAAGGAAGAGAGTTCTAATGAGGAAAGTATTTCAGATCATGAGTCCTTGAATGATAGATGCATAGAAACAGAAAATAGATTTCGGAATGAGAAGAAGGAGAAGTTTTGAGGACCTGAGAAGTCAAATAAAGGAAAGTTTCAAGGCAGATGTTTTGCTTGTCACAGGTTTGGTCACATGGCTGTACATTGCATGGCTCAGGTGAAGAAGGTAAATAACAATTTTAGAAGTGGTGATTTCTTTTATGGGTATTGCTACTCTTGCAATCAGTTTGGGCACAAGGCAGTTCATTGCAAGGCAAACAATAGGAACAGGTTTAGTCAGAACAAGTGGATTCAAAGAACAGGTATGCCTCAAAGAAATAACATTGTTACTTGTTACAAGTGCAACAATGAAGGTCACATAGCTAGACAGTGTAGAGCTGAAATTCTAGAATACAAGAACAGGAACAGTGGCATGATCAGGTCCAAGGATCAGAACAATGACAGGAACAGGAATATGGACAGAGAGTTCAAGAGAAGGCCCGACAAGGAAGTTATAGACGCTGATGATGATCAGTGCCTAATGGGAGTTTTACTCCCACCCCAGAATTAATCACCTCAACAGGAGGTGGGGGAGGGACTAAGCTAAGAGGCTCATTCTTAGTTCCGAGCCCCAAAGGTGGCCCTTTGCCATTGATGACAAAGGGGGAGAGATATGAGTAAGGGGGAGAGCTTCAAGTGAAGAGGAAAGCTTCAAGTCAGGGGGAGCAAAACTTCAAAGGTAGATTCTCAGTTGTGGGTTTCAGTTTTGGCTCTTGAAGATGTGTTTTTAGTAAAGTTTTGCCATCAATGACAAAGGGGGAGATTGTTGGCAATTTTGGGTACATTGGGTACATTGCCTTTGCTCAAGTGTTGATGTTGTCATTGATGTCAAGAAGCGGAAGGGTTTTTGTGAAAACCAAGGTTAGACAAAATAAAAGGTTTTATTTAAAACCATGGACAACAGATTTGAAATGGGTTTTTCTTAAAACCCAAGTTGGCTCTTCGTTTCGTTGAAAAAGGTGCCCCGGTGATGAAGATATTTAATTTTAAATATTTAGTTTAAATTTTATTTATTTAAAATTTAAATTAATATTTTAAAATTAAATTAATGTATTTTTCGTCGTGTTTGAAAATGCCGACGTATTTGGAAATAAAGGGCAAATGAAAGTGCATATATAATAAGGCTATTAAATTCATTTAATTGAGTGTGAATAATGATAAAAATGAAGAAGGATTATAGAGAAGAGAAGTTAAATATGGAGGTTATACTTTAGTTTGATGATTGGAAGAAAAGAGTGGGAGGGGGGTAAAGATAATTTATTTGTATTTAATGTTTAAATTTGGGTTATAAATTTAATGTTTAAAGGGTAAATTATTTTATGTTTAAAAGGTATGTTGTATTGAAGTATTTAATTTTGAGAGTTATAAGGATTTAGATATTTGTGAGATTAAAGGTATTATAATGTAAAAAATAATTTGAGAGGTGTAATAAGTTGTTGAAATAAGTTATTGTGATTTATTTTATGGTACAAGTGGTTTTAGGAGAGATAAGGAAGTTGTGCAATTAAAGGCTTTGGTGATGATTATTGAAAAGTGGAATAATGTTGATTATTTTTTGATCTACTAACCCTTGTGAAGATTGGCAAAAGAATTTTGTGATTGTGGCAGATTTCCAAAGGGGTTCCTTCACTTCAATAAGGTATGGGCACATTCTTCTTATGAGTATGATTGGTGTATGTTATTCCTGAAATAAGATTGGAGTGAAAAGGTATTCAACTAGGTTTCCTTTGGTTGGGTGTAAGTCCTAGTTTCTGGTTTGTTGAAGACTACTTATGCATTGTTATCATTGATGAGAGTTTTGGTGAATGCATAATTCTGGTTTGAGGTAGTGGAAGCATTGTGCACTAGGGTTTATGATTGTGAGTCTTGCTACTTGCTTTGAGTTGGTGAAACCCTTAGTTGGCTGTTTTGATATTGATGGATGAGTTGCTTCCATAGTGGTTGTGTTGATCAAGTTAATGCTTTACTTGATACATGATATTGGGCTTACTCCATTGAGTTGATTTGAACAAGTTATTCTTTGCATTTGGTGATATTGTGTTGGTGGTTGTTTTGTTCAAATATCTTTGGAGGGAAAAGGATTTCTACTTGTTTCCTTTTCTTGTGATGATTGGTTGAATGCTTCAAGGTTAATGTTGAGTTGAATGATGTTGGTTAAACCTTGTCTTTGAGCATTGTTGTTGAAGCCCTAATTGGTTGAGAAAAGATATTGGTTGTTGGAAAGAACATGAGTATCATTGTTATATGAGATATTGCATGGTTGGCAATTGTTGGGTTGTGTTTCATGTTCTTGAGAAAAGCATACTACATCTATCTTATTCTTTTGAGATTTGAGATTGAGTTGAGATTGAGATTGGGAGTTAAGTATAGAACATATTGAGTCTCTAACAATTCTCTTTATGCTTCTATGAGGTTGATGAATCATATTGAGTCTCTAACAATTCTCTTTATGCTTCTATGAGGTGGATGAATCACATTGGGTCTCTAACCATTCTCTTTGTGGGTTCATGCCAAGCAAGTGTTCTTGATAAACTTGTGAGCAGGTTTTGGACAGAGTTCCATTGGGGACTTGTGTGGAGTGTGTGTGTTCCTATGGGGACTTGTGAGAGATTTGGATAGGTCTTAGCAGAGGACTTGTGAAGCTGAGGTTGATAGTTCTATCAGAGAACTTGAGGATAGAGGTGCATTGGTTCTATGAGAAGAACTTGAGGACAGATTTGTGCTGGACCGAAGGATTGTGTTTGGTGCTGATCAAAGACAGAGGACGAGGACATTTGTGTTAGACCGAAGGACTGTGTTTAGTGCAAATTCGAGGACCAGCTTTGAGGTGATAGAGTTGAGGACAGAGGTCTCCAGCCGGAGCAGGGAAGACAGGTGTCTTCTGTGGATAGAGTTCCATTTGCTAAGGGCAGCGGAGGCGAGAGGTCTTCTAGAGGATCACCAGCCAGAGCGAGAGGTAGGGGAAGGTATCTCCTTTGAGCAGAGGCTCATAAATTCAGATTGGGGGAAGGTTTCTCCTTTGAGCCGAGGCTCATAAACATTGTAATTGGGAAGGTTTCCCAAAGAACTTTGAGATAACTTTTAGAGAAAAGTTTTGTGGATGAACCATGTAAATTGTTGTGTCACTTTGTGGATGGTTTTGTGCATTGCTTTGATATTGCTTTGGGTATATTGCTTTACTAGTTTTGAAGTATAAAGGAAAAAGTAAAAAGAGGTCTTATATTGTTCACCCCCCCTCTCAGTATAAGCTTGTGTTCTTCAATTGGTATCAGAGCAGGTTCCTTCGAAAAGTTTAACAGCTTGAAGGAAAAGCTAGTAAAGAACACAATGGATCATTCAAGTGGCAATGCAACACCTATTCTTGATGGATCAGATTTTGGTCTTTGGAGTGCAAGGATGAAGGTTCATCTAATGGCACTTGGGAATGAGGTTTGGGAAGTGATTGAAGATGAGTACACTATTCTTGAACATGGTCCTAATACTAAAGAAGAAAGGCTCCTACATCACAACAATTCAAAAGCAATGAATGCAATCTTGAAAGGCTTACAGAAAGCGAGATCTCACCAAAGTGATTCCCTGCAAGACAACTAGTGAAATGTGGAATCAATTGAAGGTGGTTCATACAGGTGATACAAATGTCAGAAAGGCCAAGTTGAGACACTTCAAAGGTATGTTTGAACAACTCAAAATGAATGATGATGAAAATATTAGTGACTACATGCTTCGTATGGATGAAGTTGTTAACTCCATGAAAGACTTAGGTCTTGAGCTTGCTGAAAATGATGTTTGTGATAAGATTTTAAGATCTCTTCCTAATAGATTTAGTGAAAATATTTCTGCTATTGAGGAAGCTAAAGATTTGGATAAGTTGAAAAAAGTATGAGCTCCATAGTATACTTGCAGCATTTGAGTTGAGAACTCAAGTGAAGGTTGATGTCAAGAAGGAGGCAACTTTCAAGACTACCAAGAATTCCAAAGGTAAACAACTTCAAGAGAGTGATGAGTCTTCTGGTGATGAAGAGGCATATTACAGCAAGAAAGGCAAGTTCTTTAGAAAGCACAAAAATATGAAAAACGTGAGATGTTTCAATTGTGGGAAATTTGGTCATTATGCTACTAAGCTGTCTTGTTGCCAAGGATGAAAGTGATGAAGTTAAACAAGATTGTAAGAGCAAGGATTCTGAAAGGCATAGGCATCATAGGAAGAACAAAGATGAGCACAACAATAAAGGAAAGAGGTATTCTCACAAGCACAAGAAGAGCTTCTACCTAGACAAAGCAAGTAAGTGTTCTAGCAGTGATAGTGAAAGTTCTTCAAGTGATAATGAAAATGAGATGTTGTTCATATCAGAAAAAGAGGAAGAACCAAAACATAGATTCATTATCATGAAATGTCTTAGATGTGGAAATTTTGGTCACCTTGAGGATGATTGCACAAATAATGAATTGGTTGTTAGTATGTATGAGGATGCTTCAGAAAATGATAAGGAAGATGCATGTATGGTTTTTGAAAAGGGTAGCACCTCTAGTGATAAGAAATCTGAAAAAGGCCTTGATAATTCAAAGTGCAATCAAATAGAGGATCTTGAATGTGAACTTACAAATGCTCTTAGTGTTTTGAAAAAGGAAAGAAAGAAGAATGCTAGACTCAAGGATAAGTTAGATGAATGTTGTATGGAGAGAGATGAACTTATAGAAAGTCTTGATGTCTCTATGGCTAATGCACAAGAACTCAAGAATGAGTTAGAATCTAAGGTGCTTGAGTATAGTGAATTAGAACAGAAAATGGCTTCGTTGAAAGAGGAAAATAAAGAGTACAAGGATAAGCTGTACAGGTTTCAAGAAAGCTCCAAAAAGGTTAAGTCTCTCATCCAAAGTCAAAGAAATCCAACAGATAAAACAGGTCTTGGTTTTGTTAAGCCTCACAAGAAACAAGTTGGAGAGTCTAGTAAGAGATTCCAAAAGGAAGAGAGTTCTAATGAGGAAAGTATTTCAGATCATGAGTCCTTGAATGATAGATGCATAGAAACAGAAAACAGATTTCGGAATGAGAAGAAGGAGAAGTTTTCAGGACCTGAGAAGTCAAATAAAGGAAAGTTTCAAGGCAGATGTTTTGCTTGTCACAGGTTTGGTCACATGGCTGTACATTGCATGGCTCAGGTGAAGAAGGTAAATAACGAGTTTCAGAAGTGGTGATTTCTTTTATGGGTATTGCTACTCTTGCAATCAGTTTGGGCACAAGGCAGTTCATTGCAAGGCAAACAATAGGAACAGGTTTAGTCAGAACAGGTGGATTCAAAGAACAGGTATGCCTCAAAGAAATAACATTGTTACTTGTTACAAGTGCAACAATGAAGGTCACATAGCTAGACAGTGTAGAGCTGAAATTCTAGAATACAGGAATAGGAACAGTGGCATGATCAGGTCCAAGGATCAAAACAATGACAGGAACAGGAATATGGACAAAGAGTTCAAGAGAAGGCCCGACAAGGAAGTTATAGACGCTGATGATGATCAGTGCCTAATGGGAGTTTTACTCCCACCCCAGAATTAATCACCTCAATAGGAGGTGGGGGAGGGACTAAGCTAAGAGGCTCATTCTTAGTTCCGAGCCCCAAAGGTGGCCCTTTGCCATTGATGACAAAGGGGGAGAGATATGAGTAAGGGGGAGAGCTTCAAGTGAAGAGGAAAGCTTCAAGTCAGGGGGAGCAAAACTTCAAAGGTAGATTCTCAGTTGTGGGTTTCAGTTTTGGCTCTTGAAGATGTGTTTTTAGTAAAGTTTTGCCATCAATGACAAAGGGGGAGATTGTTGGCAATTTTGGGTACATTGGGTACATTGCCTTTGCTCAAGTGTTGATGTTGTCATTGATGTCAAGAAGCGGAAGGGTTTTTGTGAAAACCAAGGCAGACAAAATAAAAGGTTTTATTTAAAACCATGGACAACATATTTGAAATGGGTTTTTCTTAAAACCCAAGTTGGCTCTTCGTTTCGTTGAAAAAGGTGCCCCGGTGATGAAGATATTTAATTTTAAATATTTAGTTTAAATTTTATTTATTTAAAATTTAAATTAATATTTTAAAATTAAATTAAAGTATTTTTCATCGTGGTTGGAAATGCCGACGTATTTGGAAATAAAGGGCAAATGAAAGTGCATATATAATAAGGCTAATAAATTCATTTAATTGAGTGTGAGATTCGAAAGGTGCTTGTTCGATAAATAATGAAGAAGGATTAAGATTTGAAAAAGGAAAATAAAGGTAGGATAAATATGATATTTTATATTTTATGATTGGAAGAAAAGAAGATGTTAGGAGGTGAGCATGTAGAGGAGGAAGGGGGGAAGGTGGAGAAAGGTGGTAAAAAGAAAGTTTATTTTGTATTTAATGTTTGAAAGTTTAATGGAGTTATAAGATGGTTAAGGGGTGTGTGGGTTAGAGAAATTAAAGGGGTATAAATTATTTTATTTTAAGTAGTATAAGGGTTTGATATTTGTGAGATTAAAAGGTATTTTATTTTTATTGTATAATTGGTTTTGGGAGTTATAAGTTTATGAAATGTTATGATGTGATTTATTTTATTTTAGGTACAAGTGGTTTTAGGAGAGATAAGGAAGTTGTGCAATTAAAGGCTTTGGTGATGATTATTGAAAAGTGGAATAATGTTGATTATTTTGTGATCTACTAACCCTTGTGAAGATTGGCAAAAGAACTTTGTGATTGTGGCAGATTTCCAAAGGGGTTCCTTCACTTCAATAAGGTATGGGCACATTCTTCTTATGAGTATGATTGGTGTATGTTATTCCTGAAATAAGATTGGAGTGAAAAGGTATTCAACTAGGTTTCCTTTGGTTGGGTGTAAGTCCTAGTTTCTGGTTTGTTGAAGACTACTTATGCATTGTTATCATTGATGAGAGTTTTGGTGAATGCATAATTCTGGTTTGAGGTAGTGGAAGCATTGTGCACTAGGGTTTATGATTGTGAGTCTTGCTACTTGCTTTGAGTTGGTGAAACCCTTAGTTGGCTGTTTTGATATTGATGGATGAGTTGCTTCCATAGAGGTTGGTTGATCAAGTTATTGCTTTACTTGATACATGATATTGGGCTTACTCCATTGAGTTGATTTGAACAAGTTATTCTTTGCATTTGGTGATATTGTGTTGGTGGCTATTTTGTTCAAATATCTTTGGAGGGAAAAGGATTTCTACTTGTTTCCTTTTCTTGTGATGATTGGTTGAATGCTTCAAGGTTAATGTTGAGTTGAATGATGTTGGTTAAACCTTGTCTTTGAGCATTGTTGTTGAAGCCCTAATTGGTTGAGAAAAGATATTGGTTGTTGGAAAGAACATGAGTATCATTGTTATATGAGATATTGCATGGTTGGCAATTGTTGGGTTGTGTTTCATGTTCTTGAGAAAAGCATACTACATCTATCTTATTCTTTTGAGATTTGAGATTGAGTTGAGATTGAGATTGGGAGTTAAGTATAGAACATATTGAGTCTCTAACAATTCTCTTTATGCTTCTATGAGGTTGATGAATCATATTGAGTCTCTAACAATTCTCTTTATGCTTCTATGAGGTTGATGAATCACATTGGGTCTCTAACAATTCTCTTTGTGGGTTCATGCCAAGCAAGTGTTCTTGATGAACTTGTGAGCAGGTTTTGGACAGGTTCCATTGGGGACTTGTGAGGGTGGAGGTTTTGGAGTGGGAGGTTTGTGGGGACTTGTGAGTAGATTTGGACAGGTCTTAGCAGAGGACTTATGAAGCTGAGGTTGATAGTTCTATCGAGAGAACTTGAGGACTAGAGGTGCATTGGTTCTATGAGAAGAACCTGAGGACAGATTTGTGCCAGACCGAAGGACTGTGTTTGGTGCTGATCAAAGACAGAGGACGAGGACATTTGTGCTAGACCGAAGGACTGTGTTTAGTGCAAATTCGAGGACCAGCTTTGAGGTGATAGAGTTGAGGACAGAGGTCTCCAGCCAGAGCAGGGAAGACAGGTGTCTTCTGTGGATAGAGTTCCATTTGCTAAGGGCAGCGGAGGCAGAGGTCTTCTAGAGGATCACCAGCCAAAGCAGAGGTAGGGGAAGGTATCTCCTTTGAGCAGAGGCTCATAAATTCAGATTGGGGGAAGGTTTCTCCTTTGAGCCGAGGCTCATAAACATTGTAATTGGGAAGGTTTCCCAAAGAACTTTGAGATAACTTTTAGAGAAAAGTTTTGTGGATGAACCATGTAAATTGTTGTGTCACTTTGTGGATGGTTTTGTGCATTGCTTTGATATTGCTTTGGGTATATTGCTTTACTGTTTTGAAGTATAAAGGAAAAAGTAAAAAGAGGTCTTATACTGTTCACCCCAACCTCTCAGTATAAGCTTGTGTTCTTCAATTGGTATCAGAGCCGGTTCCTTCGAAAAGTTTAATAGCTTGAAGGAAAAGCTAGTAAAGAACACAATGGATCATTCAAGTGGCAATGCAACACCTATTCTTGATGGGTCAGATTTTGGTCTTTGGAGTGCAAGGATGAAGGTTCATCTAATGGCACTTGGGAATGAGGTTTGGGAAGTGATTGAAGATGAGTACACTATTCCTGAACATGGTCCTAATACTAAAGAAGAAAGGCTCCTACATCACAACAATTCAAAAGCAATGAATGCAATCTTGAAAGGCTTACAGAAGCGAGATCTCACCAAAGTGATTCCCTGCAAGACAGCTAGTGAAATGTGGAATCGAGTTGAAGGTGGTTCATACAGGTGATACAAATGTCGGAAAGGCCAAGTTGAGACACTTCAAAGGTATGTTTGAACAACTCAAAATGAATGATGATGAAAATATTAGTGACTACATGCTTCGTATGGGTGAAGTTGTTAACTCCATGAAAGACTTAGGTCGGGGGTTGTTACCCCGAAGCTTGGTTTTGAGCTTGCTGAAAATGATGTTTGTGATAAGATTTTAAGATCTCTTCCTAATAGATTTAGTGAAAATATTTCTGCTATTGAGGAAGCTAAAGATTTGGATAAGTTAAAAAAATATGAGCTCCATAGTATACTTGCGAGCATTTGAGTTGAGAACTCAAGTGAAGGTTGATGTCAAGAAGGAGGCAACTTTCAAGACTACCAAGAATTCCAAAGGTAAACAACTTCAAGAGAGTGATGAGTCTTCTGGTGATGAAGAGGCATATTACAGCAAGAAAGGCAAGTTCTTTAGAAAGCACAAAAATATGAAAAACGTGAGATGTTTCAATTGTGGAAAGTTTGGTCATTATGCTACTAGCTGTACTGTTGCCAAGGATGAAAGTGATGAAGTTAAACGAGATTGTAAGAGCAAGGATTCCGAAAGGCATAGGCATCAAAGGAAGAACAAAGATGAGCACAACAATAAAGGAAAGAGGTATTCTCACAAGCACAAGAAGAGCTTCTACCTAGACAAAGCAAGTAAGTGTTCTAGCAGTGATAGTGAAAGTTCTTCAAGTGATAATGAAAATGAGATGTTGTTCATATCAAAAAAGAGGAAGAACCGAAACATAGATTCATTATCATGAAATGTCTTAGATGTGGAAATTTTGGTCACCTTGAGGATGATTGCACAAATAATGAATTGGTTGTTAGTATGTATGAGGATGCTTCAGAAAATGATAAGGAAGATGCATGTATGGTTTTTGAAAAGGGTAGCACCTCTAGTGATAAGAAATCTGAAAAAGGCCTTGATAATTCAAAGTGCAATCAAATAGAGGATCTTGAATGTGAACTTACAAATGCTCTTAGTGTTTTGAAAAAGGAAAGAAAGAAGAATGCTAGACTCAAGGATAAGTTAGATGAATGTTGTATGGAGAGAGATGAACTTATAGAAAGTCTTGATGTCTCTATGGCTAATGCACAAGAACTCAAGAATGAGTTAGAATCTAAGGTGCTTGAGTATAGTGAATTAGAACAGAAAATGGCTTCGTTGAAAGAGGAAAATAAAGAGTACAAGGATAAGCTATACAGGTTTCAAGAAAGCTCCAAAAAGGTTAAGTCTCTCATCCAAAGTCAAAGAAATCCAACAGATAAAACAGGTCTTGGTTTTGTTAAGCCTCACAAGAAACAAGTTGGAGAGTCTAGTAAGAGATTCCAAAAGGAAGAGAGTTCTAATGGGGAAAATATTTCAGATCATGAGTCCTTGAATGATAGATGCATAGAAAACAGAAAACAGATTTCGGAATGAGAAGAAGGAGAAGTTTTCAGGACCTAAGAAGTCAAATAAAGGAAAGTTTCAAGGCAGATGTTTTGCTTGTCACAGGTTTGGTCACATGGCTGTACATTGCATGGCTCAGGTGAAGAAGGTAAATAACAGTTTCAGAAGTGGTGATTTCTTTTATGGGTATTGCTACTCTTGCAATCAGTTTGGGCACAAGGCAGTTCATTGCAAGGCAAACAATAGGAACAGGTTTAGTCAGAACAAGTGGATTCAAAGAACAGGTATGCCTCAAAGAAATAACATTGTTACTTGTTACAAGTGCAACAATGAAGGTCACATAGCTAGACAGTGTAGAGCTGAAATTCCAGAATACAGGAATAGGAACAGTGGCATGATCAGGTCCAAGGATCAGAACAATGACAAGAACAGGAATATGGACAAAGAGTTCAAGAGAAGGCCCGACAAGGAAGTTATAGACGCTGATGATGATCAGTGCCTAATGGGAGTTTTACTCCCACCCCAGAATTAATCACCTCAACAGGAGGTGGGGGAGGGACTAAGCTAAGAGGCTCATTCTTAGTTCCGAGCCCCAAAGGTGGCCCTTTGCCATTGATGACAAAGGGGGAGAGATATGAGTAAGGGGGAGAGCTTCAAGTGAAGAGGAAAGCTTCAAGTCAGGGGGAGCAAAACTTCAAAGGTAGATTCTCAGTTGTGGGTTTCAGTTTTGGCTCTTGAAGATGTGTTTTTAGTAAAGGTTTGCCATCAATGACAAAGGGGGAGATTGTTGGCAATTTTGGGTACATTGGGTACATTGCCTTTGCTCAAGTGTTGATGTTGTCATTGATGTCAAGAAGCGGAAGGGTTTTTGTGAAAACCAAGGCAGACAAAATAAAAGGTTTTATTTAAAACCATGGACAACAGATTTGAAATGGGTTTTTCTTAAAACCCAAGTTGGCTCTTCGTTTCGTTGAAAAAGGTGCCCCGGTGATGAAGATATTTAATTTTAAATATTTAGTTTAAATTTTATTTATTTAAAATTTAAATTAATATTTTAAAATTAAATTAAAGTATTTTATGTTGAAATGCCGACGTATTTGGAAATAAAGTGCATTGAAAGTGCATATATAATAAGGCTAATAAATTCATTTAATTGAGTGTGAGATTCGAAAGGCACTCGTTGATAAAATAATCGAAGAAGGATATAAGGCGTAGTTCGTGCGACAAGAGTTTCAAAGGTTTGGCGTGTTAGAAAAAAGTGGTAGGGCTCATTGGACTCAAGTGGGATGTAGTGTGGTTAAATGAAAGAGCACTAGGTTAAATATGGGAGGTTATACTTTAAATAGGAATTTTAAGATGCATATTTTGAGAAGATAATAAGGAAGATGTATTGTTAGGATCGAGAATAGAGTGATGGTTAAGGGTGGGAAGGTGGAGAATGAGGGGTTGAAACTAAGATAAGTTTATTTTATATTTAATGTTGGAAATTTCTTATGGAGTTATAAGATGGTTAAGGTGTGTGAGGTTAGAGAAATTAAAGGGGTATAAGTTATTTTATGTTTAACAAGATAGTATGAAATTGATATTGAAGTGATTTAATTTTGGGAGTTATAAGGGTTTATGATATGTTGTGATTTATTTTATTTTATGGTATAAGTGGTTTTGGGAGTTATAAGGTTATGCAATGTTGTGATGTTGTGATTTTATTTTATGGTACAAGTGGTTTTAGGAGAGATAAGAGAGTTGTGCAATTAAAGGCTTTGGTGATGATTATTGAAAGGTGGAATAATGTTGATTATTTTGTGATCTACTAACCCTTGTGAAGATTGGCAAAAGAATGTTGTGATGGTGGCAGATTTCCAAAGGGGTTCCTTCACTTCAATAAGGTATGGGCACATTCTTCTTATGAGTATGATTGGTGTATGTTATTCCTGAAATAAGATTGGAGTGAAAAGGTATTCAACTAGGTTTCCTTTGGTTGGGTGTAAGTCCTAGTTTTTGGTTTGTTGAAGACTACTTATGCATTGTTATCATTGATGAGAGTTTTGGTGAATGCATAATTCTGGTTTGAGGTAGTGGAAGCATTGTGCACTAGGGTTTATGTTTGTGAGTCTTGCTACTTGCTTTGAGTTGGTGAAACCCTTAGTTGGCTGTTTTGATATTGATGGATGAGTTGCTTCCATAGTGGTTGTGTTGATCAAGTTATTGCTTTACTTGATACATGATATTGGGCTTACTCCATTGAGTTGATTTGAACAAGTTATTCTTTGCATTTGGTGATATTGTGTTGGTGGTTGTTTTGTTCAAATATCTTTGGAGGGAAAAGGATTTCTACTTGTTTCCTTTTCTTGTGATGATTGGTTGAATGCTTCAAGGTTAATGTTGAGTTGAATGATGTTGGTTAAACCTTGTCTTTGAGCATTGTTGTTGAAGCCCTAATTGGTTGAGAAAAGATATTGGTTGTTGGAAAGAACATGAGTATCATTGTTATATGAGATATTGCATGGTTGGCAATTGTTGGGTTGTGTTTCATGTTCTTGAGAAAAGCATACTACATCTATCTTATTCTTTTGAGATTTGAGATTGAGTTGAGATTGAGATTGGGAGTTAAGTATAGAACATATTGAGTCTCTAACAATTCTCTTTATGCTTCTATGAGGTTGATGAATCATATTGAGTCTCTAACAATTCTCTTTATGCTTCTATGAGGTGGATGAATCACATTGGGTCTCTAACCATTCTCTTTGTGGGTTCATGCCAAGCAAGTGTTCTTGATGAACTTGTGAGCAGGTTTTGGACAGGTTCCATTGGGGACTTGTGAGCAGGTTTTGGACAGGTTCCATTGAGGACTTGTGAGTTTTTTGGAAGGTTCTGTGGGGACTTGTGAGCAGGTTTGGACAGGTCTTAGCAGAGGACTTGTGAAGCTGAGGTTGATAGTTCTATCAGAGAACTTGAGGACAGAGGTGCATTGGTTCTATGAGAAGAACCCGAGGACAGATTTGTGCCGGACCGAAGGACTTGTGTTTGGTGCTGATCAAAGACAGAGGACGAGGACATTTGTGCTAGACCGAAGGACTGTGTTTAGTGCAAATTCGAGGACCAGCTTTGAGGTGATAGAGTTGAGGACAGAGGTCTCCAGCCGAGCAGGGAAGACAGGTGTCTTCTGTGGATAGAGTTCCATTTGCTAAGGGCAGCGGAGGCGAGAGGTCTTCTAGAGGATCACCAGCCAGAGCGAGAGGTAGGGGAAGGTATCTCCTTTGAGCGAGAGGCTCATAAATTCAGATTGGGGGAAGGTTTCTCCTTTGAGCCGAGGCTCATAAACATTGTAATTGGGAAGGTTTCCCAAAGAACTTTGAGATAACTTTTAGAGAAAAGTTTTGTGGACATAAATTGTTGTGTCACTTTGTGGATGGTTTTGTGCATTGCTTTGATATTGCTTTGGGTATATTGCTTTACTGTTTTGAAGTATAAAGGAAAAAGTAAAAAGTGGTCTTATACTGTTCACCCCCCCCTCTCAGTATAAGCTTGTGTTCTTCAATTGGTATCAGAGCCGGTTCCTTCGAAAAGTTTAACAGCTTGAAGGAAAAGCTAGTAAAGAACACAATGGATCATTCAAGTGGCAATGCAACACCTATTCTTGATGGGTCAGATTTTGGTCTTTGGAGTGCAAGGATGAAGGTTCATCTAATGGCACTTGGGAATGAGGTTTGGGAAGTGATTGAAGATGAGTACACTATTCCTGAACATGGTCCTAATACTAAAGAAGAAAGGCTCCTACATCACAGCAATTCAAAAGCAATGAATGCAATCCTGAAAGGCTTACAGAAAGGAGATCTCACCAAAGTGATTCCCTGCAAGACAACTAGTGAAATGTGGAATCGATTGAAGGTGGTTCATACGGGTGATACAAATGTCTGAAAGGCCAAGTTGAGACACTTCAAAGGTATGTTTGAACAACTCAAAATGAATGATGATGAAAATATTAGTGACTACATGCTTCGTATGGATGAAGTTGTTAACTCCATGAAAGACTTAGGTCTTGAGCTTGCTGAAAATGATGTTTGTGATAAGATTTTAAGATCTCTTCCTAATAGATTTAGTGAAAATATTTCTGCTATTGAGGAAGCTAAAGATTTGGATAAGTTGAAAAAATATGAGCTCCATAGTATACTTGCAGCATTTGAGTTGAGAACTCAAGTGAAGGTTGATGTCAAGGAGGAGGCAGCTTTCAAGACTACCAAGAATTCCAAAGGTAAACAACTTCAAGAGAGTGATGAGTCTTCTGGTGATGAAGAGGCATATTACAGCAAGAAAGGCAAGTTCTTTAGAAAGCACAAAAATATGAAAAACGTGAGATGTTTCAATTGTGGAAAGTTTGTGTCTTGTTGCCAAGGATGAAAGTGATGAAGTTAAACAGGATTGTAAGAGCAAGGATTCTAAAAGGCATAGGCATCAAAGGAAGAACAAAGATGAGCACAACAATAAAGGAAAGAGGTATTCTCACAAGCACAAGAAGAGCTTCTACCTAGACAAAGCAAGTAAGTGTTCTAGTAGTGATAGTGAAAGTTCTTCAAGTGATAATGAAAATGAGATGTTGTTCATATCAGAAAAAGAGGAAGAACCGAAACATAGATTCATTATCATGAAATGTCTTAGATGTGGAAATTTTGGTCACCTTGAGGATGATTGCACAAATAATGAATTGGTTGTTAGTATGTATGAGGATGCTTCAGAAAATGATAAGGAAGATGCATGTATGGTTTTTGAAAAGGGTAGCACCTCTAGTGATAAGAAATCTGAAAAGGGCCTTGATAATTCAAAGTGCAATCAAATAGAGGATCTTGAATGTGAACTTACAAATGCTCTTAGTGTTTTGAAAAAGGAAAGAAAGAAGAATGCTAGACTCAAGGATAAGTTAGATGAATGTTGTATGGAGAGAGATGAACTTATAGAAAGTCTTGATGTCTCTATGGCTAATGCACAAGAACTCAAGAATGAGTTAGAATCTAAGGTGCTTGAGTATAGTGAATTAGAACAGAAAATGGCTTCTTTGAAAGAGGAAAATAAAAAGTACAAGGATAAGCTAGAC